>JAQPPZ010005158.1:0-28074 GCA_028583015.1 Wollemia nobilis | reverse complement strand
AATCCAAGGGTTTAATTGTTGCTAGACCTTCCATATCCTTTTGATGACAAAGGAGCTAAGGATTTTAATCAAAATTGGTGTGAGCACTAGAAGATTTTAATAAAAAATGGGGCCAACACTAGAGAGCAAATCCATTCCTACCTAGGCTCGATGGTTGAGGGGAAGCTCAATCGAGATGCAATGTATGATAAGAAATTTTCATGCTTCAGGTCCTTTGAGAGCCCGCACAATCCATTTAGCCCAAAGAGCTAACCCTTAACACTTACAGTCTAGTAGACCCATAGCCCTTGCTTGTTGTGGGAGATAGCAAATATTTCAAGCCACTCTCTGAAAGCCCTTTCGCTCAGACCCACTAGACCATAGAAAATCTTAGTAGTAATTTTTCAAGCCATTTGTAACAAGCCCGATAAGGATCCCAGCAATACAAGTAATCAACAAGCATGGAAGCCAACACTTTTGAGAAAATTTGAAAATTTCCAGCAAGAGACAACTTCTTAGCATTCCAATATTATAGCTTGCTTTCTACTTTGTTGATGACATAAGACCATAATTGGGATGGAGAGCCTTGAAAGGCAAAAGGAATGCCCAATAATTTGAAGACTTATCTAGGTTGAATCCAACTCCACTACACATGTTGAATCCAGTGGGGAAGAGGTTGTAGGGATTTCATGTAACATGAGGTTTTCCTCCATTGGATATTAGACCTAGAGGCTTTGCAAAAAATATCAACACAAGACAGAGCTTCAGAAAGACATTGTTCATCCTCATTCAAAGTAAGAAATGAATCATCAACAAAATGGTCATTAATGAGTTGACCAACATTCCTAGGAAGGGAAATACCCTGAAGCATCCCAATAGAAGCACGATGAGCCAAAAGATAACCAAATGCTTTTGCTGCTAAAATTAATAGCAAGGGACCAAAGGACAACCCTACCTTACTAACTTATGCAAGCCAATAACATCAGTTTGAAACTTGTTTAGAGAAAGCATAGCTGATGCATCTTGAAATAATATTTTAATAGAGGAAATAAACTAAAGACCAAAACCAATAGCTTCCAACATGGAAAGAATGAAAACCCACTCAATTTGATCATAAGCATGGTTATTCATAAGTGGTAGTACCAAAAAAGTATTTATTAAATCAGGGCGAATCAACATGAAAAGTGTATAAAATTTGGGGCAAATTTTTCAAATTTTCAAAGAAAAGTTTTCAAAACATGATGATTTCTTTTTCCACTAAAATTATCAATAAAATTTTATAGCTACTAGTAGAAGGTGACTTGCTGAGGATGGCTGGCACAAGACAAGTGGGACAAGGCGACTGGAAGAAGGTGATTGGCATAAGGTGATTGGCATAAGGTAACTAGCAGAAGGCAACTGGTAGATGAAGAGTTACAGATAGCAAGTGGCATAAGGTGATTGGTAGATGGTGAGTGGCATAAGGCGACTGGTAGATGGTGAGTGGCACAAGGCAACTAGTAGATGGTGAGTGGCACAAGGTGACTGGAATATGGTGAGTGGATTAAGGTGATTGATAGATGACGAGTTGTATAAGGTGATTGGAAGATGGTGAGTGGCACAAGATGATTGCCATAATTCATCAATTAGATGATGTCACGTGTCCTCCCTTCTGCCACGTGTCATTCATCTATTAACTTCCATCATGCAGAATTCTATAAATTCATTTGTAGGGTCATTTTTTGCCTCTTCCACAACGTTTTCCAGAGCAATTTTAAACCTTTTTCCAGCATTTTTAGGGCATTTTCCACAACGGTTTCCAAGCATTTTTAGAGCGTTTTGGCAGCGTTTTGGTAGCATTTTCAAAGTATTTTTGGCACCATTTTGGCAGCATTTTGGTAGCATTTTGGCACCATTTTCAAAGCTTCTGGCAACATTTTGAGAAGGTTTTGGCAGTGTTTTCCAATGCATTTATCAGTGTTTTCCTAGTTTTTCAAAATATTTTCCTGCTTCTTTTCAGATATGGCTAGTTGTTCCTCTCCTCTTCCCTCTAAAGTGTATTTCAAGTACATCTTCTACCCCAACATCAAGAGCATTTTCAACACTCTTGGAAGAGATTCCCAATGGGTTTACACTGCTGGACTTGTTGGTGTGTTGAAGATGCCACAGTTGAACATTAACATTCAGTTGATGCAATGGATCATTTCTTATTACAACCATGATGTGTCCACTATTTTGATGCGAGTGGATAACAAGGACATTGTTTTTTGGTTAAACCCTCTGATGTGTAGTGACTAATAGGGCTACCATTTTTGGATGGTGTACTGGTGAACAACTAGTATGCCTTAACAGATGATGATAAATCCACCCTAGGAACCGTTTACTCTGTTCATTTTGACAATTTGAAAGGTATAATTTGAATTTTTTTTATTTAACATTAAATATTGTTGTGTTGTAGTTTCATTTCTCTAATAATGTTCTCCTTGTTGTACTTTTTGTTTTCTAATAATGTTGTCTCTTTTTTTAGTTAATTCTTCTAAGTCCAAAAGGGGCTTAAACATTTCCAATGTTGGAGACAAATTTCTATATGTTTGCATTGAATTTTTTTAGGCAAGGCTTATTCTGTAGGGGTGACCTACAGAAATACCTTTTTGGGCACTTTATTTATTGATTCATTGTATTGGTGGTGGTATATTTGACTGGTCCACGCACATTTCCAACCGCTTGAAACACGACCTTTTGAGTGCCTAAAAAATTCAATCTGCTTATACAGTGACTACCAATAATTTTATTCTTTGTTTATTTTAGGAAGCTTATTTCAACCTTAAACAAAGTAGTCATCCCACTGCATTGCACCTCATTTTGTTATCTATTGGCATGTCTGATGATGAGATACAAGTAAACATATTTGTTGGAATATCTTTGTTTTCTTTTTTTCATTTTATCTTGTTATTCTCTAATTTTGTTTTGAAAACATAGAAGAGCATCTTAGTATTCAAGTAAAAGGGATGTCACATTTAGGGTTTAGGAAGTATTTGTTGATTCTGATACGTAGTCACAATCATCACCAATAACTCCCACTAAATGTGTGAGGTCTCATGGTGATCGGATTCAGCATACACCTGCGACACATTTTACTTCTAAAATTGTTACTATCAACGTGGAAGAGGTTACCTCCAGCCCATAAGGTAACCTTACTCTTCAAAAATACTATTTTAAATGATTTATTTTAATGACTTAAAATTATGTTTTTTAATGTGTTTTAAATATTTTTCAGAGAAAGGGAAAATGGTTGAATCATCAATGGTTGCAGAGTCTGAGTCTGGTATGTATGGTTTAAATAAATATTTTTTAAATGCTATTGTTATTTACACAAGATTAAATTTATGTTTTGTGTGAAATTTAACAGAGAGACCTACTAGATTCAAAAGGCTAAAAAAATATATGGCTCCACCATCTATTCAGTCACATCAATGGCCACAACAACAGCCACAACCATAGCAACAACAATAGCCACATCCATAGTAGGTTCCACCTGTGAGGAACCAATCATGCATGCATTGTAAAATGTTCCTCACACCGCCACCTCATCATGCAAGAAGTGCTATAGAGACACAAAATGTGTCATCATCTAATGTTTCTATTTTATCGATATTAACCTTAGAGAATTTTTCAAATGTTGAGAGTGCATCTCAAATGCCCTCGGGAACTCTAGAATGTGACTTTCTTTATCAGGGTATGAATCTTAAAAATTACCCTTTAAAGGCAAGTGATATTCTTGAGGATGAAGAGGGCATTTATGGAGAAGAGGATGTCAATGTAGATGTCATCGAAGTTTCCCCCTTCGCCCCACAACAAGTCACCACCCATAGTGTAACAGATGATGATATCCTAAACTTTTTTGAAAATGTGTTATTAGTCGATAGATGTAAAGATGTAGTTCATAATAATCTTATTTCGGATATTGATAAATTGAAAGAATGAGAATATCGGGCCAAGGTTTTGATTAAAGCAATCAATGGCCGATATAAGAATTTTTCAAAGAGAAAAGAGTTGTTTTTAAAGGTTGAGAATGAGCCCCAAAAGCTCGATGCCTTGCTACATAAAGCTGAATCTGGAACTATGGAGGCCGAGTCTACATATAGAGATGAAATTTTGGTCATTGTTTTGAATCATTTGGAAAACCTCAATGCAGAAGCCCAAGCATATTTCAATGAATGGGCACTTGATCAGAACAAAGTAGCAGTTGCAAAAATAGCATGACTTACAGCTGATGTAAGTTCTACATCTAACTAAAAAATATTTTTTGTTAAATATGTTTTGTTTATAAATATTAACCTTTTTTCATTTTTGTTTTGTAGTCTAATTTCCAGCACCTAAAGCAACAAGTCGGTGCCATGAAAGTTTTGATCAAGACTACCAAAATTAGCATTTATAATGCTATTGAATTGAAGAAGAGGTTACAACAGAAGGTTAGAGAAAATAATTTTCTAAAGAATATTATCAAAGATAGGGGCCTAGATGTCGAGGCTAAACTGAAAGAAAATGAGAAGGAGCTGAATGCACCTTTCAAAGAAGATCCAGTGAAGGAAGAGAGTGCCTTGTTATCGGGGATCAACACTACAGAAGAAATTTTGGTTAGGGCTAGGGAATTAGAAGAAAAGGATATTGAGGTAGATGTGGGTGGACCTTCAGGAAACATCGAAAAAGAATAGAACTTTGTTGTGTTGCATTTGAAGTGAAACAAAAACTCTTTATATTTTTATAAATTATTTAAGACTGGTATTGTTTTTTGAAAATTGAAATCAATGATAGAGGCAATTTCTGAAAAATTCGTATTATCATTTTGAAATTTTGTTTTTAATTATTGTTATGTTTTAATTTGAAGTGGAAGAAATAATGTTTGATATGTTTTGTAAATTGTGAATGAATGGTATCCTTTTTGAAAATTGAAATCAATGAATGAGACTATTTTTGAAAAATGTGTTATCTATTGGAAATTTTGTTTTGAATGTTGTTATGTTATGATTATATGTGTTTATGTATTAAGTAATTTGAAGTGGAAGAAATAATGTTTGATATGTTTTGTAAATTGCGAATGAATGGTATCTTCTTTAAAAATTGAATTCAATGAAAGAGACTATTTGCAAAAAATATGTATTATCGCTTGGAAATTTTGGTTTAATTATTACTATGTTTTGATTATTTATGATGATGTAAAAGTTTGTTGTTTTTAATTTGAAGTGGAAGAAATAATGTTTGATATGTTTTGTAAATTGCGAATGAAAGGTATCTTCTTTAAAAATTGAATTCAATGAAAGAGACTATTATGATGATGTAAAAGTTTGTTGTTTTTGATTTGAAGTGGAAGAAATAATGTTTGATATGTTTTGTAAATTGTGAATGAATGGTAAATTTTTTGAAAATTGAAATCAATGAAAGAGAATATTTCTAAGAAAATGTGTTATCTCTTGGAAACTTTGTTTTGAATGTTGTTATGTTTTGATTGTTTGTGTTGATATATTAAGTAATATTGAAGTATGTGGATGCAGTAAGATGTTCTTTTATGTTATATGAATTAATTTGAAATGACAGAAAATACAACATAGACAATTACTTTCACAAATTGCAAATACTATAAGAAAAATAGAAACTTTAAACTAATACTTCAATAACAAGGCTAATGTAAAATGATATACAAAATATCCAGTAACACATTTCTGATAATCCAATAATCAAATCATGTGTAATCAAAGAATATGTGTAACACATGTGTAATCAAATAATACATAATCAAATCAGAGGGCTATGCTATACAAAGTATCCAATGGCATCCTTTCATTCTGATATGTGAAATCAAATCAAATGATAATATGTGAAATCAAATCAAATAATAATATGTGAACTCAAATCAAATCAAATGAAAGCATCCTTTCATTTTGATATGTGAAATCAAATCAAATGATAATATGTGAAATCAAATCAAATGATAATATGTGAACTCAAATCAAATCAAATGAAAGCATCCTTTCATTTTGATATGTGAAATCAAATCAAATGATAATATGTGAAATCAAATCAAATGATAATATGTGAACTCAAATCAAATCAAATGAAAGCATCCTTTCATTCTGATATGTGAAATCAAATCAAATGATAATATGTGAAATCAAATCAAATGAATGCATCCTTGCATCATAATGCTAGAAGTTGGAACAAACTCTTTTCAGATTATACAAAATTTTCTGCACTCATTCCCAAAAATTTTGTCATCACAATCTGACCAGTGTTACCATCATCCTCATCATCATCAATATTCATTACACCTCTTCTCTCTGCCAAAGAATTCCAATGTGATAATGCTCTTTCATAAGGAAACTCCTCCACCTCATAGGTCGACACATATACTCTCAAACAATTCTCCAAATTTTTGTCCAACCTATTTCAAACTTTAGATTTTACATATGATAGTGCACTGAACACCCTTTCATCTTCCATGGATCCCAAAATCATCGTTTGACATAATTCATATAAATGAAAATATTCACTCATAGTATGTTGTAAGATAGTACTTGGTTGTAATATTCTCCACAAACATGAAATAGAACCTGCTTCATGACGGTTAGAGAGTTGTGAAACTTGAGAAGGCATTGTTGTTCCAAAATAGTTTGATTGTTTTGTCAAAAGATCTCTATTGAGAATGCCATTGATTTCAATACCATTGACTACAACACTTTTACTGAAATGGCTAGCAAGACTGCCCATGTATTTGAGAAACAAAGAATTTATAGTCTGGTATTCATTACAAGGATCCCAAAACATCGGATTTACCACACCCATAGCTTCTAGCAATTCATCTCTTTGAAAATGGTCTCTTATTTATTTTGTCAATGATTTCGCTATTTTTTTTACTTTTAGGTTTTGTATCATCTACAACTACATGAAATCTGTTGTAGGTTATGGGCATTTGCTCAACTTCATTTGTAGCTATATCCAATCGCACACCATAACAATATAAAGGTATTTCCTTTCCATGGACATTAATACATAGATGATCGTTTATATTGAACTTCAGAAATCTCTGAGGACCATTCACATTTGTTAATGCTCTCCAACTCTCAAACATGGGATCCATAAAATTTTGACCAGATGCGTACATCATATCAATATGCATGCAAATTTGTATTCTCGCCCTGATGAAATCCACAATATAAATCGATCTTTCTTGTGCAATTTTGATCAAAGTATTCATTTTTTCCAACATTGGAAGAATTCCACACAATGTGAGAAGAGTTTCAAAGTCACTCATTCGAAAAAGTAAATCTTTAGCCTTATCAACTGCCCTACGATTTGCATACATAAACCCTATCAAGGATTGATATTCTTTGAAAACTCTTAATGTCAGTAGACACATCAAAATCCACCTAGTATCCACATCTTTCAACAATTTTTTACCTTCGATAACTCCTAGTGCAAACTATTGAAACTCTAAAAATATTTTTGGACTACATGAAAAATATTCATGAATTTCACGGACAAGCTCTTCCACTCTCGCAACATTTGTAAATGTATCCACAATTTTGTATGCAAGATTCATTCTATGAGCCATGCAATGAATAGGGATCAAATATGGGGCAATCGATGTTTGTAGTCTAACACAAAGACCATTCTTGTGTCCTTGCATTGTAGCAGCACCATCAGCTCCTACACATATTAACTTAGTGGCTATTTCAATTTCATTCATTCCTACTTCTTCTTTTAAACTAGTTACAACAACATTGTAAATGTTTTTTGCATTACAATTTTCCACCATTTTGCGTATTCCAAGTAAATGAGGTTGCCTTGAATGATTTTCCAATGTGTAAACATGCATGCAAATCCAAGATGTATTTTCAATTGCAGTCACCTCATCAATTGAAAGTGAAATGAATTTTGCCTTTTTTACTTTCTCTCTGAGGTCATCCTGCTCAACCAATGAGAGACATTTTGCCATTTCCCAACCACTTCGATCTGACCAATGGGCGTTGGGTAAGTTCTGCACATCAGCTAGTCGAAATAGAGATTTATAATCCATGAAATTAGACATAGGTCTACCCTTCTTAAGAATAGAGAATACAATAGCAAACTGCAAACTTTTTGAAGCTAAAGTTAACTTATTCATTTTTCAAAATTGGGCTTGAATCGTTGCACCTTTCTCAACCAATGTTTGCTTTTGTTTCATTTCTTTATCATATTCTTTCGCATATCTCATATGTGCACACTCTGATGCATCCTTCCACCTATAATTTTTTGGTGTTGGTCGATCACCTTCTTTTGTTTTGATATAAACCTTTCCACAATGTTTTTCTACTGTATCTTTCTTAAGTTGCAATCTATGCTCCTTTTCATGTTTCCAACTGCAAATTACGCATCTCAATTCTATTATATCATCACTACTATTCTCTGGAAGCACTGGCTCAATAAATGGAAATTTTGATATCCAATCAAGCTGAAATGATCTGTTAATTGTCCACCTAGATAACCTTGCATGTTTATTTTTTTTAGATGAAGATTCTTTAGAAGTAGGGACTGCATAAGAACTATTAGTTTCTTTTCCACTTGGCGTGTTAGATTTAGGAATCTCTTCATGTTGTTGTTTGATTTGATTGAGAATATTTTCATCTGTGGATTGTTCATTAACGTGGATATGTGGAAGTGGAGGCATACCAGGGTTAACAATGTTTTTTGTAGAGATAATACTAGTGTCAATAGTAGGTTCATTATCACTATGGCATTTAAAAGCATACCTTCTATAGATAAAAATGGACAAAGCCATCAACCAAAAAGCACACTTATTTATGAATGAAGACATTATATTTAAAATTAACAAAGTAAAAAAATTAACTGGTGAGTAAAGGTGTTCATACCTTCAGTTTGTGCAGATGTTGATGGCTCATCGGGTTTTGAAATATTATGAAAGTATTTGAGGATACTCCTTTTATTGGAAGACTGGCCTCCCTTCTTTCCACTACCTGTAGTTGACATTTTACCTGTATGAACAGAAGAATAACATGAACAAAGAACATCATTTTTAAAAATAAAAATAACTGGTATAAAAGAGAACTACTTCTAGAGACAATAGAATATTTGTCCCAAGAATATCGTTCACAAGTAGAATAAACCTCCTTATTGAGTGTCCATTAATAAAATGTTAAATAAAATTTAATGGTAAAAGAAACATATCGATAAATTGAGTCACCTTATGCCACTCGCCTTCTACCAATCACCTTATGTCAGTCACCTTCTACCAGTTGCCTTATGCCAATCACCTTCTACCAGTTGCCTTATGCCAATCACCTTATGCCAGTCACCTTATGCCAGTCACCTTCTACTAGTCACCTTCTACCAGTCACCTTCTGTCAATCACCTTATCACAGTCACCTTATGCCACTCGCCTTATGCTAGTCACCTTATTCTAGTCACCTTCTACTAGTCACCTTATGTCAGTCACCTTCTACTAGTCACCTTCTACCAGTCACCTTATGCTAATTGCCTTTTGCAAGTCATCTTCTACCAATCACCTTATGCCAATCACCTTCCACCAATCACCTTCCACCAGTCACCTTATGCCAATCACCTTATGCCAGTCATCTTTTTCTAGTTGCCTTATGCCAGTCACCTTTCACCAGTTGCTTTATGCCAGTCACCTTATGCCACTCGCCTTATGCCACTCGCCTTATATCGGTCACCTTCTGCCAGTCGCCTTCTTCGGTCACCTCCTGCTAGTCACCTTCTATCAGTCGTGGACTCGGGTTTTGTCAGTAGTCTGCTTTGTATCGCTTGCTATCCAAAAAAAATATTGTAATTGTATGGGAGTCATTGTCAGGGTTAGCTATATATAATGGGGTACAAGGGGCGATTTGGGTGGGATATTTCTTATTTTTAATAAATTTAGGGTGAAAATTAGGCGGGAAACCTTATGACAATGGGGTGAATTTACCCTTAAAAAAATTAGATCCCAAAATTTTTGGGTGAATGGGCCGACCTCTATGGTCCCAAAATTCACAAAATTAACATTTTGAAAATCTGAATATTCATGCTAAATTATGAAATTAGCCATTATGCAAAACCCTAATCATAAGCCTTTTCTAATGGAAGCTTGAGGAAGAGGGCCTATTGACTGGACTTTTGAGCCCATTCCATCCCTTACCAAACAACGATAACATTATCCAAAATATACCAATTTTGGATAAAGCCAGTTTTCTCAGGCCTCACAATAGAGGGAAGCAAGGGCCTAATCTGCAAAGCAAGCACTTTGGAAATGATCTTGTAGTTGACATTAAGAAAAGTTATTGACCTCTAATTTGTAATGATTTCTAATCCCCGAACTTAAGGATAAACTTGATATTGCCCTTGTTTATAATAACACCTAAGGAGCTAGACTGTAAGGCTTCTAAATATACTTTATGCAAGTCAAGACCAAAAACTCCCAACAAGTTCTATAAAATTCATAGGGGAAGCCATCAAGCCCTGGGGCCTTCGCATATGCCATTTGAAATAGGGCATCTATAAGATCCTACTTTGATAGGGGTCGTTCACATTCATTTTGCTATGCTAGGGAGAGTTAAATTGGGATAACCTCTTTGTAACATTGAGGGTTGATTCTCATTCAGGGGTGTACGGCTAAGCAACAAAAACATGAGAATAATGTCATGTAAATTCAGCTGCTATCTCAAGAAAATAAGTGGTGCAAACCCCATTAACCACTAAAGCTTTGAATTGAGTGGAGTGACATGGAGGTCGAAGCCTCTGGAAAAACTCTTTAAAAATGTGGTCACCCACTTTGAGCCAATGTAGTCTGGCTTTAATCTGAGCCCCTATGGCCTCATACACTTCAACCACTTTGAGCTCATGTCGGAGCTGAGTGACATGGGCTTGAATGGCAGAGTCAAAAGGAGAGGCCTCAAGATAGAGGGAGGCCTATGCAAGATCATTATGCAGAGCAGTATTAGAGCGACAACGCAACTATGCCACCTTCTTCCTCAAGTTTTTGAGTATAGTAGTGGTATGAAAAATAGCATCATTCCACCACTCAATCCATCATAAATCTCCATTAGGTCTGGGTACAATGTTCCAGATCCTTTGGATGTGACAAACAATGGATTCATGTTGCAAGAAATAAGTGTTAATAAAAAACTAAGCATGAGTAGGCCAATGATGGGTGGAGAAAACATTAACAGATAACACTATGGGGGATGATCGGATGAGACCATACTAGGAATGGTTTCAACAAAAGGGATTGAAGGGAGTCGACAAGAAAAAGAAAACTCACGTTGGTTTGACAACATAGCCCTGTCCAAAAATTTTAAAACTCTTGCGGGGCTTGACTAAAAATTAGACCATGTGAACCAAAAATGCTCGGGAAACTAACCCGTAGAGAAACAACCATTGGGATCGAAGACCCCCAATTTATTTTTCATAAAATACCAAGCATGTCGCTCTCCCAAGGCCCACCTATTGGGAAGCTGACCCATTTTATCATAAGGCTTCTTGAACATATTGAAATCACCACACATCAACTAGACTATGATAGGTAAGGACAAATCACACCATATCCATAGTGCACATCTATTTTGGACCACATTAGACGTGTAAATATTAATAATATTGAAGGAAAGACTGCAAAATTCAAGCAAAATCCAAATCACATGGTGAGAGGGGTCAGAACCCCATGTGACAAAATTGCTCACCCACCTATTATTAAGTAAAATGATAGCACCTCCACTACCATGATTGTGGTTGGTAGCATACATCTAACTTCTAGGCCATAACATAGAACAAGTAGATTGCAAATTGAAACCTACCACTTTGACTTCTTGTAAACACACAAAATTTGGATGACCATAGAGACTGGAATATGTAGTAAGATCATCCTGAATCATGTAATGATGAACATGATCCATCAACCCACACACTTTCCAGGAAAGAAACAACATTAAAAAGAGTCAAGTTGCATACCCCCATTGGCTTCAGTTGCATTATCCAACATGTGATAGGGGTTATTCTTGAAGGCATCCATGGTGGTGGAGGAGAGAGAAGTTTTTCATTGCTTGTCTAAATGAGTAAGTCACTCACCTCATAGGGGCCTACGGGACCACCATCCTAAATTATAATAAAAACTTCCTTCAGCCCCTACCTCGTCTGGAGAACCCAAGGGCACAGTGGACCAAATCCGTTCATCATGGTTTATAGACTTGACGGCCAAAGGAGGAGAGTGAACAGGGGTTGACTCCATAACCAAAAATTGCATGGGATGCTTAGGTGCTAGATCTTGAGCGTATGTGGCCATTGTATGCCCCGTCTGAGTGGGATTGCTACCTTTCCATTTTTTGCATGAAACCTCAATCCATTCACCATATTTTGATGGAGGGTGTAGGGAAGTGGGAGATAATACAACACTAGCTTCTAGGGTAACTACCTTGGCCTTGAATTTTTTAGCCATAAAGGGGCAATACTTAATGCGGTGGGAGGTTGACTAGCAATGATAACATGTATTAGGGAGATTGATCTACACCACCCATTGATGAATATGGGTAGAACCAACCTGAATGTCAATATACTCCTTTAGGGTTTTAGCTAGATCAACCTTGATACACATTATATTTCTAGGGTGGATCGACATGAATCGAAAGGGTTCATCATAGACAATTTTCTTGTGGATTGTAGCAACAACCAAAGCAAAGCAAGCTTGGGAAATTTTAGCCAATTCTTATCAAGGCACCAACAAGGTGAATTTGGTGAAGTTGGTAAAGCTACATATGTTAAGGAGTGAGTTTGAGAACCTGCAGATGAGTGAGTTGAAGTCCATGAATGAATTATTCACCCAAAAAATGGATGTCATCAACTAGATGTGGTTGAATGGGGAGATTGTAGAAAACCAAAGGATAGTGAAGAAAATTTTGAAAAGACTACCATCTAGGTTTGACTCAGTTGTGATAGCAATTGAGGAAATGAGGGATTTAACAATCCTCTCTGTAGATGAGCTCATGGGTTCTCTACAAACACATGAGTAGAGACTGAGTTGATCATCTTAGTCCTGTTTAGCGAAAGCGTTTAAAATGCAAGTCTCATTTTGAGACAATGGTAGAAGAGATAAATCCCACAAAGGTGCCTCATGTTCTCAAGGAGGAAGAGGATAGAGCAATAGAGGTAAGCATGGAAGAGGTAACAAGCAAGGAGGAAGATCAAAATTTTGTGATGAAGAGAATAATTGCAACTTCCATTAGGCAGGAGGAAGAGGCAAAAAATTAGAAATATGGATCTAAACAGGGGCTTGACAAATATAATATCTAGTGTTATTACTACAAGAAATTTGGACACTATAGCTATGAGTGCAGAAAGAAATTGGCCAAGGATAACAAATAGTAAGCCCACTAAACAAATGAAGCTAGAAATACAGAGTGTAGAGATGCATGTGGGAACATGTTGCTGACTTGCAGTATTGATGAGAGTCAAAATAAAACCCAGTATTTGGATAGTGGGTGCAACAACCACATGATGGGGAATAGAGAAATGTTCTCACAATTAGATGAAATAGTCCAATCTAAAGTGAAAATGGGTAAAAACAGAAAGGTTCCTATGAAAGGAAAAGGAAATATCATTATCCATACTAGGCACAATGGAAGGAAAAAAATACATGATGTGTATTTGTGCCTTGGTTGAAGCACAACTTGTTAAGTGTTGGACAACTTGTGCAGAAGGTGCACATTGTTCAATTTAAATATGGAGCATGTACCATCAGAGATAAAGAGCATGGGCAAATTGCAATAGTGTCCATGACAAAGAACAAAAATTTTCCCCTACAAATTCAAAATGAATTATTGATGTCATTAAGTGTAGTTGTGAAGGATGCAACCTGGATGTGGCATCTTAGATTCGGTCACCTGAGTTTCAATGGCCTGAACCTATTGCAAAAGAAGCAAATGGTGAAGGGTTTACTCCTCATAGAGCAACTGAATCAATTTTGTGAAGGTTACTTAGTGGGAAAATATGCAAAGGATGTATTGAAGAGGTTTAATATGGAGGACAACAAACTTGCCATCACCCCAGTTGCCATAGGCTTGAAGTTGAGCAAAATTGATAATAACATAAGTGTTGATCCAACTCTTTATAAAAGGTTAGTTGTAAGCCTAATGTATTTGACTACAACCAGGCCAAATTTGATGTTTTCTATGAGTTTAAGTAGGTTTATAGAGTCACCAAAGGACACTCATTGGAAATCAGGAAAACAAATTTTATGGTATATTAATGGAACAAGAAACTATGGAATCCATTACACCAGAAAATACCAACTTGAGCTCATTGGCTACATAGATAGCGATTGGGTTGGTAACATAGATGATCAAAAGAGCACCTCTGGATATGCCTTCCATCTTGGATCTGGAGTAGTTTCATGGTCCTCAAATAAATAGCCCATTGTTGCATTATCAACTACTGAGGCAGAGTATGTTGCTGCCACCTCAACTGCATGCCAGGAAGTTTGGTTGAGAAGAGTTTTGAGTGAACTGAATCATCCAACGAAAGTATCAATAACCATATTTTGTGACAATAATTCCACCATAGCACTATCAAAGGATCTAGTGTTTCATGGCAGGACGAAGCACATTGACATCCGATATCATTTCATCAGAGAGTTGGTGAAATTTAATGAAATTGAGTTACTATTTTGTAGGTCCAAGGAGTAGATAGCTGATATATTCACAAAACCTTTGAAGGAGGAAGACTTCAACAAGCTAAGGGAGATGCTCGGTGTCAAAGTTTTTATGAAATCTGGTTTAAAGGAGGGTGTTAGAAAATTAAACCAGATTTTACACCTCTAGAAAATCCACCTATTGCACCATTCGTCGGATCTAGTTGCATTCAAATTAATTACTAGTACTTGAGATTGACAGTCAGTTTGACGATTGGATACAAACCCTAATTTTGTATTAATTGCATGACAAAATTTGGTGGAGTTTTCCCACCTTAAATTTGAGTCCCTTGATATATATCTTTGTTAGAGCTTCTTTTGTTGGTTAGGGAGGTTGGAGAAAATCAAGGCAGAGGAAGAGAAGTAGAGCACAACAACATATAAAGTGTAGAGTGACAGAAGGCTAGAGAAGCCAAGATCAGAGTAGTAGCACAAATTCTCCAAAAATTTCTCCTCGATGAATATATACTGCACATTTTAAATTTGTATATTTGTGGATGTATTTCCAAGCACTGTATGTGGATGTATTTCCAATTTTTCCAGCAATATAAATATATTCTCTCTATATATTTCTTCCATAAAAAATTGGGTGTTTGCATTTCATTAACTTAGCAAAGTTAGTATTTTGTTTGTTGTTGACATTTCAATCTAGAAGATTTCCTTATAAACTCACGTGGAGGAGATTCCATCCCATTCCACTTTAATATCTTGGTTGTGGGTTCTGGATTGAATACATTTCCATTCCACTCCATTGCTTTGTATTTATTTGCGGAATAGAACTTAGGTGATTAATAATATAAATTTATATTATTAAAGTCTGCCCTAATAGTTGGTAAAGTCTGCATATTTAACTTTGCTCTCCAATCCACATCCGCTCAAACCTAAACTCCATTCTGCACTATTCCCTTGGCCCAAGTGATATCATCATCAAATTTATGTGGATTTTTAATTCGTGCCTCTTTTTAAACTATGCAAAATCCAATCTATGTCTATTTCAATGTATTAAATAACATATTGTTGCATTTTTTGAACGTCAAAGTATTTGCATATTCGTGCAAATTCCAATTTGCACTTCCTTCAATCTAATGCGAGTGGAATTCAGTTCGATCCTTATTGCTTTGTAAAAGCATTAGATTGTAAACATTGTTGTGGATTCTATTCCAGATTCAATTTCCACAAGCTTCCTTTGTTAATAGTTGTAGACTCGATTCTGCTGCCACCCAGTGTTAAAAAACTTCAGTTTCTACTTTAATTATTATTTTTAAGTATATGTATTCTGTATGGTTTGCAATCATGATGATATTTCAAAATCATATATATATATATTTAGGGAAAGTAGATGGTTTGCAATCATGATGATTTTTCAAAATATTTTATTCCGAATATATGCAGGAGAAGGGTGAGAGAAAGAAAGTTTGCAATCATGATGATATCTCACGAAGATGGTTTGCAATCATGATGATTTTTCAAAATATTTTATTTTGAATATATGCAGGGGAGGGGTGAGGGAAAGAAGGTTTGCAATCATGATGACATTTCAAAATATTTCACATATATTTATATTCATGAGATGAAATAAGTGAATATATATTCACGATATTTCAAATATATATATTTATATTCATGAGCATGAGATGAAATAAGTGAATGCTTATTCTGAATATAAAGGGTGTAGGTGGAGAGCATAAATATATGAGATAAAAGTATAAATGGAAGATAAATTTATATCCTTAAAATTAAAATTAAACAATTAAGATCAAGCAAATTTTATAATTTCAACGATATCTATTGTCTTAAATTTTTTTATTAATTGATTAAATCATTATTTAAAATTATAATAAAAATGTCACAAATCAATACATCCATGCATCCCACACATCATCCCACTTTATTCTTTTTCAAATCCAATCAATTTGGTAACTTAATTTTGGAGTCACATATGCCCAAGAAAGTTTACAAAAGGCTATCATCAAATCCTTTTTATGGGGTCCTAAAAGCAAAACTGTTACAAATCAAATTGGTATGCACCATGCCATTTAAAAATAGCTCAAACATGCACCATAAGTGGCTGAATCACCTACCAAAACAAAATTACACAAAGTTTGGATGACACATATCCATTCTAGACTTGGGGTAATTAACTTGATCTTAATTTGTGACACTTGCATCCATCAAATCACCCCTCCATCGTCCAAAAAATATCAAGCGGATCATGGGTCTCATCTGCTTCATATTTTACCCATTTGTATTTTTTACCCATTCATCGCTTGAGGGGGTAAGCCAAAATCAAAATTTGTATTAATCATTCAATATTTGCATCGAGGTAACAAAATTAATTTCTCCATCCAATAAACTAGGTGTCCATTATTTTTGCATCACACTGTGTTTCACGCAATGCAATTCAAAAATGGGTATCTATAGGCACCAAACCCTAACCACTTGCAAACATTCCCTTCATGTTAGATACCCTAGATCTCGTGTAATAAAAATATGCCCTAAGATCTTGTTTAGGCTTATTTTCCTGCCTATTATATTATATCCTAGGATATCTTGTCTCTCCACTTGCCAAGTGTCCTAACCACCACTACCCTTCCCCTTGTCACATCTATAACCCTCATTAACACCTCACATGCCACCTCTTCCTCTAAGTGAGACACTCTAAGTGAATCACTCTAACTGACTAGGATAGATGGTTGCCCAGTCCCTACCACTTGGCTACCTTAGCTTGCTACCTATCCTCACACACCTCATTTCCCATGATCCTACAAATACTCTGTCATTCCATCAACCAAAAGAGGACTAAAAAGTCACTATCACACTACCAAAATCATCCCAAGAAGATCACAACTTTCTTGAAGATCAAGCCATAGGAGTCGAGGCGTATCAACTTGAGCCATTATACCACATAGTACCAAATGTAGCCTATATTTAACTAGTCCCAAATGCAACCTATATTTTCCAAAAATAGAACTAAATGTCCCAAACGTAGGACTATAGGTCCCAAACATAGCTTGTAGGTGTACAGGTCCAAATCAAGTAATTCTAGACCTAGATCAACATTAGTGACACAACAAGGTATAATTTTCATTATTTTTTCTTACGCATAGGTTTTTGGATTCTACAAGTATTTCCATTCAGGGTTTGGTGGCTTTTATTTAGATCAAAATATGCCTTACATAGTGAAGGTCATTCATGTGCTACTAACTCTCTTGTATTTACTAGGATTTGTGCATAGGTGATAGGTTTTGGAAAGTTGTTGAAGCAAGGGTGGCCTACGAGGATACACAAGCCCACCCACCATTTTGATTGCAACAAAGAAGACCTTTGGCATCCACCTCCATTTGATATACAAAAGAGGCTTTTTCTCCTTTTACCCATTGTATTCTTGTATTCTAAAAGCAAGCATTATAACCATACCCCTGCACAATCGAGATGCATCATTATAAAAAGGAGACTAAGGCTTCAGTATATTTATCAATACAAATACAAAATCTTTCATTACAATTGCTTTTCTTTTATTTCATTTGCTAGGGTGTCATTTTCATTGTAGTTTTGTGTTTGGAAAACACAAGATTTGTTTGGAATTGGTCAAACATAGACTACATTTGGAATTATGTGGTAGAAGACCTCGGGTTGATACTCCTCGACTCATGTGGCTCGATCTTTGAGAAAGTTGTGATCCTCCTTAACACGATAGTGCTTTTTCAATCCTACTTTGGTTGATGGAATGATGAAGTATTTGTAGGATCATAGGAAGTGAGGGGTGTGAGGATAGGTGGTAGGCCAGGGAAGCCAAGTGTTAGGGACTGGGTAGCCACCTATCCTAGGAAGTTAGAGTGAGTCACTTAGAGTGTCTCACTTAGGGGGAGAGGTGGCATGTGGGGTGTTAATGAGGGTGAGATATGTGGCAAGGGGAGGGGTAGTGGTGGTTAGGACACTTGGCAAGTGGAGAGATAAGGTATCCTAGGATAATTTCTAGATTTTACAAAATCTAGAAAATAGGATAATGTGCATCAAAATAATCCATCAATCAAAAATTTGGGGATAATCGATGTATTGTTTGTTTAGTTCCATTATTTGAAGAGGGCATAGGATATATTGCACTAGTTGACCAAAGTGCGTTCAAAATATGAGGAATTAGAATATAGAATATTTCATTGGTCCTAGGATGCACTAAAGAGGCTAAGGGTTTGAATTTCCTTGATGAGTGCCCCGTAGACCATATGCATATGTAACATCTCTTTAAGAATGTCATATTTGGTGATGAGACTTGATTGGTTTTTGCACATATTGAAATATAAGACCAATATAACTTAACACCACATAGGATTTATTTTTTAAAATAGAAACATAATAGGGTGACTCACACTTATCCTATGGTTTGAACTTAGGATTTTGGTTTAAATTTAAGGTTTTATGTTAAACGTAAAAGCATACCAAATATTATTAATTACAATATTTTATAATATTAAATATATTATATGTCATAATTTATAAATTATTATAAATTATTTCTTTGTTCCATTTTGATTTTTTAGAACCTTCTACTTCTTTATTCGTATTATAAATCATAATTTATAAATTATTATTAGTTCTTTCTTTGTCTTATTTTGGTTTTTCTTTAGAAGCTTCTACTTCTTATTTGTAAAAGGTTTAAAAACCTTTTAAAAACTTTTATTTCACTTAATTAATTTATATATTATTAATTTTAAATTACTTAAAACAATATATATTTATAACATAATTATAAAAATAAATTCAATATTGTTATTAAAATAAAAAATAATAACAATAATTTTTTTATTAATTATTATTACTTATTAAATTGATTAATGTTTTTTAAAAAAATAAATTAAAATCTTGAAAAAAATGTAATCATTGATAATCATATAACAAATTAAAAAGAAATCTAAAATTATTATAATACAAATATATCATCTACTCAAAAATATATATATATATGATCATAATACAAGTAGATACGTGTAAATCCATAGCAGTTTATTTTTTATGATATGAAAAAAGTTATTTTATACAATTATTTTTTTTCCAATAATATATTTTAAGTGGGGCTATGTGGCTTCTCCGCTCCACCTCTGCTCTGTCTGTACTCGACGTGGCACAGTTTATACTTGCCACGTTATTCCTTTCGACGTGGCGTTTTCCCCTACCGTCATGCAAGCTTTTAATACTACAATCCCACGGCGTAGAGGTAAATGTCTCTTTGCTTAATCCTGTGTTCTTTTGAAGGAATTTAATTTTATTCCATTGCAATTTGATTAGATTTAATTTTGTGCTTCTTGAACTCGGGCTGAAATTCTTCAAATGTTGTTTTTCCTCTTTCTCTCATTTTGTGCTTTTTGAATTCGGACCGAGATTCCTAATCTGTTTCCTTGTGCTGATTTTTAATTTGTCGTTCTCCCCTTTTTTTCAGCACAGACGCTTGAAATTGCATTAGATTAAGCGCTGATGTTAACAAGCCTCCGCCTGCGGAGGTAAGGATATTTTTCAGTCCTTACTTAGGCTATGAAGCTTGTCATTGTTCAAACAAATTTATTTTATATTTTTCTTACAGAAGTGAAAGATATGCTTGTCATTGTCCAAACAAATTTATTTTATATTTTTCTTACAAAAGTGAAAGATATTCTTGCATGCTAAAATAATTATGGGCCTTGCTGTATATTGTCATTCAATGCTATGATTGTATAAAACGTGGTGTGCCTATAATGTCTCCGAAATGACATAGAGGCAAAATGTGCTTCCATACAACGCTCTTCGAATACTTTTAAGAATGAAGTATGTTTTCAAAATACTAGTTGAAATAATATATATACCCAATTCGATATTAATTTCATTAACAGCTCTAGAAAGTCGCACCATATCCTAGTCAAATAACAAAGTACAGTGATTTTTCTTTGACGTCTGATGCAATTATGTGTATAAATATATGAAAAGAAATTGCAGCTAATATGTTCAACTAGTATAAATGTAGATGCAAACGTAAGACTATCCATAAGCGGGGAGGACACCGGATTGGATTTCTGTGCATATATTCAAGCTAAAAAACACATTAAAATTCAGGTAGGAGAGCTTGGGGAAAGAGAACAAGCATTTGTGATTTGTCTCTTATATAGTAATTAGTTGAAGTAGTAGGGGATGATATTTACCCAATTATATGATTTTTCAATCGTTTTTTATTTATTTGGGATATTTCGTTTTTTTATTTATTTGGGATACATAGTGGAGTTGGTTACATCCATACTATTTAATGTAGGTAAATGTCAAATGGCTTGCCTCCAACAAGCCTATACTATTAATTAAATGCGTAAACTCCTACGCGTCTCGGTATTGTGATTTACTCATTTATATGATTTTTCAATAGTTTTTTAATTTATTTCGGATACATAGTGGAGTTCGTTATATCCATAAATATCCATAAATGTCAAGTATAAACCATCCTATACCGTTAATTAAATGCGTAGTGTGATAAACTTTTACTGGGTTGGGTTGTGTGATAAACTCCTACGTAGTGTGATAAACTGGGTTGGGTTGTGTGATAAACTCCTACGTAGTGTGATAAACTCCTAAGCGTCTGCGCAGTCGGTAGTGTGATAAACTCCTACGCGTCTGCGCAGTCGGTAGTGTGATAAACTCCTACGCGTCTGGGTAGTGGGTAGTGTGATAAACCATAACCTTTTTAAAGCATTATTTAATGGTGTTATTAAAGTATGGTCTACAACTTTTTGGTTTATATGGTCTACACATTTTTAGGTAAAATAGTAGAGGATGGTTTATATGGTCTACAACTCTTTTAGGTAAAATAGTAGAGGATGATATTTATTCAATTAACTGATTGAATATATGGTGTACAAGGGTTACTAAATATAGTGTACAACTCTTGTACATACTTATAATTATATTTTTATTCAATCAAATTTACCAGTAATATTTTTTATTCACGTTTTCGTTTAAGTACTCTTTCAGTGTACACCATTTTTTTCATTGGATTCCAACTTTAAACCTTAAACCTTATGTACAATTCTTAGATTTCAACTTTTTATTCTAATTTTAAACCTTTGGATTTAAACTTTGAACTTTTTTTCGGTTTTAATTTTTAATATATATATATTGGATTTCAACCTTTTATTCTAATTCTAAACCATTGGATTTAAGCTTTGAACCTTCTTTTTATTTTATTTATATATATATTTATATATATATATATTGGATTTTAACTTTTTATTCTAATTCAAAACCAGTGGATTTAAGCTTTGAACCTTCTTTTTATTCTGGTTTAATTTTATTCTGTTTTATATATATATTATTTATTGGATTTTAATTATTTATTATTTTTTGAATACCTGGGTCAAACTTCCTTTTATATATATATATATATATATATATATATATTTATTTATTTATTATTTTAATTTTTATTCTAATTCAAAACCAGTGGATTTAAGCTTTGAACCTTCTTTTTATTCGGGTTTAATTTTATTCTGTTTTATTTTAAATATCTGGGTTTTAATTATTTTTTTTTTTAAATACCTGGGTAAGACCCAAGGAGGCACGGTATATCTTCCACCGAAATCGTTCAGCCTATCGTCCTTGGTATATCACCTTTGACATACTATCACCTTAGTATATCACCTTTGACATACTCAAGGAGCAAACCGAAACAACAACAAACATAAACACACAAACCGAAACAACAACAAACACAAACATAAACACACAAATGGATACATATGGAGTTCCCTTACATTACACTATATTTTTAGTAGTTGCCATTTGGTTTTAATATATATATATATATATATATATATATATATATATATATAAAGTTTTTTCACGGCCCCTCTCTACACCTGAGGGGCTTCGGATTGGAACCACCCAAGTTTTAAAATATTAACAATTAATATTTTATTAACTATACATATTAGACCTATTACGTAGTAAAATATTAACAATAATAAAATATTAATATTAATATTAAGCCTAGTGTCTAAGATGATGGTTGTTTCTTAAGTGGTCTTGTGTTCAAACCCCTTGAAGATGGATGGTTGTTTCTTAAGTGGTCTTGTGTTCAAACCCCTTGAAGGAGGCTTTTGATGTAATTTGTAAACGTTCTCAATAAAAATAAATAAATAAATATTAACAATTAATATTTTATTATTAACAATTAATATTAACAATAATAAAATATTAATATTAATATTAAGCCTAGTAGCTAAGATGATGGTTGTTTCTTAAGTGGTCTTGTGTTCAAACCCCTTGAAGGAGGCTGTTGATGTATTTTGTAAACGTTTTCAATAAAAATAAATAAATAAATATTAACAATTAATATTTTATTAGTAGTGAATTGTATTTAAACGTTTTCAATAAAAATAAATAAATAAATATTAACAATTAATATTTTATTAGTAGTGAATTGTATTTAAACGTTCTCAATAAATAAAAAAATAATATTAACAATTAATATTTTATTAGTAGTGAATTGTATTTAACATATACATTAACAATCAACATATATTTATTGATCTATTTGGTATTAAAATATTAACAATTAATATGTATCAATAATTGATTGTATTTAATACCAGGTGTTGTAGGTGAGTTGGAGAGGAGAGGGCAATCCTCCTTGAGGTCTCAGGTTCAAATCTCCACCCTACTAAAAAGCTAAATTGGGTATCCAAAATCCAATTGATAGATAATGTTGGTGCGGACAGGGTCGGCCCTGGTGACTTTGACGGTGTAAAACCCATGGTCTCTCAGACCATGGCTGCTCCCCAAGGGGTTTTTTTCGCTTAAAAAAAAGGATTGATTGTATTTAATATTATCGGCCCGTTGGTTGCCCTCGCGTGGATATGAAGACTAGTATTCTAATCCCTCAGATCTCATAGAACATTCCGTTTTTCGTCGCATCCTACTATTTTTCTACCGGCCTTTATATAATAATAATAACATTGCCCCGACTAGACAGTCGGCGACTTTACCCAGCAACACTAATAATAGCAACATCCTTACGGCAACTACGGGCCTTTACCATATATAATGATAACGGTATAACATACATGTTCGAAGGGTTGGACCAGGGGGGGGTATAGTGGGGGACAAAGGAAGAGACACAATTAGGAAGAGTACAGTTATAGGATATAATATATAATACAACTATATAATACACGGAAGAGTACAGTTATAGGACATAATAGGTAATACAACTATATAATACACACTTCTTTTAAGTGTTAGGGATTGGGATTGGTAAGTGTTAGTCTGGTTCAAAGCTTGGGAATGGGAAAGCTTGTTGTAAAAGTAGTAGTCTGATTCAAATCGTCCTCTTTTCAGATTGATTGATGACGATGGTCCGGTTATAAAACAACCATACAAATCCCGAGCATCTGGTAGTCCAGTTATAAAACAACTAGATGGAATAGTTTTGGTGGATGCAGCCCTTATGGTTTGGCTTGACAACTATAAAAAAATAAATAAATAAAATTTTAATTTTCACTCAAATTTCATGGTAAATTAAGAAAATTTTATGAAGAAACTTTTATATCATTGGAAATAAATACAGGAATAAGAAAAAAGAAACTTCTAATATGATTGACTCGCCAAAGTTGTGAAGCAATGTGTTTTCATAAATTTTTAAACGAAATTCCATCACAGGAATTTTTTTCTTTACAAATTGAATGCTTTGTTTGAATATTTCCCTTCCTTTGCTCAGTGACGAGGTGAGCCTAACTCTTTTTCTATATTCTGCAGGCATTTGTACCATATGCAGAAAGTTAGCTGGTTGCATTCAGTTCATCACACCTTGGATGGTTATGAATGATCATCCGGTAAATTGTAGGTGCATATTTAAGTTTATTTGAGTTAATACATACACTAGATTTATATAAAATTATAAATGTTCATTCACTATTATATAAGTACTATTACAATTACATACAGTGAGAGGAGAGTCGCAGAAAAAATAGTTCCATAAAAAAAATAGTCTAGTCTAGCTAACACAATTGATTTTCTTATTGGGTCCGGATTACTTATATAGAATTACTATGAAATAATCCATATATCCGACTTATAGTGCATATATCGGATTTAAATAAAAGTTTATTTACGATTATATATATTTAATATGAAAGTTAGAGAGAGGAGTTTCATAAGAATGATCTAAACACAATTGATTTTCCGGACCAAAATAACTTTTTACTTGACCTTTTATATATATATATAGATAATTGTTATACCTTCTCAGAGTCAACTCTTTTAACTTTTTACCAATGCATTGCATAGGTTAAAATAGCCTTATCAATGGGTTTATCAATGGGTCTAATTCTGGAATTTTGAATCATGCAATCTTTATATTAAGAAAATATCTATAAATTTCAGTCACTTTTTTAGTCTTCAAAACTTTCATTAGGAAAATGGCAGTGCTTCCTAATACAGTCATATCTATAAAAGTCTCGAAAACTTTCTAGACAGTTGGAGTCAATGGAAATTTTGGCCTTGCTAATCATTATATAATTATGGAGTTTGAAACCATGCAATCTCTTTATACTACAAAAATAGCAATGCTTCCTAATCAGAGTCATATCTATCATCGAATAAATGAAAAATCGTGAAATTGTAATTATGATTTTATCATCGAATGTTAAAGGCACATGTTTACATTGTGACATAGAAGAAATTACTCTAACTAATATTATTATTACATTTAAAGTGACAGCGAATTCAAAGAACTTCTAAGCAAATTATATATATATATATATATATATATATATATATTATTTTTTAAAAAATTTTTTTTTGTATTTTTTTGGGGTTAAAATTTGTAATCCCTAAAAAAGAAATTGGTTTTTTACATTTGTTCGTAGTTAAAATTTGTAATCCCTAAAAGTATTGAGAGCCTTAGCCTTAACATTTTAAATTAATTGATTTTTTTTCTAGTTAACATTAAATATTAATAATGCTATAATCCATAAAAATATTGAAAGCCTTAGAATGTAAGAGATAATTTTAGATTTTAAATAGTTAATTAAACCAAAGTTTTCATTTTGTAAAATGTTTTTATTTTAATTTTTAATAATTAAATTACTTTTACACATTTATACTCAATATAATAATAATATATTAAAATAAATATTTAATGTAAATATTGCTTATTTTTTCGAGCCTTAGAATGTAAGAGTTAAGATTTTAGATTTTAAATAGTTAATTAAACCCAAGTTTTTTTTTTAAATATTTTAATTTAATTTTTAATAATTAAATTACTTTTACACATTTATACTCAATATAATAATAATATATTAAAATAAATATTTAATGTAAATATTGCTTACTTTTTCGAAAATCCATGGCCTATCTGAATAAACCCTTAGCTTGCCTGAAATGTAGAAGAGAAAGCCGGAGGGAATGGACCTCACACACGAGAGCGACAAGGACGATGGCGTTGGAGCAAAAGGCTTCGTCAACGTATTTTGGGATATAAAAATTTCCAACATCCCAGCTGGAGTGCCTCCCACCGAGCTCGCAGGCAACATCACGAAATAAAGGGGAAGGTCGCCTCATTTTCGAGATGTCAGCGAAGCGGCATCGACCTTATGTAAGTTCCCGGTGGCAGAGAACGCCATCTTGATCGACATGTTGTTCTTTGCGCTCGACAAGAAAATAATCGACATGTTCTTTGCGCTCGACAAGAAAATAAAGCGGAAGGTAGTCGACCTCACAAAAGAGAGCGACGGCAAAGACTCTCTGAGCGATGACAAGGACGATGAAGCAAAAGACCCAGTGAGCATATTCTCGGATATCGAAAATTGTAAAATCCCCGAGGTCGCAGAAAACATCACGAAATCTCTACGCATGCGGGGAATAAAGGGGAAGGCCACCTCATTTTCGGCCTGCGATTTCTGTAGGCATCCTATGTAGGCTCCCCAATGCCCTGGGGGTGGGATGCGAGCGGAGCGGCATCGACCTCATGGACGTTCCCGGTGGCAGAAAAGACAAGGCCATCTTGGTCGACATTTTGCGCTGGACAATCCGCCCAGCGCGGCCACCTTATCTTGGTCGGAGTCCCCGATCTTAGAACTGTTCAGTAAATTATTTTTAATGCTTAAGGATGGGCAGACGAAAGGATTAGTTAACTGCCCTAACTGTTAGGGAAACTGCCGTAACTGTTTTTGTTCTTTCTATTTAATAATTGTAAGATTGTTTTTCTCTCTAAATTGTTTCACATCTATTTTAGAGTACTCTCCATTTGGGTTTTGGAGAAGTTTGGTGCTCAGTTTGAAGGTACTCTGTTTTGTGGTATTGTGCTTTGGTCCAGTTTTTCAACAATTGGTATGAGAGAGACGACAACAAATAATAATTATATAATAAGTTCAACCCAATAAGTTCGGGTTTTTCAACAATTGGTATGAGAGCGGGTTGAAAGAGATGGGAGAAGTAATAATTATATGGCAGAATCTAGGTTAAAAGAGATTGGAAGAGATGGCAGCAAGTAATGGAACTTCTTACAGAGAAGTTTGGGATAATGGTTTTGGGATAATGGTTATGTGGAGTCACAAGATTGGAGTACATTGATTGTACAAGCACCAACCAACATGAAGGAAACATGAGGGAAGAAAAGAAGGATGAAAAAGTGTTGTAGATGAGAGTATTTTTTTAAAAATTGTATTTTTTGAAAATGCAAAGGAGATATAGAACACATTGCAGATATCATACCAGCAAGGTAAAGTTGAGAAGATTGTTGATTTTCATATGAGTGTAGAATAATGTGTACCACCTTCACATTCATGAAGATTAAAGATCTCACAATTTGTGAGAAGGTATTACGATCTTTATTTATCTATTTTGAGATTGGATGATTTGATGGGTTCACTAATCTCACATTAGAGTAAATTGGAAAAGTCTATTAAATATTTAGAACAAGTTGCATTTTTAGTAAAGGCAAGGGTTGAAAAGGGAAGGAGTAGTTCTAATTTATCCCAAGAGGAAAAGGAGCCCTCACGTGGAAGAGGATATGAATGTAGAAGAGGTCAATTTGGAAGAGGTCATGGTAGAGGTAACATAAATAAGAAAACAATCCAATGTTGTTATGCTCAAAAATATGAGCATTCTATAAAATATTTTTGGAAGCTACAACATAAAACAACAAATTTTACAAGGATGGAGAAGATGTTAAAACAAATATTTTTCTCTTCATGCTACTAAAAAATCAGGTAATGATTTGTGGTTTTTTTATTCCAGAGTTATTTGTTGAAATGAATGAAATAGAAAAAGAGTAATCAAACTATTGGAACTTTGGCTATTCAAACTAAAGAGAAAAAAAATTAATGATACATTTTATGTCCTTGGTTTTAAACATAATTTGCTAAGTTTTGGGTAGT
>JAQPPZ010005157.1:0-284369 GCA_028583015.1 Wollemia nobilis | reverse complement strand
AGGTTTTCATAATCTATGGTTTGGATCCACATATTATCCCCATACTCAAGAATGATTGATTTTGGTAAAGCTTTACTTATATGAATCATGACCAATATCCTAGCATAAATAGCCAAGAATCAATTTTTTGTCATATCTAAAATCTCAAGGAATTATCCTAGAGTGTTGTCTATTGCCTTGAAGGTATTTATTTTTCAAAAATTAATGGGTAATCCAAACATTCTAATCCAGACTGGTACTACTGATAGATTAATATTTTTAGTTGAAAAGCCTTCATACTATAAAATAAAGAAGAGTCTTCCTCTTCCTATAAACCAAGGACCCCCTCTTAGGATTTTGTCTCGTTCTTACTTAGAAGAAAAAATGGCTAGAAAGAAATATTTGGGAATAAAGGATAGAATCACTCCCGGATATTTTCAACTTCTATCAATCATTTTTCTCAAGGTTGAATCCCTTGAGCAATACCTAGTACATTTACCAAAAATACCCTATCTTAGAGCAAAGAGGATCTCTCCAAGGTGTGCTCACTAGCCTCTACCACTAGAGATGATTCTAAGGATTTAACTATAAATTGATCCATGTAAAGAAAACTAAAACTCAAAATCTATTGTAACTTATTAGAATTTCCTATAGCAAAAATAATATTTTGCATGAAAATTATAATAATTTTCATGCAAAATTTCTAATACAAATAAGGAAAAACAAACTTAGTTGAAAAATTCTATGTCCAGATAAAATGTCTTGCATCACTTACTTTATAATTTATTTCTTGTAGTTGTGTGTATTATTATTATTTATTGTATTAATTGATTAGATAGTATTTTTTCAATTGGTAATATGGGATTGAAACACAAAATGGGGAATGCGTGTAGTTGTGTGTTAAATTCCCTATTAATAAGCTCAACTCTCCCCCTTATGAGTGGTCATGGTAGGATGAGTAGTACAAGTTTTTAACACTAACCAAATATAATACTAATAATAATAATAATAATAATAATAATAATAATAAAGCACCTGGGGGTGTAGCGCAATGGTTTGGGCTTTGACTCTTCTTTGGGAGGTCCAATGTTCAAATTGCGGTGTGGGCGAGTGTGTGAGGGGATGGGTGTGTGGTGGTTTTGTGTGAAATTCTCTATTGATAAGTATAGCTTTTGACTTTACGAGGGTTCGTGGTTGGGAGAAGACTGCTCATCCTTGCACATGCATCGGTCATAAAGGTGTTAGAGTAATATTCTATTCTTTGGGATATTTACCATTTTACTACATTAGGTAGGTTTTATATACCACATGGTAAAAAATAGCTTCTTAATTTTTACCACTAGTATTTACCTATTACTATTTACCTAGGGTAAATTGTCATTGTAGTCATTTTTACTATGTTAGTTAGTAGGTTAGTTGTTAGATGACTTAGGGGGGACTTCCTATTTCACGCGTTACCTACCTAGGGGGAACGGTTGCCATTAGGGCTATTTAAAGTCGATGGCTAATATTATAAATACCTACCAATATGAATAAATCTTTAATGCTTATTTGATTAATTATTTTGTGCTTACTTTTTCCATAATTGGTATCAAAGCCACGGAGGGAGGAAGCAAGACGTTGGGTACGGTGGGAGAGGCGATCTCATTCCAAGTTGGACAAGGCGAGAACTCTCATTCCAAGCTAGACAAGGTGAGACTCTTGTTCCATACGTTTCATGGAGGGTTTGATTTATTTGGTTTTCTATTAAATTTTTTCATATCCTAAGGCTGCTTTTTTTTTTCTTTTGCCTCACCATCGCAGGCCCATAAAGCCTCAGAGAAGGTAGGCAACCGGACGACTAAGAGAGGGTAGGAGTTCCTTCCTTAAATCGCCCATCGACCACCGAAGATAAAGCCTCTAGAAACCGATAACTCAGGACCGCCCTCGGGTAGCTGACCACTAGAGATACATCTTTGACGACGGTGCATCGACAGATCGCTCCACGAGGGCAGGATCACCCTTGGGCGGTTGACCACCGAAGATACATCTTCGATTGTGGAGCATTGACCGATCGCTCCACAAGGGCAGGAGCATCCTCGAGTGACTGACATAGGTGTTTGGACAGGAATGCTCAGACACTTAGATCACAGGTAGGGGTGCTTGAAACCTGAAACTTAGACTCGCAATCTAACTAGATGACTAATGGGTATGCAAACCGAGGCCTTCTCACCCTTTGAGACTCTCAAACTTGCGACACATGGTGACCTATCGACCTACTCCACATTTGACGAACATGCCACTCTGTGATTCCCTGACGGTTAGGTGACGTGGCAAAAACGTGAATGACTGTAGATCAACGTGGCATATGCATCAAGACATGTGGTAGTTTATAGAGATTTCAAGATAGAGACACGTGGTAGTTTGAAAGGGTTTGTAGTTGTTGATTGATTGGAAAAAAAGGAGAGAGGTCTCTACAATTGCCCGCAGGCAATCAATTAACAAGGGTCGTGTCCTTGATCTTAAACTACCCACACTCCCACATCAGAAGCGATTTGGGATAAAAAAAGATTATTATTTTTTTAAATCTTCTCGATCAGCGCTTTAAAAAAATGATGTTGTGCCTTCCTTCCCACGGACTAGCCTAGCCCGACTGGTTGATCAGGCTAAGGCCATCGAAAAATTTGGAGTCAGGGTTTCGAACCCCATTGACACCAATAATACACTATTTTGTGTTTTCAAGGTATAAAATTCCATTTTTTTTTTTGTATTTAAAAAAAAAAATTGTATAGTTTTTATTAATAATTTATTTTTTTTGGTTAATTTTTTTTTTCTCCAAATTAAATTATCTTATTAATTAATTTATATATAAAAACACTATTTAAAATTATACACTAAACTTTAAATCAAAGGAATTTTTGAAGAATTAAAAATAAATTCTAAGGTTCCTATGAAATTTTTGTTTTGCAAAGATATAAAATTGTTATTATTTTTTTTATTATTTTTTTTGTTTTATCCAAAAAGGATATAAGACACATAAGATCATATTTTTGTTTTTTTTTTTTCAAAATTAAGATCCCTCAAAATCTTATAATTTTTATTTATTTTTATTTTATTTATTTTATTTTTATTATTATTTTATTTTTATTTTTTATCCATGCAATTGAACCTGGGTCACATTACCGATAAATGCAAGTGGGGTCCTTACCAGTAAATGCAGGTGGCGTCCTTGCCAGTAAACCACACTTACCGGAGTTTTTGGAATCTATAAATCTGTGAAGTTTGTTGGGGAAAATTGGGGAGATAGCTTGGAAAAGCTAGGCTGGTAGAAAGAGATTTGAAATACTGCTGGTAATACGCAACCAGGTCTGTACCTTCTTTTGTTTGGTTGGGGAAAATTGGGGAGAGAGCTTGGAAAAGCTAGGCTGGTAGAAAGAGATTTGAAAGACTGCTGGTAATACTTGTTTGGTTGGGGAAAATTGGGGAGAGAGCTTGGAAAAGCTAGGCTGGTAGAAAGAGATTTGAAAGACTGCTGGTAATACGCAACCAGGTCGGTACCTTCTTTTGTTTGATTGTGTTTGTGTGCTTAAATTAGGTTAATGAATATATTTTACTTGCAAAACTAACTAATGAAGTGTTTTTGTTGGGCTGTGAAGAATAATGACTGAATGAATTGAAAAAAACTAAATCCTTTGTGTTTTTATTAAGTTAGACTATGAGTTCTATAAGTATGAATAAGCTCAATGTTGAAGGAGTAGTGATAAAATAGATTTGCCTTCTTTTCATTGAGTAATGTCTTTCATGCATTAGCTAGCTACATCCATATTATTATGGGTCGCTCTGATCTTAGCTTGTACCCGGTCAAGTGGGGTGTTAAATTTTTCTAGACGAAGTGCTTGAGATGATGTATATTCACCTTCTATTTTTGTTGATGCCAAAAAAAAATCCTTTTAAGGTGATATAAAATAGGTTCAGAAAACCATGTAGGGAATCTAATATATAATATATGAATATGTAAAACCAGATACTATACTGTGATCCAAATAAATATATTTATTTTGGTGTTGTAATCATGGTTCTGCATTCAGCTTTGATAAAAACAAACTGTGCAAATTGATATTTTATAATGAATATGTAGAAAGATTCTATTATTGTTGCTAGGAAGGCTGTTCTATAAAAAAAACCAGCATTCTTTTTAGTTTTATATGTGGCTGAAAATTGAAAATTTATATATTGAAAATTAGATCGGTGTATGTTTTAATGAACTTTTAATATAGCATAACATGTCTTTGAGAAGCGCTTGTTATTGTGGTTACATGCAATAACATTTTTTTAATATATCTGTTATGAACGCCTAGCGAACAACAGCTATAAACTACTCCTAGAAACGTTAAGTAATAATGTATTATGGTTGTGCAAGTTGGCCTCTCGGCTGCCGCCAAAACCGATTGATATCTCAAACTTTTGCTAGACTGTCTTAGGTGATTAGGGTAGAATACATCCATCATTGTAATTGGAGTCTCATAAATATAATATGATAGGAAAAATATAAGTTATATGCTTGTTTGAAGTATTAAACTATTAGAAGCCAATCTTTGTCTACGAAGATATCCTTCAAGCGATCGGCGGGCCTGAAACATATGTAAAACAAACTTAGTAGGTCAGCATAACCTCACTTTTGATTTGTCAGCAATGAGTGCCTGAAACATATGTAAAACAAACTTAGTAGGTCAGCATAACCCACTTTTGATTTGTCAGCAATGAGTTCGTGAAGATCGAAGTGTCCTGCAGAATTAACGAGAACTATGTTTTATAATATTTTTAATATTAAGTCTTAATATGACTAACCGTATGCGCCCTGTGTCATGATTTGTTGTATGCATTAAGTAAAAGTCTTTTCTTTTCTTGACTCTCGCAAAAGAAAAACCCTTGACATACAATTCTGATTAAGTCTTAATATGACTAACCGTATGCGCCCTGTGTCATGATTTGTTGTATGCATTAAGTAAAAGTCTTTTCTTTTCTTGACTCTCGCAAAAGAAAAACCCTTGACATACAATTCTTACGAATCTTACTTTATTCAGCCTTATAATCAAGTGGAAAATTCTTTATTAAAAAAATAAATAAAAAAATAAAATTTATAGTTTATAGTTTAAAAGACTTTAAAATATTTATAATAGTTGGAGAGGGTAGAGCAATCTTTCAAGGAGGTCCTTCGTTCGAATTTCTTCCATTTAAGGAGGTCCTTGGTTAGAATCCCCGCACATTAGGTACTCAAAATCTAGTTGATTATACTGGTGTCGTTTCATGATTTTGAGGGTGTAGTGAGTGATCCCGGTTTCTCCAACCAAAGCAACTCCTGGATAACTTTGATCGGTGGTAGAACCACCAGTCAAACCCAAGACAGCCCACACGAAAATTTTTGGCTTAAAAACTCCAAAATAAGTTTCTTGTTTATAGCTTTTACGGAATTTATTTAATATGGAACAATTATTTAAAAATGTAGGGTATAAATATTTATTAGAATTATATTAAAGTATAAATGACTACCCATTTACATTAATATTTGGAGATGCTACATAATATTAATAAGTTTCTTGTTTATAGCTTTTACGAAATTTATTTAATATGGAACAATTTTTTAAAAATGTAGGGCATAAACATTTATTAGAATTATATTAAAGTGTAAATGACTACCCATTTACATTAATATTTGGAGATGCTACATAATATTAATAAGTTTCTTGTTTATAGGTTTTAGGGAATTTATTTAAAATGGAACAATTATTTAAAAATGTAGGGCATAAAGATTTATTAGAATTACCTAGGTGTTGTAGATGAGTTGGAGAGGAGAGGGAAATCCTTCAAGCGAGGTTCCAGGTTCAAATTTTCACCCTACCAAAAAGTTGAATTGGGTATCCAAAATCAAATTGATAATGTTGGTGCAGGCAGGGTCGGGTGGGACTCGACTCCTGGGTAACTTTGACGGTGTAGAACCCCCTGTTCGTTGTTCCTGATCTCTTAGACAAAGACGGTCTGCAAGAAGTTTTTCGTTTAAAAAAATTATTAGAATTATATTAAAGTATAAATGATAACTCATTTGGAGATGCTACATAATATTTACTAATAAACTTACCAAAAGCAGTTTGTTTGAGATAAGTAAACTTCTGAACTATGAAATGAGGCAAAACTATAAGCATAAGTTTGTTTAGAGTAGATACATTGCAAAACAAGCGCAAATGGTTGTGTGATGCGTAGTCACATATAGAAAATCTTAGACCACTATGGTTGTGTGATGTGTAGTCACATCTAGAAAATCTTAGACCACTAGAAAATTTAGAAAATCTTAGACCACTGAAGTAATAAAAAAAAAACATCTAGAAAATCTTAGACCACCGAAGTATTCAGACTTTGGTATATAAAACAATAGTATAAATATATATTAAATTAGGGTCTCTCCACGGACGTATTCAGACTTTAGTATATAAAACAACAGTATAAATATATATTAAATTAGGGATTGAGACGTTATTATGAGAAGGTTCGGCTGTTTATCAAAAATATCTTACTTGAAAAAAAAATTGTATGTAACTGTTTTTCTTCTACAGAGTAGTAAAGAAAAGTTTACCTGTCACATTTAAACAAATTTTCAATGTTATACCTTGTATAAATGTACATGAATATAAATGTTTAAAGGTATAAGATTTTGGTTTTATTTTGAAAGATTCTTCCTGCTTTTAAATGTTTGGATATTTGATTCGATATTTTCTTAAATATTTGACTTTGGATATTTGATTCCATATTTTCTTTAATGATAATGGATATACTTTGTTCCATTTTTTATTTTTTTTAATTTAATTAGAGGGTAGGGATTAATGATGTGGGCATTTAATTGGAGTTTTTAATGTTTAAAGGTATAATATTTTGGTTTTATTTTGTGAAATTTTTCATATTTTTTAAGTAATTAATGTTAACCAAATATTTAAACATTTAATTCCATTTTTTTTTAATAATACACCACCTAAAAAATTCTTTTAAAGTAATGTAAAATAAGTTGTTTAAAAAGAATATGTAGAAGTAGATACTATACTATGAGCCAAATAAATATATTTATTTTGGTGTTGTAATCATGGTTCTCTGCATTCATTTTTGATAAAAACAAACTGTGCAAATTGATATTTTATAATGAATATGTAGAAGGATTCTATTATTGTTGCTAAGAAGGCTGTTCTATATTAAAAAAAAAAAAACAGCATTCTTTTTAGTTTTATATGTAATTAAAAATTGAAAACTAATTCACTGAAAATTATATCAGTTTTAATGAATTTATAATATAAAATAGATAGATAGATGGATGGGTATCAACATGAAATGAAATTTCAATCAAAATATACTTTATTAGACTTACAACATAGTATTAACCGGTTAGAAAGCAAGAGGGTCAACCCCATACATACCCAAACTCATGTTAATAGAGATGAAAAATTCTACATAATAATGTGTTATATCCAAAAATTCAATTTAATTATAGATAGTTGTATGCTTTTTTTAATATATCTGTTAAACGCCTAGCCAACAACACTTATAAACCGCTCCTAGAAATGTTATGTAATAATTCAATTTAATTATGGATAGTTGTGTTATGTTTTTTTAATATATTTGTTATGAACCCCTAGCGAACAACACTTATAAACCACTCCTAGAAAAGTTGTGTAATAATTTATTATGGCTGTGTAAGTTAGTTTCTAGGTTGCCACCAAAATTGATTGATATTTTAATTTTTTTTGTTTTGAGTAAATATTTTTTATACATATCCGTTGTGGGAATTGAACCTGAACCCATAATGTAATATCTCAAACTGAATACCTAGGGCAGAATACACACATCATTGTAATTGGAGTCTCATACATATTATATTTGCCATAGGAAAAATATAGGTCAACTATTGGAAGCTAGTCTTTGTCTACCTGACTTCTCCACTGCCACCAAAATCGATTGATATCTCAATTTTTTTTGTTTTGATTAAATATTTTTTATACATATCCATCGTGGGAATTGAACTTGGATCACATCACTCATAATGTAATATCTCAAACTTTTACTAGAATACCTAGGGCAGAATACGTAAATTGGAGTCTCATATATATTATATTTGCCATAGGAAAAATATAGGTCATGTTTTTTTTGCCGGTATGAGTCTTAAACTATTGGAAGCTTCTCGGCTGCCACCAAAATCAATTGATATCTAATTTTTTTTGTTTTGAGTAAATATTTTTTATACATATTCGTTGTAGGAATTGAACCTGCATGACATAATGTAATATCTCAAAATTTTACTAGAATACCTAGGGCAGAATACGTACATCATTGTAAGTCAAATATCCAAGTTTGCCATAGGAAAAATATAAGTCATGTTGTTTGACCGTATAAGTCTTAAATTATTGGAAGCCAGTCTTTGTCTACCCGGCTTCTCCGCTGGCACCAAAATCTATTGGTATTTTTTTTTTTTTTGAGTAAATATGTTTTTATACATATCCGCCGTGGGTATTGAACCTGATCACATCACCCATAATGTAATATCTCAAACTTTTACTAGAATACGTAAGGTAAAATATGTACATCATTGTAATTGGAGTCTCATATATATTATATTTGCCATAGGAAAAATATAATTCATTATTGTTTGACTGTATGAGTCTTAAACTATTGGAAGCAAGTCTTTGTCTACCCGGCTTCTGGGCTGCGACCAAAATAGATTGATATTTCAATTTTTTTTTTTTGAGTAAATATTTTTTATACATATCTGCTGTGAAAATTTAAATTACAACATAATATCTCAAATTTTTACTAAAATACTTCAAACAGAATACATACATCATTATAGTTAGAGTCTTGTATATATTATATTTACCATAAGAAAAATATAAATCATATTTGTTCGACGGTGTGAGTCTTAAACTATTGAAAGCCAGTCTTTTGTCTACCCGATGGCCGTGAAAGGGCATGAAACATATGTAAAACAAACTTAGTAGGTCAGAAAAACCTCACTTTTGATTTGTTAGCAATGAGTCCGTGAAGACCGAAGTGTCCAGGTCTAAACAAAGGCATTCATGCAGAATTAACGAGAACTATGTTTTAGAATGTTTTTAATTTGAAGTCTTAATATGACTAACAGTATGCACCCTCTGTCATGTTTTGTTGTATGCATTAAGTAAAAGTCTTTTCTTGACTTTCCCAAAAGAAAACCCTTGACATACAATTCTTACGAATCTCCTTGTAGATGAAAATTTACTTCATTCAGCCTTATAATCAAGTGGAAAATTCTTTATTAAAAAAATAAATAAGTAAAATTAAGAAAACAAAATTTATAGTTTATAGCTTAAAAGACTCCAAAATAAGTTTTTTTGTTTATAGCTTTTATGAAATTTATTTAATATGGAATAATTATTTTAAAATGTAGGGCATAAAGATTTATTAGAATTATATTAAAGTATAAATGATTATTCATTTACATTAATATTTGGAGATGCAGCTTTTACGGAGTTCATTTGATATTTAATATGGAACAATTATTTTAAAATGTAGGGCATAAAGATTTATTAGAATTATATTAAAGTATAAATGACTATTCATTTACATTAAAATTTGGAGATTCAGTTTTTACGGAATTCATTTAATATTTAATATGGAACATTTATTTTGAAATGTAGGGCATAAATATTTATTAGAATTATATTAAAGTATAAATGACTATTCATTTACATTAATATTTGCAGATGCATCTTTTAAGGAATTCATTTAATATGGAACAAGTATTTTAAAATGTAGGGCATAAAGATTTATTAAAAATATATTAAAGTATAAATGATTCTTCATTTACATTAATATTTGGAGATGCAGCTTTTACGGAATTCATTTAATATGGAACAATTATTTAAAATTATATTAAAGTATAAATGACCATTCATTTACATTAATATTTGGAGACGCTTTTACGGAATTCATTTAATATAGAACAATTATTTAAAATTATATTAAAGTATAATTGACTATTCATTTACATTAATATTTGGAGATGTAGCTTTTACAGAATTCATTTAATATGGAACAATCATTTTAAAATGAAGGGCATAAAGATTTATTAGAATTATATTAAAGTATAAATGACTACTCATTTACGTTAATATTTGGAGACTCCACCGAAATATCTACGTATCTACGTATAAACTTACCGTAGGAAGGAGTTTGTTTCACATAAGTAAACTTCTGAACTATGAAATGAGGGAAAACTAATAAGCATAAGTTTGTTTAGAGTAGATACATTGCAAAGACAATCGCAAATGGTTGTGTGATGCGTAGTCACATCTAGAAAATCTCAGACCACTATAAAACTATAGTATAAATATATATTAAATTAGGGATTATTATGAGAAGGTTTTGCTCTTTATCAGAATTATCTTACTTAAAAGAAAAATTTGTATGTAACTGTTTTCCTTCTACAAAGTAGTAAAGAAAAGTTTACACGTCACACTTAAACAAATGCAATACTGTTTTTGTTCTTTACAAAGTTGTTCTTCAATGTTATGCCTTGCATAAGTGTACATGAATATAAATGATATGCCTTGTATAAGTGTACATGAGTATATGAGTTCATATTTTCTCTAATGATCATTCCCATTGTTAATTGAAGTTTATAGATTTAAAAGTGTAAGCTTTTTTTGTTTTATAAAATTTTATTCTTATTAAAATTAAGTTTGAATATATATATGAAAGTTGATCTTTAATGTTAACCAAAAGTTTGAGTATGAATTCATATTTTCTCTAATGATCATTCGAATGCATATAAATAAAGAATCTAAATGTAAGACTGTTATAGAATATTTTTTATATTGATTATATAAATAGTTTTTTTTTTTTTTAGGGTAGAGAAACTATGGCGAACAACGGAAGAAACGATGTCTCTCAGAATAATATATGCCCGTTTCGTCGTTCACCAGCGTTTACATCAGCAATAACAGAATCTTATGGTAGAAAAATGGTAGAAGGCATTCAATCTTTGCCTCATGATTGCATTCAAAACATTTTAACATGGCTACCACTTTGGGAACTGTTCAGAATGCTGTGTCATCTTGGTATGCACAGTGAAATTGTGTGGAGTTGTCTACAATTTCAAAAGGAATGGGACGAGCGCCACAGGGAGATGTGCCTTGTTCTAAACCATAGTGGCGTCGTTTCCATGGTCAAGTTCAGGGACTGGATATGGTCTGAGGATATACTCCATGAGCCCATAAATAATTCCACTTGGAGTGTTAGAGCTGCAGGAGGAGGTTTTCTTGTTTTCATCAATGAGCAGGAGGGAAAGCTTCAAGCCATAAATCTGCTGACAATGAAAGTTCATGAGATTCCAGATGTAGCCGTTAACTCAAAGTATGGGCTTTCTTTTTACATCAAGAAGCACCCAAAAGAAGTTGGTGTTGAGCTCAGAGAAGATGTGAGAACCAAGTCCTGTGAATTAATTGTTATGGGAAACTTTACCCGCAAAAAATTGCATTTGCTGATATATAGTTTGACAAACAAATCATGGGACTTTAAAGTTCCACAAAACAGTGTCTCCCTCAAGAAGTTCTCAAAAATTTTGGTACACGAAGACTGCGTTTATTGCTTTTCCGACGACTTCAGATCTTGGGTGTCTTACAGCATTAGTGAAGGAGAAAGACTGCGTTTTGTACACTCTACAAATCAAGTGGTCGGCCATGCGACTGTACTTAAAAGAGCAGTATTTGTGTGCAAGAGTAGAATTATGAAGTTCGAGTTGCAATGTTTTAATCAGTATGCCATTTTTATTTTAGATGAGACTTCATACGGTCCTACGTGGAGGTATATTTTTGGGGGAGGGATTGATCTTTCCATAATCCCATTCCGTTTTTTGGTGACGTGTGGTGGAGATAATAATAAAGACTACATATGGGTATTCTTTCACGGGAACGATAGATTGATGGCAATAGATTTGGATGCCCATGTATCTCTATTGTGTAATTGCCCTTCAGTGAACAATATCACAAGTGAGAACTCCAATCTGTTTTGTATGCCCTTGACGTTTTCTCCATACGTTTGAGATGATAAGGGCTAATTTGTCTTGGTGACGATGAGTTTTGAAAACTTTGTACAGTTATCACAACTATGTATATGATTTACATGCTTGCTTAGGGTTTATGTGAAAAATTTGTTGTTCAAACAATTTGGACGATGTCTTTATTTTTTATTTTTTTTAAATACATTTGAGATAATAAGGGTTAATTTGTAGTTAGTAATAATGTGTTTTTTTATCTTGGTTCATAATTATGTAAATGATTTGCATTTTAATTATAGTTTATTTTAAAATATGTTAATTTTTTAGATGGGATGGAATGAGTTTTGCTTGCGGTTTATTTCAAACTTTATTAATCTTATATAAATGATTTGCATGTAGTTTATATAAAAAATTGTAGATATCTATAAATGATTTGCATGTGGTTTATATAAAATATTGTTAATTGCTTTCTGTAGCTCATGTAGAAGCATGCTCCTCTCATGATCCTAGTTTTTCATGGTGGTTTGGGTGCCCTTTTACCTCTTTATTATTTTGATCTTTTTTATATAAGGTTGGGGACTCTTCTAAAACCCTTTCATCTATCTAATCGAAAAGGATCCTAGTTTTTCATGGTGGTTTGGGTGCTCTTTTACCTCTTTATTATTTTGATCTTTTTTATATAAGTTTGGGGACCCTTCTAAAACCCTTTCATCTATCTAATCAAAACAAAAAAATAAAAAAAAAACTATTAATTGTTTATATGGGATTGAATGAGTTTTATCTGATTTGCTTGTAGTTTATGTAAAAATTTGTTAATTTTTTACATGAGATTATAACTTTTATTACTTTTATATTATATAAAAACTGTTAGAAAAATATATCAAATTAAAACTAATTTTAAATTTATTGTATTAAAACCACTTGTTGGTATAATTATACATGTATCATTCAACAAGATTCTATTCCGCATCTTCTCCACCATATATATATATATAAATAAATGTTAAAATATTAATGGAACAATTTAAAGAATATGAAATTTAAAATCTTAGAATTGTCATATTGCATAAAGATTTTAAGTTATGATAGTTGTAATTGTTAAATATGATTTTTTTTTTATGTTTTTGTTTGAATCAAATATTTTTGTTGGCAAAAGTATAATAGGTGACACAACATGGCCTAAAACAATTTAAAGAATATGAAAATTTAAAATCTTACAATTGTCATATTGCATAAAGATTTTAAGTTTTGATAGTTGTAATTGTTAAATATAATATTTTTTATGTTTTTGTTTAATACAAATGTTTTTGTTTGTAAAATTACAATATGTGACACAATAGGGCCACACTCCACAAAGGTATAATAGGGCTTACTTTTCCATAATTTGAACTTGGGTAGCTTGGGTAACAGTCCAACAATATATATTTATTTCAAAATTTGTTATGTTCTGCTTGTGGTTTTTTTCAAAAAAATTTAATCTTATATAAATGATTTGCATATGGTTTATATAAAAATTGTAGATATCTGTAAATGATTTGCATGTGGTTTATATAAAAATGTTAATTGCCTTATGTAGCTCTTGCAGGAGTGTGCTCTTCTTAGAATCCTAGTTTCTCATGGTGGTCTATGTTCCCTTCTACCTCTTTATTGTTTTGATATTTTTTTTTATAAGGTTGGGGACCCTTCTAAAACCTTTTTATATATCTAATCAAAATAATAAAAATAACTTGTTAATAGTTTACATGGGATTGAATGAGTTTTATCTATTTTGCTTGTGGTTTATGTAAAAATTTGTTACATGAGATTGAAAGAGATTGTAACTTTTATTACTTCTATTTTATATAAAAAATGTTAAAAAAATATATGAAGATTTTAATTTTATTGTATTAAGACCACATGTTGGTACAATTATACAGGTATCATTCAACAAGATTTTATTCTACATATTCTCCTTACAAATTGACTAATTTAACTCATTTAATGAATAATATCATATATAAAGGTTCATTAAAATATTAATGGAAAAATTTAAAGAATATGAAAATTTAGAATATTAGAATTGTTATATTGCATAAAAATTTTAAGTTTTGATAGATGTAATTGTTAAATATAAATATTTTTTTATGTTTTTGTTTGATGCAAATATTTTTGTTTGCAAAAGTACAATAGGTGACACCAGAGGGCCACACTCCCAAAAGGTATAATAGGGGTCTCCCTTCCCATGATTTGAACTTGGGTAGCTTGGGTAACAGTCCAACAATATATGGTTTATTTAAAAATTTGTTATGTTTTGTTTGTGGTTTATTTCAATATTTGTTAGTCTTATATACATGATTTGCATGTGGTTTATATAAAAAATTGTTAATTGCTTCATGTAGATCCTATGAGAGCATGCTCTTCTCATGATCCGAGTTTCTCATGGTGGCTTGCATGCCCTTTTACCTCTTTATTATTTTGATCCTTGTTATATAAGGTTGGGGATCCTTCTAAAACCCTTTCATCTATCTAATTGAAACAAAAAAAAATGTTAATTGTTTATATGAGATTTAATGAGTTTTATCTATTTTGCTTGTGGTTTATGTAAAAAATTATTAATTCTATACATGAGATTGAAAGAGATTGTAACTTTTATTACTTCTATTTTATATAAAAATTGTTAACAAAATATATGAAATTGAAACTAATTTTAACTTTATTGTATTAAGACCACATGTTGGTACAATTAAACATGTATCTTTCAAAAATATTCTATTCTACATCTTCTCCTTACAAATTGACTAATCTAACTCATTTAATGAATAATATCATACATAAAAATTTGTTTAAATATTAATGGAACAATTTAAAGAATATGGAAATTTAAAATATTAGAATTGTCATATTGCATAAATATTTTAAGTTCTAATAGTTGTAATTGTTAAATATAAATATATTTTTGATGTTTTTATTTGATGCAAGTATTTTTGTTGCAGAGGTATAATAGGGGCCTCCCTTCCTATGATTTGAACTTGGGTAGCTTGGGTAATAGTCCAATAATATATTGTTTATTTCAAAATTTATTACGTTTTGCTTGTGTTTTATTTCAAAATTTGTTAATCTTATATAAATGATTTGCATGTGGTTTATATAAAAATTTGTTAATTGCCTCTTGTAGATTGCTACGAGAGTGTACTCTTCTCAAAATTCTAGTTTCTAACAGTGGCCTGTGTACCCTTTTACCTCTTTACTATTTTTATTCTTTTTATATAAGGTTGGGAACCCTTCTAAAACCCTTTTATATATCTAATCCAAACTAAAAAAAAAAATGTTATTTTTTTATATGGGATTGAATGAGTTTTATCTGTTTTGCTTGCAATTTATGTAAACAAAAATTAATTCTTTACATGATATCGAAAGAGATTGTAACTTTTATTACTTCTATTTTATATAAAAATTGTTAACAAAATATATGAAATTGAAACTTATTTTATTTTTACTGTATTAAGACCACATGTTGGTATAATTAAACATGTATCATTCAACAAGATTATATTCTACATATTCTCCTTACAAATTGACTAATATAACTCATTTAATGAATAATATCATATATAAAAATTTGTTAAAGTATTAATGGAACAATTTAAGGAATATAGAAATTTTAAAATCTTAGAATTGTCATATTGCATAAAGATTTTAAGTTCTAATAGTTGTAATTGTTAAATATAAATATTTTTTTGATGTAAATATTTTTGTTGGAAAAAGTACAATAAGTGACACAACAGGGCCACACTCCCCATAAGTATAATAGGGACCTCCCTTCCCATTATTTGAACTTGGGTAGCTTGGGTAACAATTCAACAATATATGGTTTATTTAAAAATTTGTTATGTTTTGTTTTTGGTTTATTTCAATATTTGTTAGTCTTATATAAATGATTTGCATGTGGTTTATATAAAAATTTATTAATTGCTTCCTGTAGCTTCTATGGAAGCATGCTCTTCTCAGGATCCTAGTTTCTCATGGTGGCCTATGTGCGCTTTTACCTCTTTATTATTTTGATCCTTTTTATATAAGTTTGGGGATACTTCTAACACCCTTTCATCTATATAATTGAAACAAAAAAAAATGTTAATTGTTTATATGGGATTGAATGATTTTTATCTATTTTGCTTGTGATTTATGTAAAAATTGTTAATTCTATACATGAGATTGAAAGAGATTGTAACTTTTATTACTTCTATTTTATATAAAAATTGTTAAAAAAATATATGAAATTGAAACTAATACTAACTTTATTGTATTAAGACCACATGTTGGTACAATTAAACATGTATCATTCAACAAGATTCTATTATACATCTTCTCCTTACAAATTGACTAATCTAACTCATTTAATGAATAATATCATACATAAAAATTTGTTAAAATATTAATGAAACAATTTAAAGAATATGAATATTTAAAATCTTAGAATTGTCATATTGCATAAAGATTTTAAGTTCTGATAGTTGTAATTATTAAATATAAATATTTTTTTGATGTTTTTATTTGATGCAAATATTTTTGTTGTAAAGATATAATAGGGGCCTCCATTCCTATGATTTGAACTTGTGTAGCTTGGGTAATAGTCCAATAATATATTGTTTATTTCAAAATTTGCAATGTTTTGCTTGTGGTTTATTTCAAAATTTGTTAATCTTATATAAATGATTTGCATGTGGTTTATATAAAAATTTATTGATTGCCTCATGTAGCTCCTACCAGAGCGTGCTCTTCTCAGAATTCTAGTTTCTAATGGTGTTCTCCGTACCCTTTTACCTATTTACTATTTTTATTATTTTTATATAAGGTTGGAAACCCTTCTAAAACCCTTTTATCTATCTAATATAAACAAAAAAATGTTAATTTTTTATATGGGATTGAATGAGTTTTATCTATTTTGTTTGTGATTTATGTAAAAAAAATTAATTCTTTACATGATATTGAAAGAGATTGTAACTTTTATTACTTCTATTTTATTTAAAAATTGTTAACAAAATATATGAAATTGAAACTAATTTTATCTTTATTGTATTAAGATCACATGTTGGTACATTTAAACATGTATCATTCAACAAGATTCTATTCTACATATTCTCCTTACAAATTGATAAATATAACTCATTTAATGAATAATATCATATATAAAAAATATTGGTACAATTAAACATGTATCATTCAACAAGATTCTATTCTACATATTCTCCTTACAAATTGACAAATATAACTCATTTAATGAATAGTGTCATATATATATATATATATATATATATATATAGTTGTTAAAGTATTAATGGAACAATGTAAGGAATATGAAAATTTAAAACCTTAGAATTGTCATATTGCATAGAGATTTTAAGTTCTAATAGTTTTAATTGTTAAATATAAATATTTTTTTGATGTAAATATTTTTGTTGAAAAAAGTTACCATAGGTGACACAACAGGGCCACACCCCCCATAAGTATAATAGGGGCCTCCCTTCGCATGATTTGAACTTGGGTAACTTGGGTAACAGTCCAACAATATATGGTTAGGATGTCCAATAATATACGCATTCAGATGTCCTAACAAAAACTATTGATGTATTTTTTTTATAATATTATGTTATTAAGTTTTGTAAATATTAATTTTAGGTGTAATTTTATTATATTATTTAATTTTTTTTCATATTATTGTTTTATTATGAGTAAAATGTTATTAATATAAAATCTTATAAAATAGTGTCAAGCTTGAATTGAATATCTTATCTAACTAGTATCATTGTTTTTTAAGTGAAAATATTAACTAAAAATCATATTAAATAGTATTAACTTTAGTTAAATCTTTTATATAGCCATAATTTATTTTAAGTAAAAAAATAGTTAATAAAATTTAAAATATAAGGCAACATTAATTGAATGTATATTTCAATTTTGCATAGTATTTCATTAAAATCTAAAATAAATTCAACCTTCCTTGAAAACAAGGAAAAATAACGTGTTGTTGGCAAAAGTACAATAGGTGACACAACACGGCCACACTCCCCATAAGTATAATAAGGGCCTCCCTTCCCATGATTTGAACATGGGTAGCTTGGGTAAAAATCCAACAATATATGGTTAGGATGTCCAATAATATACTGTTCAAATCCCCTAACAAAAACTATTGATGTAAATTTATTTTTTTATAATATTATATTATTAAGTTTTGTAAATATTAATTTAAAATAAAATATTGTTTAATTTTTACATATTATTGTTTTATTACGAATGAAATATTGTTAGTATAAAATCTTATAAAATAGTGTTAAGCTTTAATTGAACATCTTATCTAACTAATATCATTGTTTTTAAAGTGAAAATATTAACTAAAAGTCATATTTAATAGTATTAACTTTAGTTAAATATTTTATATAGCCATAATTTATTTTAACTAAAAAAATAGTTAGCAAAACTTAAAATATAACGCAACATTAATTGAATGTATATTTCAATTTTGCATAGTATTTTATTAAAATCCAAAATAAAGTCAGCCTTCCTAAAAAAAAAAAAAAATAACGTATTGTTTGACATCATCTTTTACCATACCATGGTACCATTTTAACTTTTAAGAGTTTTATACATCATGGAATTTGAATAAATCGAAATAATAAAGGTGTTTGTCAAGGTTTTACATGGTTTATGTTAAGTTTAAATCGAATAAAAAACATATTTACTTATTTTTAAAGTCTCACTAATATGTTTCCTAAGTTGTTTAAATTCTTACCCACTCCTTTAGTTAAAACATCCTAATAGCTTGGTAGGATCAAGAATCTAGGTTTGACATCAAATTAAAGATATGATATATATATTTTTAATAGGTTATATGTGATTTTTATTGGGGACACTCCCATCAAAATACCAAAATATTGTATATATTGTAGCTAATATTTTTATGATGGTTTTTTATTTTTTCTTTTTCTCTTAAATATATTCTTCAACTTTCTTAAAGTGATATATTTCTACAATCAACTTCTTGACATCATTTTGATTAAGGCATAAAATCTCACTTGGCGAGTTGTCTTTAGAATTTCACGAGGACTAAGATCAACACCATAATTCACTAATTTATCTAATACTTAATTTTATTCTCTATAAATATGCTTACACTACCAAGAGATTACCTCTAGTAATAGATGATTTTTTTGTAGGTAAAAAATATTTTATTGCTTTACGGGTTGAAGGGTCCTGTCCCTATTACATTAGTAGCAAAATGAGACACCTGAGGCCTCCACTAGCAACAACCAAAAACCAGCTTACCAAATATAATTCCACCACATACAACATATCTTATATTCGAAAGACAACCCTTAAGATAAGGGACACAAAACAAAAAGATACAACTGAAGGACATACACCAGACAGTCCACCTGTCTATCCGACATCCTCTCAGGTTACTGGGAATTATTGTTCTTTTTCTGTCGAGCAGCGTCATCCTAATTAATAGAGAGTCAACTTTCCACATCCTGATTCGCTTGGGAGATAACTTCTTGAGGAAAATATTCTTCCCAGATGATCAAGTTTGACTGATTAACAACTTTGTTAGCGAAAATGTCAGCCACTTTGTTGGCTTCCCTAAGAACATGGTTGATCTGACTTTGGGGGTTGTTGTTGAGGAGTAATTGGCACTCTTGAATTATATTCTGAATGTTCTTCCCCCCTAAGCTGTTGTTGGTAATGTGGCCAATAATCACAGATGAGTCACCTTCAAAGATGATTGGCTTGGGAAAGGTTCTACTTTCCATGATGCTCCTCCATAGGGCTCTATATTTTGCATAATTATTGGTTTGGGTTCCCAAATTTTATGAGAATGATTTGATTATGCTTCTTGTGTGGTATTTGATGATACCTCCTACCCCAGCTCTCCCTGGATTTCCCTTTGAAGCACCATCAAAGTTGAATTTGAGCCATCCTTATGGGCGAGGGGTCCATTTCGCCAGGGTTCAAGAGTTACCAGTCTTCTATATTCTGCTACAGTCTATGGGAATATTAATGGAAGCAAAAATAAGGGATTCCAACCCATAGTTAGGAACCTCTTCGCACAGAATCACACTACTATTTTTGATAGCTAGGGATAGTGCTCTATTGACAACATCTTCTGGATTCTTGGTATCCTCTTTGAATATGCGGTTATTACATTCCAATCAATTTTTCCAGACCGTATGGTGAAGCATTGAACTCCATAGGAATCAAAGTCTAGAGTTTTTGAAAATTCCTGGCTATTGAATGACCATTTCAGCAACAGTCGTGGGCCAGGTCTAGCAAACTTGGAATTTGTTGATCAAAATAGATAACACATTATCGGCAAAGGGACAGTCCAGGAGGAGATTTTGTGTGGATTCCCAAGCTTTAGTATAGAGGTAACACCTATTGGGGACTATAATTCCTCTATGAATCAAGTTTTCAGTTGTCAAAATTTTGTTATGAGAAGCAAGCTAACAAAAATGTGCCACTTTTAGTATCAACAACTTGAGCCACAAAATCTTGTCTAGAGTCTGGTTGTCATATTTCTTGGTGCCAATAATTTTTTTTTCTAACATTTGGGCAGCAGTTTTGACCGTGAATTCCCCATCACTCGACCCCTTCCAACAACGTTCATCCTCCTTCAGGGTCTGGGGTATGAAGTTAGATTTGAATATTTCCATGAGAGTGGTGAGGCATTTGTTAATCACATCATTCTTAATTCTAAACTGAACCTTTTTCCAACCGTGGAATCCTTGGTCAGAAGTGATGAAATCGACAACATGAGCTCCATACTTCCTATCGATGAGGTGCTTAATGGGGGTTAAGTTGGGATCACTGATGAGTGGTTCTTTTTTGGACCATGCATCTTCCTAGAAATTTATGGTCTTACCATCTCCTAGTTGCCACCAAGATCCCTATTGAACCAGCTGCTTAGTGTGGCTAATAGATTTCCAAAAGTAGGACCCATAGCGAGGGGTCTTTGTTTCAAGGAATGAGTGTTGTTGCAGGTATTTCCTTTTGACAATGGTCACCCACTCTATTTTAGCATTTATAACCACCTTACAAGCCTTATTAGCTAGGAGATCTTGATTTGTGATGGTTATACGTTGCAATCCCAGACCTCCCATGTCTTTAGGAGAGCAGACTTTGTTCCAGGATACTAAGTGAAACTTGTGATTAGCATTACCTGACCACAGGAACTATTTTTGGAGTTTTTCAATAGCTTATCCTACCACAGCAGGGATTTTTAACACTAAAAAAAAGTAGGTGGGGATGCTCTGTATGACCGACTTGACCAAATTCGCTTTTCCTACACTAGAGAGTAGGGCCCCCTTCCATCCTGCCAACTTCTTATGAATCTTGTTAGTGATAGTATTCCACATTTTTTGTTGAGGCCTCCCATTGAACATGGGTAGGCCCAGATAAGATATTGGAAAATAAGCAATGGAGCACCCCAATATGCTCATAATCTTGGTTTGTTGCCTAGCAGGGGTGCTGATGAAATGAAGCTTACTTTTGGTGTAGTTGATCTTTTGCCCAACTGCTTCCTCATACAGATTGAGAATACCCTTAATGTTTTTGGCTTCAGAGACTGAAGCTTTAGTTGTCAGTAAGGTGTCATCCACAAATTTTTGGTGGGTGATGGGATTTAAACCTGAGGCTACCTTGATACCAGAAATCAAGCTTTTGTGACAAGCATTCTTAATGGTTATGCTGAGACTCTCCGCTAGGATGATAAAGAGGATGGGGGAAAGAGGGCCCCCCTGTCTTATCCCCTTTGTGCTAGGAAAATATCCGATAACGGACCCATTCACCACGATCGAGAACCAAGAAGAAGAGACACAATTAGAAATCATATTTACCCATGATTCATGGAAACTAAATTTGAGGAGGATTTTGAACAAAAATTCTCTATTCACTCGGTCAAAGGCCTTATTCATATCAAGTTTCAGAAAGAAGGAAGCAAATTTAGCATTGTAGGCAGAGTGGATTAGATCGTGGATGGTGATAACCCCATCCAAGATGTTTTTGCCTTTAATAGTACTTCCCTGGTAGTGGTCAATGATGGTAGGAAGGATCCCAATGAATCTATTGGCCAGGGCTTTTGACCATAACTTTGTAGATTACATTGTAGATACTGATGGACTGATAATCAGATAGATACTGGGAATTGGACTCCTTGGGGATGAGGACCAGGAAAGTGGAATTAATGTCTCTGGGGATGGATCTAAAATTCTACATGTCAGAGATGGCCAGGCACAGGTCAGGTCCCACAATGTCCCAGAAGGTTTGGAAGAATGTTGGGGAAAAGCCATCGGGTCCGGGAGCTTTGTCAAGCTACATTGAGAAGAGGGCTTGGTGGATTTCTTTATGGGATAGGGGGATGAGGAGGAACTCATTGGTTTCATAAGGAATGGTATTGGAAATTTTCTCAAGTAGAGAATCCATGGCCACGGGGGAGGAAGTGGGGGGGAGGCAAGGAGGTCTTTAAAGTGGTTGACGGTTTCATCCCTGATGTGGTGGATATTAGAGATAAGGGTCCCATATTGCTTAGTAAGGCTTTTAATCCTGTTACAGCCCCTATGCCTTAAAGTGGATATGTGAAAAAACTTGGAGTTTGAGTCTCCTTCCCTGAGCCAGAGCTGTCTCGACTTTTGGCACCAAAATGTTTCTTCCTTACTCAGGGTGTTGTGGTATTCAAAGAGTAGTATCCTCTCTTCACTTCTGATACTGTCATCAACCTAGCATCTTTGAAAACTATCCTCAATTTTCCCTAATCTAGTTTTGATGTTCCGCTTGGTTTCAAAGATGTTTTGGAAGGTTTCTCTATTCCAGAATTTAAGATTCTCTTTGACCCATCTGAGTTTCTGCATAAAATAGTTAAAGGCTATCCCTAGAAAGCTTACCTACCACCATTTTGCTATTTGATTTTTGAGATCCAGGTGGTGAGTCCAAATGGATTCAAATTGAAAAGGGGTCTTAAACTGAGGCTTGCTACCAGTCTCAAAGAGGAGCGGGCTATGATTAGACCCAATATTCGAGAGAGCCTATAGACTGGCATCACCAAAGAGGGGGATGGCTTCTTAGGAGAGCAACAATCGATAAAGGTGCTCTTGGATAAGATTGTTTCCCATCTATCTGTTACTCCAAGTGAAACTGTGGCCTTGAATCGAAACATCCATAAGGACATTACTGTCAACAAACTATCTCAAGTCCTTTATATCCCTGTTAGTAACTACATTTCCTCCCTTCTTGTCATAGAATTGAAGAGGGGAGTTAAAATCCCCTGCTAGAACCCATGGAATATTGGCAAAGGCCTGTCTCATCTAGGTGAGGGTTTTCCACAACATCGTTCTTCCTAGAACAGTATTGGGAGCATACATTTTGGACACAATCCAATAAGTCTGGGAGCTAAGGTCATGAAATAGGATATTAGATAGCCTATCATGACCAAAAATAAATCTACCCTCGACTACGGATGGGTTCCAAAGGCACAAGAGCCCACCTGCAGTGCCAAAAGTTGGGGATTATATAAAATCATAATTTTTCCAGATGATTTTGGCTATCCTAGGAGAAAGTTGATTGTCCAATTTAGTTTCTTGAATGAGAAAAATTGTGGGGTTGTAATCTCTCCGCATGGTTGCATCCAATCTCTGTTTGGCTGCCCCATTTAGTCTTCTCGCATTCCAGGAGAGGACTTTCATTTTGAACTTTTGGAGGTTTTCTTGCCCCTTTGCCTTATTGTGCAGGGGGTTTGGGTCTTTGGTTTTCATCCTTGATAGAACTGACATTTTCTTGTAATAGGGTTCTTTGCGTACCATTTGCTATATCCTCGGTTGTGTCCCAATTTTGGCATTCAGTGTCGAAAGACCTACCTTTCTTTCTATCTGCTCCCACATCCATTTGGGACCTTCTGAAGCTGCGAGTTTGTTTGGGACTTCAGTGGTCAGGGGATTATGGGGTGACCTGATCGCTATCATAATTGACATCGATAGAGGAGGATAGGGAAGTCAGAAATCCAAACTCTTCAAGGGGTTGGTACAGGGCTATGGATAACGACAACCAAAGGGGTTTTTGTGATGGGCTCTGGGGGAGATTGTTGGACTTGGGGATCTGCTCCTAAAGAGGGGAATATGGAATATTCTAAATGGGCATGGGGTCAGGGGGCCCCGAAGGGAAATTGATATGTTTTGGGGATAGAGGGACAAGAATTTCACCTTGTTAAAAGACCTCATTAGTTCCATAATCTTTAAGTAAATAAAATTTATTAGCAGTGGTGAAAGAGGAACTTGCCTTTTGGAGAGCTTGAGCTTGATCTTGAAGTAGTTGGTTTTGCTGCTCATTACTCCTAGATTGCCATTGACTGCTAGTTTCCTTCTGACTAGTTCTTAGTTGTGGACATCCACTTGGCTGGGAATCTTCATTAGGGTTTCTGCACTTAGGGCATTGAGAAGGGAGGTGCCCTTGTGATTAAAAATATGGATAAAAATTAGGTTTGTTTTCAAATATCAGTGGTTGCCTTCACCTAAAATCCTCGTATATAATATTGAGGTGATCTAGAAGTTACGATTCTAGATTCACATTTACACAAATGCGGGCCTGGGTTAGGCACGTTCTGGCATGGGTAGCTGGGTCAATAGATACCAAATCTCCAAAAGCCCTAGCCAGACCTCAGAGAGCATCCTCGTAGAAAAAATGTGCAACGAGGTTGGGGAGGCGGACCCAAATGGGAGAAAAATTGATGTTCTAAGAGTTGGGGTCAAAATTTGGTTCCCATTTTTTGAGGAACAGGCTTCGTCTTCCAAAGAACCAAGGACCTCCAAAAATAATACACTCTGCATCCTCCTGGGTATCCAGTTGAATCATAAAAAAACCTCTAGTCATTTTCGAAAGACCCAAATTTCCCATAACTTTTCATTTCGAAGTAGCCCACTGTCGAATCGCATCCATGTCTGGGCACCCTCCTACAAACTTTCCCACTAATGAGAATGAATAGCAAGATGCATAATATTCCATGAGGTGTTTAGGGCACAACACATCGCTGCCTTGTAGAATGAAATCCATCGATCTACTAGGGGGCAGTCTAGGATTTTGTTGTAAACATTCTGCGTAATCTTTTTTTGGTTTGTCCAATTTATCGAGAGGTTTTTCCCCCATTCAATGTCATTGTGGGAGAATCCATTTTTAGCTGCACTCCAATAAAACCCTGTCATCATCGTGGCGTTGCAAGCTTCTTCCTCCTATGAAACCTGCTTCTTAGAGTTTTGGTCTTCGATCACCAAAACCATCGCTCGCTCCTCCTTCCACCAGTATAATTATTTAGAAAATTACTAATATGGCTGAGAGGAGATTCCTTCTCGTAATAGATGATGAACATCAACAATAATATTATTTTTTATCCAATATTCGTGTCCATTTTTGTTAATAATATTGATGATAATTTGTGAATCCCCTCAATTGAAATATGTTTCCATCCTTTTTCTACTGCAATAAGGATATGGTTTGTGTTGGCGTAGGGTAATTTTTGAATCAAATTCTAAAATTATAATTAATTTTTTGAATTCCTGTAATATTACTAATGTTAGTTGGAGGTTGTCCAAGGTGGTTAGGTAAATTTACTATTTTCTCTATCATATGGATTTCATCGCTTTTACTCATATTCCAAGGGAGTGGAATGGTGTTGTTGATTGTTTGGCTAAATGGGCCTCTAAATTTTAGGAAGGTTGGGATGTTAGGGAGTGGCATCAACTTCCTTCAACATGCTCTCAATCTCTTACTAGTTTTCTAAAAAATGATATGCCTGGATGAGGTAATTTGTTGTAATTTGATTCTTGGGTCTTGTATGCTTTTCTGATTTCAATAAAACATTTCTCCATTTTTTTTTTAAATAATTTAATTCCAGTAAGAAGTGCCTTAGCCTCTGCATAGTTGTTAGTTGAAGTTCCATATGATTTTGAATAAGTGAGAAGAATTTTTCCTTCACTGTTTCTAAAAACACTACCTCCATTAGATTTTCTAGGATTTTCTTTAGAAGCATCATCAAAATTAATTTTGATAAAACCAATTTTTGAATATTTTTATTTTACCATAGATCAAAGTAGATCCTATATTTTAATTTCATTGTCGCAAATGACTCTTCCATGTATGTTCAAATTGTGTATCCTAAGTTATTAGCACTTCTCTTTCTATAATTGACACTTCCCATGATGAGCACCATATTTGTAGATAATATGCAAGAGAGGCACTAATATGGTTCCAAACATGGACATGATTTTGATATTTATTTAAAAAAAAATCTATTATTCCTTTGAAGCCATAAATTCCAAAAAATAATGGCAAGGCAAATACTCCAAAGAATACATAATGCTTTAGCTTTAAAATAATTTATACAATATTTTATCAACTCTTTCAATGTTGATGGAGATTCCCAATATAATTTTATAGTTCTAAAAAATCAACCCAAATGGTGTGAAAAAATGGATAATTACAAAGTAAGTGGTATGATGTTTTTAAATCATTCTCATACAAGACACATCTTAAGGGTCCATAATATCCTCTTCTTTGTAGACTCTCTCCCAAAATAATCTTACTTTGAACTACTAACAAAATAAATTTTGAGACCTTAGGTAGAGCCTCTAATGACCAAACATTCTTCCAAGGAAAATGAAGCATAGTTGCATTAAACAAGCACATACAATCCACAAAAGATAGAGGAAATAGCAAATGAGGCAAATATTTCTTGCATTATTATTCCAAAATATAGAGCTTATAGAGACTAACTACTTACAAATTTGAAATTCCCCCCTTTTATCCCTTTCTTCCCCTTTCCTACCTAAAACTATGTATTTGAAATTTGAATTTCGGGGGTAAAATTACCGAGGTCATAACTCCTTTCTTGTTTCTTGAAACGATTATTATAGTAAATTTTAGGAAATATCTCAAAGTTTTAGGAATCCTGGTACTATGTTTATACAAGTACCGCCATATTTCGGCCCTAAAAAATGTCTCTAAGGCCTTCAAAAGTGGCCTCCAAGTTTTACTAACAGAATTTCCACTAGTTTTGGTAGGGTTTTCACTAGGATTTTCACTATTTTTGGCATATCTCCCAAACCGCTCAGGGTATTGGGATGATTCTTTCTTCATTAGTTCTATTTTTCCATCCCCTTACAACTAAAAAGACTTAGAACATAAAAAGTAAAATATTACAAATTTTGTATGATGCAAGATCACTCTTACACAATTGGATGCTCCTGCATCAAAAAATATTTGGGAGAAGGAAATTTTTATTGTTCTAAATTCTCATATCCAAAATTTCTTGAGTATCCACCATCCTTTAATAAGTTCCAAAACAAATCATCTTTTCATGTAAAAATTGGAAAATAAAACTCTCAAAGCATATTTTGATGTTCATATTAAATTTTTTTGAGTTCCTCTCTTTTAATTAGGTTACTAAAATAAATCCATGATTTGGATTTTTTTCTCATAATAATATAATATTTTACCTTTGGAACTTTACATTCTAGACACACTTCAGTCAATGGTTTCAATTTTAAGTCAGAGATGAGAAGATAAGGCTTCAACCAAGCATCAAACCAAAAATTTGCATAACTCTCCTCATTAAGTGACCAACTAATATGTTTCTTTTCAATTGTAAAATCTCTAATATGAAGTTTCATTTTTATGATCCTTTAGGTAGAGTTATTTTCCTAAACAATTTCATTGGATCAAGATAATCTATATATTTTTATCCAATTATTTCCTTGATATTTGAATAATCTCCACCCAAGCTTTGTTCCTAATGTCAAATTTATAAGTTTACAATTTTGCAAGCCTGTTCCTCGAATATTATGTCCTCTGCAAACTCTTTCCCACTTATAAAGAGAAAACCTAAATTTTTCCTCACAACCCTTCCATAGAAATTCTCTTTGAATTTTATCAAATTTTGATGCAATACCTATTGACAGCCTTGAAAGTGACATCATATAAATAGGAATGGATTGCAAAGTAGTATTTATGAGTTGTACCCTTCCTTCCATTGTTAAGAAATTACCTTTACATATTTCTAAGAAAGCTTTCATTCTATCCAAATAAGATATCCAAAGCTCTTTTTATATTTCCTTTATTAGACAAAGGAATACCCAAGTAAATTCACCATAATTTATTATAAATCTAGGGCAATATTAATGAAAATTTTTAATATTTTGAAGTATTCACAAAATTTCTAGTAGCCTTCTCATAAAATGATAATATTATTTAAACTCCATGGCCTTACTAACTGAGGGATGTCCCAAAATAAAAGTATCATCAACAAATTGGAGATGAGATTCAAAGGGACCATTTTTTGCAACTTGAATACCCTTAATTTTTTCTTCCAATTTTATCTTTGAAAATGCTCTCAATAATGCTTCTGCTAGAATAATGAATAGATAAGGAGAAATAGGATCACCTTGACGAAGTTCACAAGATAACTTGAAGTACCAATAAGGAGAACCATTGATAAAAATAGAAAATTTTACATTTCTAAATTCTAGAAAAACCTATCATATGCTTTGTTCATATCTAATTTCAAAAGCATACCTAGTTTTTTCATGGAATGAAGAGAATGTATGACCTCTTATGCAATAATTATACCATCAATAATTTATTTACCCTAAACAAAGCCACCTTGTTCCTCTAAGATAATAAATCCTAGAATGCCCTTCAACTTGTTTGCCATAATTTTTGAAATGATCTTGTAAATCATATTATAAATGCTTATTGGATGAAAATTATCAAAATATTATGTGTCACCCTTCTTGGGAACCAAGGTAATAAAAGTAGCATTGATCTCACTTATTGTAGCCTTCCTTTTTCGGGCCTCTTCCACTGCATCTAACATATCACTCTTCAATAAATCCCAAAAAAATTGAAAGAAAATTGCAAGAAATTCGTTAGGGCCAAGTGCCTTGTTAGGATGGAAATAAAAAACTACTTCATGGAGTTCCTTCATATATATATTCTTCATCAAGCTTTCATTTTGTCTGTGAGTGATAATTAATGGAATATTTTGCAGAAGATTTTCTTGTGCCTCCTTATCTTGCCTAGCATATGATAAAATATTTTTGAAATAATTTATTGCTTCCTTCCTTATATATTCTTCATCCTAAATATTTCTTCCATTTGAATTTATAATATTTTTATATGACGAACAATTTTTTTTTCTTGTAGCATGAAAAAAAAATGTATTTCTATTTTCTTCCTTGATCCATTTATCTCTTGATTTTTTAAACCAATATGAATCTTCCTTTTTTAATGCATTATGAAAATCAAAAAGTAATTTTTTTTCTTTCACATAATAATTCTAGTCAATTCCATTAATTTTTTCTATCTCTTGTAAATTTTTGATCTTGGATTCAATTTCTTTTTTTCTTTAAAAATATTACTAAAATATTTGACATTCCATATCCTCATTTGCTCCTTTAAAAATTTCAAATTTTGACCAAACTTGTACATACATGATAATTCAAATTTTGATTCATCCCACCATAACATAACTATCTGGAAAAAATCAGGGTCTTGGATCCACATAGATTGGAAGTGAAATGGCTTTAAATGACCATTTTTAGGTGACTCACAAGTCAAAATAATAGTTTTGTGATCTGATCCTACTCGTAATAAAATATCCGAAGGGATTGTATACTCTTTTTACAACCATATATTGAATAAAAAGAATCTATCTAGTCTTTATACTATATAATTTTTTCCAATACGTCTGTTATCCCATGTGTATTGAAATCTTGAGGAACTAACATACTGTAATGATCCAAAATCAAGAAAACATAAAACACACAAATAAAAAATATTTTTTTTAAAAAGAGAGAGATACTTATGAACCCTTCATAAGTCCCTAACCCACATTATTTTTACCTAATTTTTATCCCCTATAGTTTCCTTAAAGCTACATCTCACCAAATACCCTAACACATATCCATCTATGTAGGTGTACCATGTGTTACTACAAATAAACCCATCTATCTCGTCACTCTTGATGATATAGAATTATCACCTTTATAAATGTAAGGTATACACGCGTCACCATACCATGCACAACTAGTATGTGTAGGTATGCTATGAGTATTACGAGTTAAGCTATCCATCTCGTCTCCACGCCGAGCTATCTTAACATAGATGTATTATTTCTAATACTTAGTCTTTAATATCCCTAAGGGGGTATCAATTACCTTAGGTTATCTATGTTCACCCTAAAGGGGTCTTAATTCCCTGAGGATATCCTCTAAGTTAACCCTATAACTCTTACTTCCATTTTGATGTTTAAAAATCAAACAAGCGTATATATAGATACTAAATCTAACAAAACATAAAACTTTACATACAAGAGATAACAAAGAATAAGAAACACTAAAAAAGAGTATAATAAACTGGAAGGAAGTCAATCCCATAATATATACAAAGCATAACAATAAAGCAAAGGTGTTTAGGAAATCTCTCCATATTCATGAAATATTAAATCCATACCCTTAGGGAAATCTCCCCACAATTCTAATCTATTTGAGCATAAGAAGTTAAGTAAAGAATAAAACAAACCAAAAAGTGTTCGGGTTGCCATCCTTAGTAACCCACCATGTTCCATCGATTAGTTGAGGACAGTAGGGGATCAGGACACTCGTGATTTAGGATAGGAATACCTTTAAATGCATGTACTTTCTTTACTTTACCAAATTGAAACTATACAATTTAATCAAGTCTATATTCATCTAAGAGCATCCTTGAAGTCATAAAAGAATAATTAATTTTACCATATCCTCTCATATTTCATTTGAGAGTATTAAAAAATAAACATATAGATACCAGTTACCACTTACATCAAATCAAATCTTATCTTAAACCATTAAAGTCCCATACCTTTAATATCTATAAAACCCTTTCTATTACTTACTAAATTAGAGCTTTACTCCTTTAATTTAGAAAATAACCATTCTCATGCATTCTATAATTTAAAGTCCCACAACTTTAAATTCATAAAACCATTTATTAAATCAATTCATATAATGTCTTAAAGCATTAGAGCCCCATAACCCCAATCTCTAAAACAACTTTTCATTGATTTACTAAATTAAATCTCTACTCCTATAATTTAGAATTTAACCATTCCATACATTCTATAATTTAAAGCACCATAAATTTAAATTCATAAAACCATTTATTAAATCAATTCATATAATGTCTTAAAGCATTAGAGCCCCATAACCCTAATCTTTAAAACAACCTTTCATTGATTCACTAAATTAAAGCTCTACTCTTCTAATTTAGAGAATAACAATTTATTTAATTAAATAAATAATGTCTTAAAGTATTAGATCCCCATAACCCTAATATTTAAAACAACATTTCATTGATTCACTAAATTAAAGCTCTACTCTTATAATTTAGAGAATAACCATTTCTTTAATTAAATAAATAATCCCATTCTTCTTTCATAAACTTATCCTAGAAGACCTGCCTATATTCATAGGAAACATAACAATTAATAAACAATAACCTTAAACCCAAGTCTTTAAGAAATAAATCTATCCATAAGCCTAAAACCATAAAGGATGAATTAATTAGGAATACTGAGTTCTTCCAACCAGTCAAAATATTTCCTAAATTTCTAGTAGCATCTAGAGCCAAGCACTCCTAGTTCCTAAGCAATTTACTTAACCCTTCAATAAATTTTGTACTTGCTCCCATGGTTTCTTGTAGAAGAATAATATTCGGAGTATAAATTTCCACCAACCTCACTAAGGCAAGTCTTTTAGAGGGACTATCAGGACTTTGGATATTAAGGGATACCAAGATCATTTAAACATCTTAGAGGGAATTTATCCTGCTCTAAGGACACCTTTGATAGATTTGTGTTTATCTTGCTAAATTTCCCTCAAAGCCTTCTCCTTTGCATGAAAAAAAAATAATTTCCATCAAATATGTTGATTTACATGCTTTCTTAGGGTTTATGTGAAAAATATGTTCAAAATTTTGACGATGTATTTAATTTTTTTTAAATACATTTGATATAAGAATGGTTAATTTGTAATTAGCAATAACGAGTTTTTATCTTGCTTATTTGGTCATGTCATGCCAATATAGTTGTAAATATCACAATTATGTAAATTATTTGCATGTTTGCTTGTAGTATATTTTAAAAATTGTTAATCTTTTAGATGGGATTGAGTGAGTTTTACTTTTTTGCTTATGATTTATGTTAAAATTTGTTAATATTTTATGTGATATGAAAACAATTTACCTTTTTAGCTTATGTTAATGTAAAAATTTGTTAATAGGTTATATGGTAAATACCTTTATTACATTACAACTATAAACTGGTATTACAATAACTTGACAATTATACATGTATCACTTAACAATATCTAACAAAACTAAATACACCATGGCTCCCTGAGCATAACAATGAAGGAAGACAAATATCCCCATTTCAGGTTATTTTAGAGAGATTTTTGAATTTTGAATTTGGAGATAGGTTGTATAGGTACTACCATTATTAAGAATGAATGAATAATCCTGAGAACCTCTCATATTTTGGAAGGTGAGAGCTTATTAAGGTGGATGAAAGGATAACATGTAATGTTGGGTTGGGTTTTGGTTCACCAACTACTCACTCCTCTAGTTTTAGTATCAGGTAACCACCTATATATGTGGTTACACATTCCAAATACCTTTCCAAGGAGATTCATTTTGCTCTACTATTCCAATATGAATTGAATCTTACATCATACTATTATTTAAAACTTTTAAATTAATTTAATTTAATGGCCCCCAAAATTTTAAAAGGACCTTTTAAAAGGGTTATGACTCACTCTTTTAAAATGTGACTAGCCACGCATGACACGGCTATTTAAAGGGGAGGCCTTCTACATGTAGCAGATAAAGATAACTCATCCAATATAGGAAGTTTGGGAGGAAAATTAGGAGTATGTAGATAGAATTTGAGGCCCCATCCACTCTTTTGAAGGGAAAAATATGATAAATTAGTGAATGGACTCACTCGCTCTAAAGTAGTGAATGGAACCCAAAGAAAGTTTCAAATATCCTCACTCTCTCATTAGAGTTTATCTAGCTCTCCTCACTTTATCTTTAGTAATGAATGGGCCTTGAAGTATGTTTTAAATATCATCACTTTCTTATCAGAGTATCTCTAGATCCTACATGGTCTCCTCCCTTTCTATAGTATTTTTGATATTTTGCACTTGCAATTCCTCTATAAGAATGCTTTCTAAGTCTCTATATATTTAGTAGTGAATGGGAACCAAAGTATCCTTTAGGGTGGGTGGATATCCCTTGACCTAGCAAAGTTGCTCTCAAGATTATCTCTATCTAAACTCTTGGGAAACATGATTATAGCAGTAGAGAGCCTCCTCGAAATGAATTTTTAAGGGTCGAGTACAACCTCATCTAAAAGTCCTCTTAAGATATGAAGAAATAAGCGTCTTAAGAGTGTCGGGTGTTGACCTCTTAAGATTTCTTAAAACCTCTTAAGATATAAATTACTTAAAAGTTTGAGTGCTCACCCTAACCTTATAAAAGTAGGTGTGGAGCCTATCTCCTTAACATTTTCAAAAGTCAACCTTCTCTTATTTCAAAAGGACAAGTCATTTATGTACTCATTAAAAAAGCTTGAAATTTGATTTTGAAGAGGACCCTCTATATTTTCAATAAGGAACAACTCAATCTTTTATATAAAGAGGAAATAAATAGTGTCTAACATCTATATATTTTTAAATGTCATTAATATGATAACAATATGGCCAAATATTCTCATTATAGATAAAAAATGACATTGCAAGATTTAGATTGATAAACCATTTTGAGTTAAGAGAGGAGAAGGCAATCCTCCAAGGGAGGTCCCAGGTTCAAATCTCCACCGTACCAAAAAGCTGAATTGGGTATCCAAAATCCAATTGATAATTTTGGTGCAGGCAGGGTCGGGTGCAACTCCCGGCTGACTTTGACGGTGTAGAACCCCCTATTCGTGGTCTCTTAGACCAAGGCGGCTCCGCAAGGGGTTTTTCGCTTAAAATATATATATATATATATGGCCAACTCTTCTCATTATAGATAGCAAACGACATTGCAAGCTTTAGATTAATAAGCCCTTTTGAGTTAAGATATAAAGTCGATGACATCAAACCCCTCTCTATTTTAAAAGGTCTCTAGTGTAAAGGGTTTAAAATATCTAAAGTTTTGCAACTTTCAATTATGCTATGTTGCTCTTAAAAAAAGCTCCTAAACCCACCTAGACAAGTATTCATCTATTGGTAATCCAATATGATCAATATTTTAGGTGTAACATCGGTAATTGTCTAGTCATACCCAACAATAATATTCTAGATGAAAATGTACATAGAATTAAATATTTCAAGCCAATTTTTATGGAAAATTCAAAGTTCCTTTTTGAAAATGCACTTAGAATTAAAATATTTCAAGTCGTTTTTTATGAAAAATGTAGGGTTTCCTTTTGAAAATGCACCTATGGATAGAATTAAATATTTAAAGTTGATTTTGTGTAAAATTCAGAGTTTCTTTTTGAAAATACAGCTAGAATTAAATATTTCAAGCTAGTTTTTGAGGAAAATTCAGAGTTCCTATTCAAAAATGCACCTAGAATTAAATATTTCAAGATGATTATTGTGGAAATTTCATAGTCCTTTTTGAAAATGCACCTAGAACTAAATATTTCAAGTCAATTTTTATGGAAAGATCAAAGTTTTTTTTCGATGATGCAATCATGTAAAAACATAAACTTTGAAGCTCAATATCTAAATACATCGTAATTAGATCATAATATGAGATCATAAAGAACATATTGTGAGTTAATAATGGAAGAATTCATCATCGAAGTTATGAAGAAAAACCTGATGGAATCATAGGTCCTTGTAATAATTGAATTTGTGGCAATCTTCATCTGAAGGCTTCAAGAATCATCATTGGCTTTTAAGAATCTGTTGCCAAAAATACATAAAAAATAAAAACACGATGGAATCACAGGTCCTTGTGATAATCAAAATGTGAAATCACCAGTACTTGCGATATTAAGGTTTATGTAGGAATTTAGAGTTTTTTGTAGCTTAATTTATTGTATTTAAGTATGGAGGGTTTCAACAAAGATGCATGCATTAAGACAAAAATGAATTTTAAAGAATATATCTATAGGGGACCACCTCAAACAGGAATGGAACACAATCAACGATTACAAAGGAAACCATTGAGGATGCCAAAGGTCAATTTTAGTAAAACAGATATGGGTTGCATGAAAGCAATTAATGGATCCCCAATAGTGAAGTTAGAAATAACGAATTTCCAAAAAGGAATAGATGTGATTGAGAGGAAAAGCCTAATTTTTTTATTTATGGGATTATGACTGACTCTTGCTAACTTCGAGCAATGGACTACCAAAAATTGGAGCTCTACAGGTAATTTCCAAATTTTCACTTACCCTAATGGCTAATTTCTTATTTATTTTGAGAATGAAGAAGATAGGGAGAATATTTTTCAAGGGGGACCATGGTTTTTTAGTAGGATAGGGATCTTCATGAAGCCTTGACATACCAAGTTCAAAGCTGAGAAAGAGATGCCATCAATTGCCCATGTTTGGGTCCATTTATTTGGTCTTCCAATAGAATATTGTCATCCAAATATATTTACAACAATTGGAAATTCTTTAGGAGTTTACATGATGACTTAGGATTGCACCCAAAACTTAGAGCATATGATTTATGCAAGGATTTTTGTTTTGATTTATTTTGAAAAACTACTTCTAGATAAGATTACAATATGGGGAAGAAATATGGTAGCAAGTAGTAGATTATGAAAATATTCCATTTAGATGCAAAATTTGTCATGAATATATTCATATAGCCAAGGATTGTCTACATATTATCCCTAACAAAGAGAAATAGGATAAGTACTTGGTAGGGTGTCAAATCCCTAAAAAAAAAACACAAAAAAAATAGAAACAAAAGAGAAAACAATAATTTCTCCTAACACCTTTGAAATTCTCTCTATGGATGAGCAAGCAGATGATAAGGATGGTCAAATGGAAAGAGTTATTATGGAGATACATTTTGATGAAGAGAGGGAACAGGAAGGATTGCATGATAAGAAATCATTAAAAGAGCTTACCTTGATGTTGAAAAATAACAGCAAAGAAAAAAAAAATACAATGTAGAAAATCAACTCAAGTGCAAAACAAAAGGGCTGATTCAAACTACAAACAAGACCATACAAATTCTAATAGTAGTGTGGTGGTACTATGTAACTAGCCTATAGTCCCAACTGGAATGAAGCAAGATACGAATAAAAGGATATGGATGTCATAATCCTAAGGTTTCTAGTCAATCTCTTTATGGCAATGTTGTAAGCTTTGGCTATTTTCCTAAGCAATTTATTATATTTTTGGTATTTTGTTAAGCTTTGGTTTTTTTTAGTGTTCTCTTATTTTGTTTGTTTTTTCAATAGCTCCTTTTGCTTGGTTTTTGTTGTTTTTTTTTTTTTTTTTTTTGTGGTGTACTTGATTCATTTTGTTGTTTTTGTTTTGGTTTTGTGTTTTTTTATTATTTTTGGGATTTTTTCTGTGTGTTTCGTGTTATGTGAAGTTTTTAATTTTTGTTTGTTGTTTTTTTTTGGTAGTGTTTGTTATGTTGTGTTGGTGGTTTTATCTATAAGGACAAGGATGCCATAATCCTAAGGTTTTTAGTCAGTCTCTTTATGGCAATGTTGGAAGCTCTGTCTATTTTTCTAAGCAATTTCTGATATTTTTGGTATTTTATTAAGATTTGGTTGTTTTAGTGTTCTCTTATTTTATTTGTCTTGTCAATAGCTCCTTTGGCTTAGTTTTGTTGTTTTTTCCTGATTTTTTTTGTGGTGTACATGATTCATTTTGTTGTTTTTGTTTTGGTTTTGTGTTATTTTGTTGTTTTTGGGTTTTTTTTATGTGTTTCGTGTTATGTGGTTTTTTTGTTTCTTTTTGTTGTTTTGTTTTGGTAGTGTTTGTTATGTTGTGTTGGTGGTTTTCTCTATGTATTTCATGTTTTGGGGTTGTTTATTTTTATTTTATTTTATTTTATTATTGTGTGTGTTTTTTTATTGTGTTTTCCTATGTTGTTTGTGTGTTTATTCTGTGTGGTTTGCATATATTTTTTAACTTATATTTGTGTGTGTGTTTGATTGTGATTTTTCTTGTCAACACACTCAAGGAGTATGTTTTATTTGTTTTATTTTTTTGTATGTTATTGTTTTGTGTTGTTTTATGCATACCCCTTGCATGTGTCAAATGTGGTAGACCAGGTGCGAGCCCTGGGTATATTTGGTGGAAGATATACCCTTGCCTCCTTGGGTATTACCCAAAAGTGGTATTCCTTATGGGATGTTTTCCACAAAAAAAATATAATGTGAGTAAAAAGTAGAATTGAGATAATATATTTAGAAGTATTAAACCTGTTTCATTTGAATAATCAAAACACATTAGGATGGTACTAACCATACTTAGTAATAGAAATATTTGGTGATAGTATGTAAATCATCTTTCCTAAAAAAAATATTTTATAAGAAATGGGTGATGGTTAGGAGAGTTGCACCAACAACAAGAAAAAGTATGGTGATTAATAACACATAGTAATCCAATACAACCCACATTACTTGCTAACAATGGATATCATATTTCTTAGAGGTACTAAATAGAACTTCATGAATGAATAGAATGAAAGTTGCATTAATGAGAAAGATCTCTACGAAAATTGCTAAAACATAATTGAACATGTAAATTTTTTAATTTGACAAATAAGGATTTCGATAAATTCTTATTTCATATTCGATGATGCATCAATACACTAAGTTATTGAATATTTTTAAGGTGGTTCTCTAGGATTTGATAGAGAGATATTTGATAAAATAAGATATCACAAAGAGAGGAGGAGAGAGAGAGAGAGAGATGAGATCCTGCCCACATAAAAAGAGAGAGGAAAGCATATTATTTTATTTTATTTTATTTGAATCAAAATAATATTTGAGAAGGATAATATATCATAATGTGAGTTAAGTACTCCTTCAAAAAATGAGGACACCCATTCTCGAAATGCATTTCAAAGATCCTTACTATCTCATTGAAGTTTCTCCAGCTCCTGCATGGTCTCCTCCCTTTCTCTAGTATTTTTGAGATTCTGCACTTGCAATTCCTCTATAAGCATACTTTCTATGTCTCTATGATAGTCTCTATTTTGAACATCACCTTAGTTAACTTTATTTTTTTTGGCATGCAAATTTTAGAGCAGGCATACATTTGGATGAAATAACCTGCATAATATTTTCAAACCACCTCTATACGGGAGAGGCTCAACTAATATCTATAAATTCAATGGGTTGAGGGCTTTCTTTCAATTCCTTAAATTCCATATCTATAGGAGAGAAGAGGAGAGAAAAATATAATAAAGGGCTTGAAAACAACATTTAAAAGAGAGCTTCATAAAAAGATTTAGTTTCCCTTTCTAAAACTCATATTATATGAACATTACCCTCTATTTTAAAAGGGATGAAAAAAGGGCTATTGTTTGGAATAGAAATAGAATGGATTGAGGCATATTCATTCTCTCTCCATTTCATCATTATTTTCTTCTTTAAAAAATAAAACCTTGGAGAACCACCTTGAACCAATCAATTCCATATATAAAGGAGCCAACCTAGGCACCTTGATCACGATGAAGGGGTTTTTACTTCTAGTTTAACTAATTTTTATTTCTAAGAGCCCTTCAATTCTAGATAGAGAACCCTCCCTCGTTGGATTTTAAAGGCTAAAGGCTCTCCCATTTTTAAAAAATAGAAAGGTTGAGAAATAATTTTAATAAAATCCCTCTCTATTTTTAAATTAAATCCACCCCTCTAAATGCATAATAAATGTGATCCAACCCCATGTATTTTTAGAGGGCTCTTCCCTTAGCTTTTAAAAGTTAAAAGTAATGACCAAATATTTTAAAGGTTGTTCTATTTCAAATAAGAATGCACACTCTACTCTATGGAAAAATGATGTTTCCCATCACACCACCCACCCATCCTAGTAAGACATAAACACTATCCCTTAAACCCCAAGACTTTGGAAGAGAAAGAACCAATTGAGCCTCTTTATTTTATAAGGAGGGAAATCATATCTCTATTTTAAAATGAGAGGTGCACACTCTATTTTAAAGGTTATTAAAGAGGATAATTTTAAGGGAATAAGAAGCTATTTAATATAATAGCATCCAAAAATACCTTATACAAGGATCAGAATTACCCAAGGAGACTTTTCATTATGTTAAAGGTCATCTCAAGGTTCCTCTCCTCTCATATAAGGCACACAAATAAGCTTGAAGTTGTACATTTTAACTTTAAAAATTTAGATTATAGATAGATAGGAGGTCGATTTAGTAGAGGTTGTGAAGTGTTGCCCAGGGTGCCTATTGGATCCTCAAAATCCAACTTGAGTTTATGCCCCTTTTATATTAAAAAAATTACTATTTTTGGGAAATTTATTATTTTTGGCCATCCTATTTTTAGTAAAGTCCCAAAAAATATTGGATAGCCCCATAAATTAACATAACTTATTACATTTATTATATTAGGCATCATATAAAATATCAACACCTATCCATGTGTAAAAAGTAATTAAATTCTATTTTTCATTATTTTGATTTAAAAAACACTAAATCCCATTTTGGGGTACTAGATGAAGTAATTAGGGCCCAATAACACACTAAAATATCTTCAAGGCTTGTTCACAATCCTTACCATGATATTATACTTCTCTTTCTCTAGATTCATAAAAAAATTCAAGCTGATCCAACGGTCGGATCAAAAGTTATGCCCTTTGAAAGATAGGCTATTATGGGCCATTTTTGAGATCCAATTAAGAGATAGTGAGAAGCCATCATTCAACTTTGGTAATTACAGTTATAAAATATTATTATTTTGAATATTTATGTAACAAGTATTTTTGACCAATTGAGACCACTATCACACTACAAATAAGAACAACTACAAGCACAATTAATAATATAGGTCATCATGAAGACAATTGCAGTTATGGATCATCATCGAAATAGTTGCAGTTTTTATAATTATGGACCATCATTGAGCTTTGAATGAGAACCAATTTGTAGGCTATATGAAAAAGTTGCTACAGAAAAAAATCAAGTTTTTACATAGTAATTTTGCAATAGGTATACCAATGTGTTCGTCCTTGTCATTTGTAATTTCGTTTGTGTGTCTTGTCTAGTCACCTCTATTTCTTCTCCATTATTGTGTAGGTTTTGCTAAAGAGGTACCAAATTTACTCAGATTATTTCTAGTAGCTGAGGTTGGAAGCTAGGAGGCTCTTTTTTACATCATTTTAACAAAGAGTTGTAGTTCTCTATTACATCATTTGAATGGAGAATTTTTTTATATTGGTTTAGTGAGATCTAGTTATTGTGATCAGACTCCCATTGTAATGATTTGTTGTTTAATGTAATATTTTTTCTTCCTTTAGATGTTACATATGTAATTTTATGTGTTATCCTATTTACATTTTACATAATTTGAATGTGTAGATAGTGTCTTCTTTTTTTGGCATGTTGAATCATTTCTATTATATTATTTGAATGGATGTGATTGACTTAGTTTTATCTTTTTCCCCTTCTATATTCATCATATTTTAACTCTGGCTATAATTTCCCAATGGATAAGGTACCAGTCTAAAGCTTGAAGCACTAGCTAGGAGTTACTTTTAAACTTGGTCAAATTTTATATTGTAGTTTTATTTTATTTTTGCAAAGCTTGATGAGCATGAGCATATAAGAAATATTGTAGGCTCAATTTTAGGGTTTCCTTACCCTACTCAGTCTGTCTAGAGTAAGGATAATATTTTACTGAGTTAAAGAGGTCGATCCATTAGAGTTCACAATGCTTATTAGATCAGTGAAGTCTTGCAACATGACAAATATATTAAGGGTGCAAGAATTTCATCCAATAGTGCCCCAGTCTGAGGTCTTAAACAATCTATTGCAAGCCCCTTGTCAATCATAAATAACCTTTAAGAGCTTCAAATAAGAATTTTAAAGCATTGCTAGTCTATTCAACAATAATTCTCATTCTATTTCTATTTGATTCCACCACTCTTTATCCTCATTTGCAACCTAATTATGGAAAGAATAATATTTCTAGGGCCTAGTATCTAGTCCAAATAGATTTTTTCAATTTTTTTTCTTATGTATTGATTTGATACTCATGCCTTGAGTTATTTTATGTAAAAAACCTTTGAGTCCTATTTAATTATATATATTTGAATATTGTTAACATATATATAATATTTATGACTACTTATTTTCTATTTCATTCATTATGTATCTATAGATTTATATGGGAAGTTGTGACTAGTATCTACCCCTTATGCAAGTTTTATGTGAAAGGAAGGGCTATGCATACGGGGTCGGACACAAAATGTACTTGTAAAAAATAGGTGAATCCATTTTGAAAGTGCAACAAATCTTGGCCAAACTGACATTGAAGGCAATGGCAAATTACCTTGGTTTTTAGGAAAAAATTGGGAAAGAATGATGACTTTGATAGTTTTTGATGGATTGAATCCATGTTGATGCATAACAAGGTCTGTATTCAATCTGATGCATAATTAGTTCAAGATTCAACTAATGCATAACTAGAACCAAATCTAGTCTAATGCATAATTAGATCCAATGGTCCACTTCGATGCATAACCAGGTCTGGAGATTTGATCTGATGTATAACAAGGACCAGGGTCTAGTCTAATGCATAACCAGGTCTGAGGCCCGGGTGTCATGTCTAATGAATAATAATATTTGGGTGTTAGGCCTTATGCAAAACAAGGTTTGGTGTTTGGTCTGATGCAAAATAAGGTCCAGGGTTGGTTCTGATGCATAATAAAGTTTGGGGTTGGGTCTGATGCAAAATAGAGTTCGAGTATAGGATCTAATGCATAATAATATCTAGGGTTAGATATGATGCATAATAATGTCCAAGGTTAGGGTCTTATGTAGAATAGAGTTTTAATGTTGGATCCAATGTAGAATAAGATCCAAGGTCAGGTCTAATACACAATAAGGTTCGAGGGTAGGGTATGATGCACAATAAGGCTTAATATCAGGGTTTGATGCACAATAAGGTCCGATATGGGACCTGATGCAAAATATGGTCTAAGATTTGGATTGATGCATAGTACAATCTACCATTGGCCACCTGCCATGTGTCACACAATTGATCACCCATAATGCATGTCCAATATATTTCTACCACGTGTCAACTCTGTCCATTATATCTATAAAATGGCATCAATGTCATTTTTCACTTCATTTCTGCAATTACACCCAACTAGAGAAAATCATTGTTGAGCAACCATATTTTCCTATTTTTCCTATTTTTAAGTTTCCAAATTCTAGCAATGGCCACAATTTCCAACCTAATTCCAAAATTCAAGAACTCTTCTTGCACATTAATTTTATATTTGTTAATTACCCTAGGTATGAACTTATCATGGTTAGATGATGTAGGTTTGACAACCCTTGTGTCAATGCCACATTTCAAAATTGATAAAAATCCTCTTGCAACATATAATTAGCGGTTATGACCATGACAAGGGGATTGTCAAAATGAAAATATGAAATAGAAATATGTTTTTTAGAATCACAGTTGTAGACATAAACAGATTGATAAATCTTCCTTTCGATGATTGTCCTCTAGTTTTAGCAAAGTGCCAGCTCTCTACAGAAGAGAAATGCTACCTCAAGAAAATGTACCAACTTACCACAAAATATTTTTTAGGTATAGTTCTTTTGTCTTATAATTTTTTAATGCTAAATATTTCAAATTTTTAAATTGTTATCTAATTATTTCTTTTTGCAGCTTCTGTCGCCAAGTCAAAACAGGGGTTAATAATCATCGATGTTAAGAATATGACTTTGAAGGCCATTACTAAGTTCTTCTAGGCAAGAATGATTTTGCTTGGAAGATCTGAAATTCTATTCTAGGGACTTTTGTATATTATTCATTGTGAGCATCATGAAAGGTTCGATTGGTACACCTATATTGCAGATCGCATTAGGGTCGATCTACATGCGGTGCAATTGTAAACCAACAACATACAACCTATTGTAGGTGTTGTTAATTATATTTTAGCTCTTTATTCTAAATTTTTTCATAATTTTCAAGATAATTCTCCTCCTAATGTAGTATATAAAAAATTGTAAGCCATTGCCTTGACATGAATTAGTCCATATTTGACAATAAAAAAGTATTTTATATTTTAGTACATTTTTATTTTTAAATTTTTCTTTTCATCTAAATGTAGGGTAGGGCAGCCACAATAATGAGTAAATAATATTCTACCAATAGGATTCATAGGACAAATCAAGGGACGACAAGGGACGAGTAGGGAAAAAAGTGCCAAAAAGGTGCTAAATTGATTTCGAGGGAGAGACTTACCCCCAGCTTGAGAATCAATGGACAGTCTATGGTACCATCGACAAGTTATCACCAACTCATTTCATTCATTCCATATGCATACATCATCTAATTAGACACATCACATTCATAATCCCATATGCATACATCATCATCAAAAACTGCACAAAATGCACCAAAAACAAGCAATAAAGTTGTCCAATGAGAGTGCTTCGACACTTGATATTTTGGGCATGCAAAACAGATGTCAGGGTCACAAATCCTCACTATCCTACTCCCTAAGAAGGCTACCATAGCCGGAACGCTCCACAGGATGATGGATTTTTGAGAATTTCATCCCCAAACGGCATCACAAAATGGGTCAAAACCCAACCAAAAATAGCAATAACATTGTCGATCGAAGGCGCTTTTGTGCCTGACATTCTTGGAATCCAAAATAGATGTTTGGGTCATGAATTTTCACTATCCTACTCCCTAATAAGGCTACTATAGTTGGACATATCCATGGGAGAACGGATTTTTGTCAATTTCAGCTCCAAATGGCATCGCAAAAAGGGTTTAAACCCACCAAAAATAGGTCAAAATGTTCAAAAACTGCTTTTTCATTCAACGGTAAACAACTGAAGGCACCCTTACCTAATTCATCTTGGGTCAAGCGACTCGTCTATTTTCTCATTTCATTCATTCCCTCATCGATTCGTTGCTTGAGGGGGTAGTCACACTTAGTCACCAATCAACAAATACACACCCAATCATGGAAATGACACGCATTCAAAGGATCATTGACAACGACAATCATGCCCCTGATTGGGGCAGTAAACAAGCAACAATCACAAGCTGATAAAATACTTGGCATTCGTGAAACATGAACTCAAGGTTCCCATAGACTAAAGGTTGCACCCTTTGCCTATTCATAACTGATCAATGTCCAAGCTCAAGTAACACCTCACTGAAAAAGGTTAACACTTGAATTAAGTTCCTTAGCTCGTCAGAAGCAAGGATTCAAGAATGTGTGCCCTTTCCATACTTGGGGTATCAAGAGTTGGTTAGGTTACTGAGAAACCCTAATCATTAGTGCTTTGGTTATCTATTTTTGCTTGACGTTGTGCCTTGCATAGTGCTTCCCAAAAATTGGCATCTATAGACACCAAAATAGCACCAATATGATAATGTGACGACAAGCGCTGATCGCATTGACACACACAGCCCCTAGGGCAGCTCCCAGAGGTTAAAAAATGGTCCTAACCACTCCCAAAAGTAGTTTTGGAAGGTTAGAAGTCAATTTGGCACCTTTTTAGCACTTTTTTCCCTACTCGTCCCACCCTAGGATGAATTCAAACTGGCATTCATCCCACCCAGGGATGATTAAGAATTTGCCCCAGGGTGGGGCAAATAACAAGTTTGACTGGAAAAAAGTCAAACCTCGATAAGTCTTCCAGTTAACTGAAGCTGTAGACCATGCAATTACAAGGAACAACTTTATATCAATAAGAGAGACTTCAGTAATGCATGTATTTATTTTAGAAACCTCATGCAAGGATATTCTAAATTAGAGAATTAGCTTTTCTCTCAAAATAGGACAGACAACTCAAGTGGTGCCCTCGCATGCGCAATTCAAACAGAGAGACCCTAGGTCTATAAATTGCTAAGTTTTCCCACCCAAAAGAAATATAGAGAAGGAGCATTTGAGCAGCGAAGTGCTACCAATTTACATACCTACTTGCAATTTGTGCCTTTCACATCCTTAATCTCTCATTTGAAGGGGAGGTTATTGGGTGATTATTGGAAGCGCAAATCTAAGCCCAAACCTGAACATTTGGCCACAATATTCCACAAAATTTGTTGAAAACACCCCATAACAGGTTTTGGACCCATCCCAAGTGGATTGGTGCTGAAACAAAGTCCCAAACGGTGGGTGTCCTGCCCTCGGGCGCTCCCCAAACTGCCACAGCTCTAAACGCTCCACCCCATAACAAATATAAATATATGTCATATTTATTTTATTTTTCTTTTGCATATTATTCTAGATTATTCAAATATTTTGTATTTTATATTTCATTTCATTCTGACAAGTTTTGACCAGGTTTTTGTCATTTCTCGCCTTTACTAACTTGCAGATGGCACCATAAAAATATAGGTGATAGATGCAAAATTGGAGAAATATGACCATCTGGGTTGTCTCAAAATACCCCCAATTAGCTAACCCCAAATTTTTAGGTCATTTGGAGCTTTCTAGAAAGGACATTGAAGAGGGTGCTTTTTAATAATTTGTTGCAGGTTAATTCGTCCCACCCCGAAGCGAATACAAATCTATGAGGAATTTCTTGAATGTTCCTTTTGCAATTCTCTCCTAATAACATATTCATGCTTTTTTCAAATTTTTAGGTCATTCTGATATGATTTGATTATCGATTTAATATCTTCATGCATATACTAACAGTAGGCCTTGGGAAATATATGTTTTATTCTATCTACAGGTGCTACTAATCTTTTATGTTTCCTTGAACATAGGTCTTCGACATCAGATGAGCAAGAAGGAATAAAAAATCATACACACAAGTGGTGGTGATGTTTTGGTCCACCCATCTTACATGCGGGCACGCGGAAGAAGGATTTGCTATCCATGGATGTGATAAAGAAACATATTTGACGCTCCTATCCCCTAAAAAGGAAGGTAACGTATTGTAAAACAACTTTGAAAGCATATCAATAAAAATGGCAGCATATTTCATATTGCTTTTATCTTGTGTTGATTCATCTATGTTCTTTCTTTTCATGCATGTTGCAATATATAGGCTTTTAGCATTAAGTTTGGTTTTAAACGCATCTTGCTTGGCATATTCCTTTTTTTTTTCGTATCCTCGTGCTTTCAGTGGTGATCACGGTGGTACCTCTATCCATTGATTTTTAATATTAACTTTCTGATTAAAGTTGCTTTTTTTTGCTTATAGGTACCAAGTTTTCAAGCATAAATTCAGAGACATCCAATTTGGGCAGAGAAGAGGTAGGGGTCTTAAACACCCTCTGTAAATTTTCTGCTTTCTATTTTCTGTTCTCTGGTTTTTTTTGCTTGCATAGGAGAGTTTAAATGCTTCCTTTTTTCATTTTTGCAACTTAAAAAGAAACCCACACACCACATGGTAATTTAAACCAAGGAGTTGGTCATAAAACCCCAACCCTTGAGCAAGACCAACGGTGGATTTCATCATCACCTTGGCTAGAGATATTGCATCCATAACCCCGATCGCGACTGTTGCTAGACGTAAATCCTAATGAAAGCTGACCAAGTGTAGCTTGGGGTGATTCCCAATGCATGAGATGACAATTGTCCTTAAACTAGCAAATTATTCAATGTAGTCGGCTTGTTCTTTGGGGGAGAGACTTACCCCCAACTTGAGAATTTGTGGATTCATTGGATCTGAGTCAATGTCTACATCAATCGTCTCCTTGACCGATAGTTGGGATCAGGTGGATATCATTTTCTTAATTTAGATCATCGTTCAGAACTTCAGGTTCCTCTTCAGCATGGAAAACATCCTGAGTCTATCCAGGGGTGAAATAGAACATCCCACCACAAGGCAAGTACTCTAATGGGTGTAGACACCAAAACAGCACCAATCCGATTATGTGACTGCAAACACTGATCGCTTTGACAAACACAGCCCCCAGGGCAGCCCTCAGAGGTTAAACAGTGGTCTTAACCACTTTCATAGCAATTTTGTGAGGTCAAGAAGCAATTTGGCACACTTGGAAACTTTGCCCAGTACTCGTCTCACCCCGGGATGAATTCAAAATAGAATCCGTCCCACCCCAGGACGAATTCTAAATCCGTCCCTGGGTGGGACGAATTCTAAGCTTAACGGGCAAAAAAGGCAAATGGTGCCAAGTGGCAGCCCATAACAGTCAGTTAAGGGCTCCTACCTTGCACGCATGTGTAAGTGGACAGAGGGGCCGTTAGAGGACTGTTACAAGAAGCATTTATCAAAGTTCAAGTCAATGAAGGACTCCCCTCCCTCATGGGAAGACAAGACTGCCACATGGCACCCATGGCCAACACTTGGCTTTTGTGCTTCCCTCCCAAAAGAGACCCCTTGGGTCTATAAAAGGTGGGACTTTTCTCACCCAAAACAAGCAGGTGGAAGGAGTGTTCAAGCAACGAAGTGCTGCCGAATTGAGGACTCATTTGCATCCCCCTTTGTTCACCTTCCTACATCCATCAATCTCTTTTGCAAGGGAGGTTGTTGGGTGGCCTTTGGAAGCTCGAACCTTACTCAAATCCGACGCATGGACATCCGAACCTACCAATTCGCCGACCCCCCAATCCTAAAAGGTTTTGGGCCCATCCTTGGTGGATTGGCTCCAAAATTGAGGGCCAACGGTGGGAGGCCCACTTGGGCACCCCCGCACCCCCAAGTTCTAATTTCAGTTTTTGAGCACTTTAGATTAATTTTTAGATTGCATTCTGTGTTACTAGGTCTGATTAGTCTATAATTGCAATTTTGTAGCTTTTGGTCAGAGTTTAGGGTGTTTTGTATTGCTTTATAGTTTCGCTAACTTGCAGGTGTCAAGGTTAAATTCCCGAGGAAGGAGGCCAAATTGGGAAAATCCGACCATCTGGGTCATCCCAAAATGGCCCCAATTACCTAACCCCCCTATTTGCAGGAGTTTTGCAGGTCCCGAGATCCGACATTGGAGCAGAAGCAGGTCGATTTCTCCTATTCAGAAGAATTCGTCCCACCCAGGGACGAATTACGATCGTAATTTGTCCCGCCCGGGGACGAATTCTATTTTAAGGTGAATTGGCCAGCTGCCTCAGTGGCAGTGGCCTTCTGGTGACTATTCTTACCTTCTGTCAGATTTTGAAGCAATTTGGATTCACTGTTTTCATGGTTTCAGGCAAATATTCGTATACATACAAAAAAAAATAAAAAGTCATGCATCGCAACAATTGCCTAAAAACAAAATAACAGAGTTCTAAACAGTCCTTGGTTCCATAGCCAAACATCACAAACCCCATTCATCCATTTCATATCTGCATATCACATATAAATCAAAACCATTTGCATTCATCATAGCATATGCATCCATCAAAATAAATCAACATGCAACATCCATATTCATCAACCATCATGCACAAGATCAAAGAAAATCAAAACAACAAAAACAACAAATAAATGTAACACAAAAGCACAACAATAAACATTGCCAGACACAAGTGCTCTTGCACTTAACCTCTTGGCATAGAAAAACTGATGTCAGGGTCTACATTGTCGCTATCCTACTCCCTAAGAAGGCTACCATAGTAGGACCGCTCCACGGGAAGACGGATTGTCGACACTTTCACCCCATTACGATGTCACAAATGGGTCAAAGCCCACTCAAAAACAATAAGAAAATCAAAACAACAAACAACAATAAACATTGCCAGACACAAGTGTTCTTGCACTTAACCTCTTGGCATAGCAAAACTGACATCAGGGTCACAAATTATCACTATCCTACTCCCTAAGAAGGCTACCATAGCCGGAATGCTCCACGGGAGACGGATTTTCGAAAATTTAATCCCCAAACGGTGTCACAAAAAAAACAACAAAAACATCACAAAAATGCAACACAAAACAAGCAATAAACATTGCCAGACAAAAGTACTCTTGCACTTAAACTCTTGGCATAGAAAAATGGATGTCGGGGTTTTAATTGTCACTATCCTACTCCCGAAGAAGGCTACCATAGCTGGACCGCTCCACGGGAAGACAAATTTTGACAATTTAATCCCAAAATGGTGTCACAAAAAAACAACAAAACAACAAAAATGCAACACAAAACAAGCAATAAACATTGCCAGACAAAAGTACTCTTGCACTTAAAATCTTGGCATAGAAAAATGGATTTCGGGGTTTTAATTGTCACTATCCTACTCCCGAAGAAGGCTACCATAGCCGGATCGCTCCACGGGAGGACGGATTGCCGACAATTCAATCACCAAATGGTGTCACAAAAACAACAAAAACAGTACAAAATTCAACAAAAACACAACAAAAACACAACAAAAACATTGCCGGACACAAGTTCTCTCGCACTTAGCCTCTAGGCAAAGAAAATCGATGTCGAGGTCCAAATTATCGCTCTCCTAATTCCCCAAGAAGGCTATCATAGTCGGACCGCTCCACGGGAAATAAGTTTTCGATGATTTCACCTCATTATGACATCACCAAAAGGGTTAACACCCACCAAAAATAGGTCCATATGTTGGAAAAATTGCACACGCTTAACGGTAAACCCTCTAAAGGCAACCTTGCACAAGTCATCTTGGGTCAAGCGACTCGTCGCTTCTCTCACGAAGGTCATTCCCTCATCGATTCGTCGCTTGAGGGGGTAGTCACACTTAGTCACCAACCAACAATCACACACCCAATTAAGGAAAACGACATGCATTCAAAGAATCATTGACAAAGACAATCATGCTCCTGCTTGGGGCAGTAAACAAGCAACAATCAAATCAATCAAACACTTGGCATTTCGTGAATCATGAACACAAGGTTCCCCCTGAGGATAAAAACGCCCTTCACTTGTTCATGACTGATCAATGTCTAAGTTCAAGATTTCATGAATCATGAACACAAGGTTCCTCCTGAGGATAAAAATGCCCTTCACTTGTTCATGACTGATCGATGTCTGAGTTCAAGTCACACCTCACCAAAACAGGTTAATACTTGAAATAAAATTCCTTAGCTCGTCAGAAGCAAGGATTCAAGAATGCATGCCCTTTCCATACTTGGGGCATCAAAAGTTGGTTAGGTTACCAAGAAACCCTAATCATTAGTGCTTTGGTTATCTATTTTTGCTCAACGATCTGCGTCACCCGCAACGCTTCCCAAAAAGGGGCATCTCGTAGACACCAAAACAGCACCAATCCGATTATGTGACTGCAAACACTGATCGCTTTGACAAACACAGCCCCCAGTGGCAGCCCTCAGAGGTTAAACAGTGGTCTTAACCACTTTCATAGCAATTTTGTGAGGTCAAGAAGCAATTTGGTACACTTGGAAACTTTGCCCAGTACTCGTCTCACCCCGGGACGAATTCAAAATAGAATCCGTCCCACCCCAAGACGAATTCTAAATCCGTCCCTAGGTGGGACGAATTCTAATATTAACGGGCAAAAAAGGCAAATGGTGCCAAGTGGCAGCCCAGAACAGTCAGTTAAGGGCTCCTACCTTGCACGCATGTCTAAGTGGACAGAGGGGCCGTTAGAGGACTGTTACAAGAAGCATTTATCAAAGTTCAAGTCAATGAAGGACTCCCCTCCCTCATGGGAAGACAAGACTGCCACATGGCGCCCATGGCCAACACTTGGCTTTTGTGCTTCCCTCCCAAAAGAGACCCCTTGGGTCTATAAAAGGTGGGAATTTTCTCACCCAAAACAAGCAGGTGGAAGGAGTGTTCAAGCAACGAAGTGCTGCCGAATCGAGGACTCATTTGCATCCCCCTTTGTTCACCTTCCTACATCCATCAATCTCTTTTGCAAGGGAGGTTGTTGGGTGGCCTTTGGAAGCTCGAACCTTACTCAAATCCGACGCATGGACATCTGAACCTACCAATTCGCCGACCCCCCAATCCTAAAAGGTTTTGGGCCCATCCTTGGTGGATTGGCTCCAAAATTGAGGGCCAACGGTGGGAGGCCCACTTGGGCACCCCCGCACCCCCAAGTTCTAATTTCAGTTTTTGAGCACTTTAGATTAATTTTTAGATTGCATTCTGTGTTACTAGGTCTGATTAGTCTATAATTGCAATTTTTTAGCTTTTGGTCATATTTTAGGGTGTTTTGTATTGCTTTATCGTTTCGCTAACTTGCAGGTGTCAAGGTTAAATTCTCGAGGGAGGAGGCCAAATTGGGAAAATCCGACCATCTGGGTCATCCCAAAATGGCCCCAATTACCTAACCCCCCTGTTTTTAGGAGTTTTGCAGGTCTCGAGATCCGACATTGGAGCAGCAGCAGGTCGATTTCTCCTATTCAGAAGAATTCGTCCCACCCAGGGACGAATTACAGTCAGAATTCATCCTGCCCAGGGATGAATTCCAGTTTAAGGTGAATTGACCAGCTGCCTCGGTGCGAGTGGCCTTCGGTGACTCGTTCTTACCTTCTGTCAAATTTTGAAGCAATTTGGATTCACTATTTTCATGGTTTCAGGCAAATATTCGTATGCATATTTTGTTAGTTTTAGAGAGAGAATGCTTTTCATTTGCAACAGGTGTTACTAACGTCTTGATCATTTCTTTGTTTGCAGGAGAAGCAGCAGAGGCGAAGAACCCATCAACATCAGCGGCAGCATCATCTTAGCCTGCCCAGTGCAATCATGGGCACGTGGAAGGAGGAACCATTCAGCGATTGTAATCAAACCCTATTTGCGCTCCTACCCCCTGAAAAGGGAGGAGGCATTATTGTAACAGAGATCGAAAGAAATTAATGAAAGGGCTGTTTCTCTTTATCTTATTGCGTCTCTTACAACATGTCTCTTTTCGTTTCATGCAATGTACATTCCTAGGACTTAGGCGTGCTTAACTTTGAATGCAATTGCACTTGGTGTTTCCTTTGACTGGAATCTCGTGCTTTCAATGGGGATGGCAGTGTGTCAGCATGATCCTAGTCTATAGCATCTAGGTCGAGATGCAATGACCATGTTGGGTCAGTTGGATCATGAATGGGGGCGGTTAAGTCAATGGAGATCATGTTGATGAAAATATTGTGGTCTCGATTACTGTAGGTGTGATGACTCTAACATTTTGGATGTTCTTGGTGCTCTAGATCTGGCTCTATGGGCACTGGTACAAATATATCAGCCCTATGTGCATATAACAGGACAGGGTCTGCCCTAGGCACTGATGGTTTGATAGGGTCTCCAGGTGGAAGATGCTCTCTATATACCTGGAGTGGCAGGTGCAATAATTGCTATAACTATGCTGGGTTGAGGTGCCACCTATGTCGTGGCCCTATGTGTAATTGTTCAAACATGTCATCTATGTCCAAGGGATATTGTTGCTGTCACATCGAAATCTCTTGAGCTGGCATATGCTCCATTGGAACATCCAAATGGAACATGGTCAGGAAGCTCTCTTGATAATCATCCATGGGATGTACTTGTGAATTATTGCTATCCGACTCAAAAGGATCCCAAGGTGCTACCTCGTGCTCCAAATCATCATCCGAAGACCCTTCTTGGTCTTGTCCATATCCTTCTTGGAGGTGAGTCCTTGAATTGTCTCCCTTTTCGATCGAAGGGAAAGGGTTGTTAAGGTCAACAAGGTTGTTTGTTCATAATGGGAGATAATCCCCCAATGTATAAGTTGCATGAGGATTGGCATATGGATCTAATGCCAACCCATCCTTGTTGCCTATCCCTAGGCCTTGCATGTTTTTGACCAATATGTCCAATGGTAATGGGTGATTAAACCCTACTCCTAACTTGTCATAAGGCATTTGATACATTGGTTGGCACAAAATATGCACTCCTTGCTCATACCTACCCAACCCATATCCATGCCAATTGCATTGGCCAAGATATCTCAATGTGAAGTATGGTTTAGACAAATAATTGACGTTCTCAGTAAAGGGCTCTTCATCTTCCTCTTCTTGCAGGTGAGGTTCAATGCCATTATCCAGGCCCCCATAAACAATTTTTTTCTGATTGGGTGCGTAGCCTAGAGTAACCATAGAGTCGATGGGGAGTCGAGGTCTCCCCATGTCCTGCATGGACTCAAGTTTGGGTGTGGCTATAATTTTTCTCACTATATACTACCCTAGGCCCATATTGGTCATCTCAACAGTGATCATTGGCGATTGAGAGGGAGCGAATGGGAGTCCTTCCTGAGTCCACTCCATGGAGGGTGAACCAAGCATCTCGACTTCCATTCTGCTAGGCATCTCTTCGGTAGATATGGTTGAGATGAGGGGTGGTTCCTCTTCTAGGGGTTTCTTTCCCTTGTCCTTTGGTGTGGCCACCAAAGGTGGCATCGCTGTTGAAGGACCAGATGAGGAATATGGACTCGACTGGGAATTTGAAGGACTTGGAAATGGGGATTCTTGCATAATTGAACCCTGTTTAGATGGATTTAACTAAAAATCCAAATACGTTGATGGAAGGGTCGACTACGTCATTAGTTGCACCGAATTTCAGTATTTGAAGGGCTCTAAGTCTGTGGGGACTACATGCACCTGTCCTTCAAATGTATACTTTAAGAATTGATGAGAAATTGAAGGGACACACTTCATGTGTCGGATCCAAGGTCACCCCAACAAGATATTATAATCCATCTCACCTTCTAAAATGTGGCACAATGTATGAATGGTCTTTTGTCCCACTTGGATGGGTAGGACAATTGTGCCAACTTTCGAGCATATCACATCATTGAATGCTCAAAGAGTATAGGTGGAAGGTACGATGTGAGAGGTCGACAACTTCAAATTTTTTAATTGTACGGTTGTAATAATGTTACTGGACGAACCAGTGTCCACCAACACCCGCTTATACAGAATCTTGTTGACCCATGCAATAACGTGTAGGGGTGGATCCACCACATCGCCAGCCATCGATTTCAATTCATCTTCTCTAAAGGTGATGACTAGTTCTGTACATTGTTTCACATGGCCCACGAAGTTGTTGAAATAATTTGCTTCATGGGGATGTAGCTCAATGGCCTTTAATATATCCATGAGAGCCTCCTGATGGGGCATTGATTGTTGAATAAGCTTGTTTATCGAGAGGCTAGTAGATGTGGTCCTTAGACTTTGGGTAAGTCTAGTCTGAATCGTGGCCACTGGTCTAGGCAGGGGAAGCTGCGTAGGGTTCTGTTGAGGTTGTGATTTCGATGGAACTTCTGTTGTGACTACCATGGGGGTAGCTCCAGGATATCTCTTGTTCATAGTCACTATGCTTATCATCCCTACATACCCCTCCATGGGACAATTCTGTTGCACCTCATTGACATGAAGGGGTTTTGCTTGTGCATCATGTGCAGGCAAGGGGTCTCTGGAAACTCCCATTTGTTGGTTGTTGGGTGCTATGGGATTATCTAATGCCAATGAATTGTTGTCAATGAGGTCTTGCACCAAACCTTTGAACTTCCAACAGACGTTAAGGTCATGTCCCTTTCATCGATGGAACCTAAAATACAAGTCCTCCCTGTACCCCTTAGTCTTTGGTGCATTAGGGTCTATGGTTTGAATTTTTGGTAGATTGATCAAGTTTGCCGCTAACAAGCGGTCAAACAAGGAGTCCCTGGACTCTGTGTAAGGCGTAAATTGTCACCTAGGGTGACGCTACTGATTTTGTTCCTGCCTTTGGGTTTCTCTATCATAGTTTTTGGGAGGCACCACCTGATAGTTACCCTTTGGAGGCTGTGTTGCTTGTGCAGGCTTAGGGATATTTATAGCAACCTGATTGACCGCGATGGGTTTTTGTTGCATAGTCCCTATTTTGGTGTTCTTGTTCCATTATTTTTTCTTAGGCTTGGCAATTTTGCCATCCTATATCTTGATCTCCTCGATGACTCTGGCTTGTGCTAGAGATTCCTCTAAAGTTGCATATTACTGCAACTACAATAGCATGGAGATCGATATCAAACAACTCTTGGAGAACATTTGAGTCAAGTCAGACATAGGAGGGAGGTAGGGCAGCTTTGAAAGCAACATTCTCCACCTATTCCCATATGCCACCATAGATTATTCCTCATACTGCCTGAGGCTAGCTAGATAACTAAGTGATGCCTTTTTCTTGGTGTTGAAGGCGAAGCGTTCTAGGAATGCGTCCACTAGCTGATCCAAGTTACATATGCTGTGCTTTGGTAATTGAGTATACCAATCCGAGGTAGAGCCTGTGAATGTGGTTATAAATGTTCTTAATAGCAAAGCATCATTGTCTTGAATACCAAAGCATTGGCTCAAGAATCGAGTCACATGCTCTTGGGCATCTTCCTCCCCTCTAAAGAGTGCCAACTGGGGTATCTTAAAGTGTTTAGGGTATGGAGGTGTTGGCACTGATGGATGCACAGGATGACTATGGAGTTGACGTAAAGTGGGATTTTGGGGCCCAGAAGTCTTGAGCTCCATAGACTCTAAGTGCTCTAGCAATGCTTTATATACATCGGAGGATTTGATCTCCTCCTCCTTGGTTTGCTCCCACTGTGGGTTGCAAGGAATTTGAGGTCTTTGGAGGGGTAGCTGGGTAGCACCCCTTCTGCCTTGATAGGGTGTTTCATCACACTCTTCTTCTTGTTCATAATCCTCATAGGCTTCTTGAGGAGTGTCTGGCCTAGGCTTGTAAACATTGGTTGGTGCCCGCGGAGGGTACCCATCATTGTTTCTAGGAGTGGATTCCCGCTCAAGTCTAGGAGGTCTTGGAGGTCATGCTTGATGAGGTTGCGGAGACTTATCTCGCACCAAGGGGTTGTGCCTCTCATACACTTCCAATTTATGTGTGCGAGGAGTTGGGACCTTCTCAAGAACATTGTTGTGAAGTAACTCGACTGTCTGACGCTGAATGCGCTCTTTGTTAAGGCGACAAAAATGTTCTAATTGTTGTTGTTCTTTCCTGAGCTGCATGATTTGCCCTTGGTGGGCAACTAGTTTTGCAAATGCCAAGTCAATTTGTTTTGCCATATCTTGTTTAGGAAGCCTAGATGCCTCTCCTACATGTCTATCTCGGTCATGGTGATCCGAGACCCCTATGGGTTGTTTCCCTCTGTCAAGGTTAGTGGCATTTACCTGAGCCTCCGGCCTCAATGGGAGATCTTGATACATAGTGGGTGTAGAGGTGCATCATTCTCATGTTGTGTACTACCCTTGAGGAATGTAGTAGTCTTCCTCGCACTCTCTTTCGTATACGTAAAAGATGCGGGCATAATTGTCTTGTCCTATCTGGAGAGCCTGATACTCTGGATATTTCCTAGTGTTTCTAACAGTAATACAGGGTAAAGTAGGGATGACGAAGTCATGTGGCCCCTCCTTCTAGACCCTCTATTGCTCTAACACTTCATCACTAGGCCACTCATAATGAGAGTCTAAGGGAGGCCTACTTTCTATGTTGAGTGCCACATGTAGGTTTTCCTCTTGAAAAGGTCTATGCTGAGTGGGGGTGCCCCTCAAAGAGGTGCCTCTATAATCCTATTCTATAATGGCATGATGTGGACTAACTCATGTGTCAGGTCACCAAGGCGGGATGACTAAGTCCTCAGGACTATATCGGAGGCGACTTGCCCCCCTTGGTGCAATATCTGTAGTGCTAGCTCGTGATTGGGCTTGGCTACAGATGTACACCATGGTTATGTTTACCTAAAAATGCGTAAATTTTTCTTTTTATGATTTTTTATGCTACACTAATTTGAATATTTTTTTATCCTTACCAGTTTGAATTCATCCTAGGGTGGGACGAGTAGGGAAAAAAGTGCCAAAAAGGTGCCAAATTGACTTTTGACCTTCCAAAACTGCTTTTGGGAGTGGTTAGGACCACTGTTTAACCTCTGGGGGCTGCCCTAGGGGCTTTGTGTGTCAATGCGATCAGCGCTTGTCGTCACATAATTGGATTGGTGCTATTTTGGTGTCTACAGATGCCCCTTTTTGGGAAGCGTTGTGCAAGGCACAACATCAAGCAAAAATAGATAACCAAAGCACTAATTATTAGGGTTTATTAGTAACCTAACCAACTCTTGATACCCCAAGTATGGAAAGGGCACGCATTCTTGAATCCTTGCTTCTGACGAGCTAAGGAACTTAATTCAAGTGTTAACCTTTTTCGGTGAGGTGTTACTTGAGCTTGGACATTGATCAGTCATGAATAGGCAAAGTGTGCAACATTTTGTCTGTGGGAACCTTGAGTTCATGTTTCATGAATGCCAAGTGTTTGATCAGCTTGTGATTGTTGCTTGTTTTCTGCCCCAAGCAAGGGCGCGATTGTCGTTGTCAATGATCCTTTGAATGCGTATCATTTCCATGATTGAGTGTGTATTTGTTGATTGGTGACTAAGTGTGACTACCCCCTCAAGCGACGAATCGATGAGGGAATGACCGAAATGAGAAAAACGATGATTCGCTTGACCCAAGATGACTTAGGTAAGGGTGCCTTCAGTTGTTTACCATTGAATGCGAAAGTAGTTTTCGAACATTTTGACCTATTTTTGGTGGGTTTAAACCCTTTTTGAGACGCCATTTGGAGCTAAAATTGACAAAAATCCATTCTCCCGTGGAGCTTTCCGGCTATAGTAGCCTTCTTAGGGAGTAGGATAGTGACAATTCATGACCTCAAAATTTGTTTTGGATGCCAATAATGTCAGGCGCAAAAGCGCCTTCGTTCGGCAATGTTATTGCTATTTTTGGTTGGGTTTTAACCCATTTTGTGACGCCGTTTGGGGATGAAATTCTTGAAAATCCATCATCCCGTGGAGCGGTCCGGCTATGGTAGCATTATTAGGGAGTAGTATAGTGAGGATTTTTGATCCCGACATCTTTTTTGCATGCCCAAAATTTCAAGTGTCGAAGCACTCTCATTGGACAGTTTTATTGCTTGTTTTTGGTGCATTTTGTACAGTTTTTGATGATGATGTATGCATATGGGATTATGAATGCGATGTGCCTAATTAGATGATGTATGCATATGGAATGAATGAAATGAGTTGGTTATAACTTGTCGATGGCACCATAGACTGTTCAAGATTGACTTGCTTATTGTACTTATGGAATGGCTTTGTGGGAGGACTTTGCATGTGATAACTTTGTTTTTGTATTTTACTTATTTTCTGATGATGATGGACGTAATGAAATGTACCAGTTGTTTTAAAATGTAATTAAGATTTTATGAGACTCAGATATTTTACCTAACTAGCAAAAACTATACATTTATCTCATAATATTTTTGAATAAGGTATAAATCACACTTGAGATTTCTCCAGTTATTTCACATCCCTGTGTGTGCAATTGAGTTCGTTTATGTGGTATTTGTCAAGATACCGCCAGTGCCAGATAGGCTATCAACCAAACTTGTATTGAGGATCACCTAATTAGCTCCACTAACTAGCTCCACTAACTCTGTTGTTATATTTAGTAAGATTAATCCATGAGACAACCTAAAGTACCATAAGCTAATGTCTGCTCACACGCAAAGCTAATGTGATAGACATATCATCATGCATGTAGGATACCGCCATTGCCAGGTAGGCTATTCACCAAACCCGTAATGAGGATCACCTAGATGGTTTTTTGAATGCTGAGAATTCTAGGGATTCAAGTTCAGGATTTTTATTGGCTCAATGGTTTAGGATATTTGCTCGTATACAAAGTGATGAAAATCACTGTTTATTTTGTTCTTTCTTTGTTTTTCTTTTGGAGCAAGGATTTTGAATAGTGGTGATAACCATTGTTATTTGATTTGGCTTTTGATATTTGTAAGGTGAAGCTGGTATTTTTGTGATTGGTGAATAACATTGATCCTTTTAGGCCTTGGGTATGACTACCCATCCTTGGCAGGGACGTGTAGTACGAATCCTTACAACTTTGGGAACCAAAGAGTAGTATGGAGATTATGAAGTAAGGGTATTGATCTTTTAGACCTTGGGGATGACTACCCATCCTTAGTAGGGACATGTAGTATGAATCCTTACGACTTGGGAGACCAAAGGTGATTGTGATTATGGCTTGTGGAAATTTTGTTTTTGAATGATCATTGATCCTTTTAGGCCTTGGGGATGACTACCCATCCTTGGCAGGGATGTGTAGTATGAATCCTTACAACTTTGAGGACCAACGGTGATTGGGAGTTGTGGTAGTGGTAAAAACCACTGTTGATTAGGGGGAATGGATGGGGAAGAGCTTTTCCTTTTTTCAATTCTCAGCACTCTTAAACCATTCGCACAGGGGGATGAACAGGCTAATATTTCACCTATGGTACCCTAGAATGCTTTGTAGGTTTCTCTTGCATTCACACAACTTAGGAATTATTTAATGTGTTTTAACTTGTGTAGGGATGTTACGTAATGAGGCTTGACCCAAGGAAAACTTTTCCCTTGGAAAATCCGTTTAACATTGTACATTTTTTGGCTAGCAATTTAAAGACAGTTTAATGGTGAAAACCCTACATACATTACGAGACAACTGACTTTGCTAAAAATGGTGATGGTGTTATTATGGATGGATGCATTTATATAATGGATTTGATGTGGAAAATGATGGAATTGCCAAGTAAGGATAGTCTATGATGCCTTTGACTTGTATGACCTAGAAAATATGCAATGTATGGATGTGGTGCCTAATGCAACCTATATTTTTGTATTTTGATTTTTTTTTTTTGAATATGCATTAAATTGAGATGCAATTTTTTTGTTTATTTTTGATGATTTTATTGTTTTTGTTTGTTTTTGACTATTTATTTTGACCAAGCGGTTATGGTAACCCTTGGAGCTTTTGGTTTGACCAAAGGGTTTATGGATACCTTGGGAGAATTTTTGGGGTTGACCAAGCGATTGTGGGAATCCTTGGAGATTTTGGTTTGACCAAAGGGTTTATGGACACCTTTGGGGCATTTTGGGTTGACCAAGCAATTGTGGGAATCCTTGGAGCTTTTGGCTTGACCAAAGGGTTTATAGATACCTTTGGGGAATTTTGGGTTGACCAAGCGATTGTGGGAATCCTTGGAGCTTTTGGTTGGACTATGGTTCTCTAAATGTGGAATGGCCTCAAATGACTGATTTTTAAGCGTTCTAGCTCTTTGATGCCTTCAAGAGAGGCGAGCCGGTATGTTCTAGATCCTATTTTACTATCTATCACATAATGAACTAACCAGTTTGCTATGAACTTGTCCCTTAGATGGGATGGCAAATTAGAATTCTACTGGTTCTTTTTTAAGACCAAATCTCCAACCTAAAAGTCCCTTAGGTGAACCTTCATGTTATATGTTCTCTTAAGTCACTCTTGATAGATACGCAAATTCTTGAGAGCATTGACGTGTCGTTCATCGAGCAATGTAAGTTGGTCTAATCGGGTCTGCCATGCAGTGTCATCATCGATGAAATCTTGCATTGAAATGCATAGGGAAGGGATTTCCAACTCAAGAGGCATGACAGCCTCGGAGCCATACACCAACAAAAATGGAGTTGCCCTAGTGGGCATTCGAATGCTAGTGTGATAAGCCCATAGGGCAAGCGGGATCTGAATGTGCCAATCCCTATGACTATTTTTGATGGTCTTTTTGAGGATGGCAACTAGCATTTTGTTTGACGCCTCTGCTTGCCCATTTGATTACGGATAATAGGGTGTTAAAAAATTGTGCTGAATATTGTACTTTGTGGTCAATGCATGCACATCTTTATTCTTGAAGGGCATCCCATTATATGAGAGGATCTTGGATGGAATGCCAAAATGACATATGATGTTATGCAAAATAAACTTCGCAATGCGAGGTCCAATCGTAGAGGTTAACGAAATTGCTTCCACCCACTTGGTAAAATACTCTGTGGCCATTATGATAAATGTGTGATGACCCGACGACGCAGGGGAGATCTTTCCAATTAGATCAAAGCCCCACTACGAAAAATGCCAAGCCGATTGGATCGGTTGCAAGGCCTGAGAAGGTACGTGTGTCAAATTGGCATGATGTTGACACTTCACGCACTTCTTCACATATGGGCAACAATCTCGCTCTAAATATGGCCAATAATAACCCATGCGAAGAATGCACTTTGTGATGGCGATACCGCTGAAGTGGCCACCACACGTACCATTGTGGGCTTGGGTGATCGCCCAAGTAGACTCCTACTGGTCCAAGAAATGAAGGATGATTCCTTCATAGCTCCGATGATACAAAATGTCTCCTAGCAAGACATGTTTTGCCGCTTTCTATTTGAATGATCTTTTTATGGCTTGTGTCAATCCAAGTGGGAGAGTACCTAGCTTAAGGTAATCCCTGATGGGTGTGTACCAATCCTACTGATAAAAAACATCGATGGTATGAATGACCAATCCCTCCTGAAGTTCATCCCTAGCAAAATCTGAGCGGGAAAGAACTTTTAAAAACAATGTTGTGTTGCTATTAAGAGGGGTCGGGGAGAACAAGGACCCCTAGTTGGCACGAGTCAAACAATCGTGAATTCGAGAGAAACTATCCTAAGATGGTTCAATCTAGATCAGGTGGATTCCTGGTGTTAGGTCAGAGCTTGCATGCTCCATCGCGGATTGTGATAATGTCTTGACCTGAATGGTTGTCATTGCACCAGAAGGGTCTTGCGGGATTAGTGACCCCAAAGAGGCCATAGTATCCGCAAAATGATTTGACAATCGAGGGAGTGCCTCGATGTCATACCATTCAAGTTGTGCCAAGAATTTGTCCACAAGGGCTTTTTAGGCCTGTAGAACTGGACATTTACATTGGAATATCCCCTTTACTTGATTGACAATTAACAACGAATCACCAAATATGTTTAAACATTTAATGTTCATGGTGACTGCTTTCTAAAGACCTATGAGCAAGGCTTCGTATTCTGCATTGTTTTTGGTGCACGGGAAGTCTAATTTAAATGATAGATGCATTGGAGCCCCTTGTGGAGTGAATAATACAATTCCCACACCACCACCTTGCTTGCATCTAGAACCATCGAAGAATAGGGTTATGTCAGCCTGTGACTCAGGCTCATCAGAATCTGGCAATTCTGAAACATGGAAGACCCCATCATTTGGTAGTTCGATGGTTAGAGGTTTATCATCTTCAAGAGGACCCTCTTCCAGTTGATCGATGATGACTTGACATTTTATGGATTTATGTCCAATGAAATATATGTCAAACTCTGTCAACAACATGATCCATTTTGCTATGCGGCTACTATGATAAGTATGACTCATCATGTATCGCAATGGATTCTCCTTAGACAAAACATACATCTTGTTGCTCAGCATGTAATGGTGTAGCTTCTTGGTAGCAAACACCATTGCCAAGCAGAGCTTCTCGACGTATGCATAGTTAAGTTCATAACTGACCAGGGTGTGGCTAAGATAGTAAGTAGCCTATTCTTTGTGTAGTTCATTTTTCTGGGATAGCATGGCACCCAGTGCCACCTTAGTGGCTGAGATGTATAAATAGAATGGCACGCCTAGTCTAGGTGGTGCCAATACTGGCGACGAAGCCAAGTATTGTTTAATGTCATCAAAGGCTAACTGGCACTCATCATCCCAGTGAAATACTAACCCCTTGTGCAATAATTTATTTATGGGTCAACACTTGTCAGATAACTGCACTATGAAGTATTTGATCGACGCAACCTTTCCCTGTAGACTTCTGAGTTGCTTGATGGTAGTTGGGGGAAGCATTTCAAGGATTGCCTTGAATTTTTTTGGATCCACCTCGATTCCTCACTTGGAGACGATGAAACCCAAAAGCTTTCTAGATGTGACACCAAATATGCACTTCTTGGGGTTTAGTCTAACCTTATGCTCAATGAGGTGATCGAGGATCTTGCGTAATTCATCAAGATGATTTGGGCACAAAAGAGATTTGGCCAAAAAATCATCCATGTAATCTTCCAAAGTTTTATGCATGTAATTGTGGAAGATGTACATCATGGCACATTGGTAGGTGGCACCAACATTTTTAAGGCCAAAAGGCATGACCTTATAACAAAATGTCCCCCAAGGCGTTGTGAATGCCATTTTTAGTTGGTCCTCAAGATTTATATGAATCTGATTGTATCTTGAGAAACCATCCATGATGGAAAGCATTTCATGGCCCGTTGTAGTGTCTACCAAGGCGTCGATGCTAGGCAAGGGGAAATCATCCTTAGGACTCACTTTGTTTAGATCTCAAAAATCGGTGCATAGGCGAATCCTCCTGTCAGGCTTCTTGATGGGCACCATGTTAGACAACCATGGTGGATAATCCACGCAGATGACAAACTATGCATCCAAAAGCTTTTGCAATTCATCTTTGACCATTAAGGCCATTGTTGGGTGCATCTTGCATATTTTTTTCTTTACTGGCTTGATTGTCGGATCAAGCATTAAATTATGCGTGACTAGCTGCGGGTCTAGTCCCGGCATGTCTTTGTATGACCATGCAAAAACCTCCTTCTTCTCTTTGAGAAGGGCAATGTAGTCGGCTTGCTCTTTGGGGGAGAGACTTACCCCCAGCTTGAGAATCTATGGATTCATTGGATCTGAGCCGATGTCTACGTCAGTCGTCTCCTCGACCAACATGTGGGATCTGTCCTCTAAATGGTGTGGATTTGGGATCAGGTGGATATAATTTGTTGAATTAAGATCATCGTTAGGAATGTTAGGTTCTTCTTTAGCATGGAAGACATCCTGAGTCTGTCCTGGAGTGAAATGAAACATCCCACCGCAAGGCCAGTACTCTAATGAGGAGGGTGGTGTGTCATTGTGATCCCAGTCTATAGCATCTAGGTCAATATGCATTTACCGTGTTGGGTCGGATGGATCATGAATGGGGGCGGTTAAGTCAATGGAGATCATGTTGATGAAATGATTGTGGTCTCCATTACCATAGGTGTGATGACTTTGACATTCTGTATGTTCTTGGTGCTTTGGATCTAGCTCTGTGGGCACTGGTACAAATGGATCAACCCTATGTCCATATAAGAGGACAGGGTCTGCCCTAGACACTGATGGTTTGATAGTGTCTCTAGGTGGAAGATGCTCTCTGTATACTTGGAGTGGTGGGTGCAATAATTGCTATAACTATGCCAGGTTGAGGTGCCACCTATGCCTTGGCCCTATGTGGAATTGTTCAAACATGTCATCTATGTCCAAGGGATATTGTTGCTATCGCATCAGATTCTCTTGAGTTGGCATATGCTCCATTGGAAAATCCAAAGGGAACATGGTCAGGAACATCTCTTGATAATCATCCATAGGATGTACTTGTGAATGATTGCTATCCGACTCAAAAGGATCCCAAGGTGCTACCTCATGCTCCAACTCATCATCCGAAGACCCTTCTTGGTCTTGTCCATATCCTTCTTGAAGGTGAGTCCTTGAATTGTCTCCCTTTTCGCCAGAAGGGAAAGGGTTGTTAAGGTCAACAAGGTTGTTTGTTTGTAATGGGAGATAATACCCCAATGTATAAGTTGTATGAGGATTGGCATATGGATCTAATGCCAACCCATCCTTGTTGCCTATCCCTAGGCCTTGCATGTTTTTGACCAAGATGTCCAGGGGTAAGGGATTATTAAACCCTACTCTTGACTTGTCATAAGGCATTTGATACCTTGGTTGGCACAAAAAATGCACTCCTTACTCATACCTGCCCAATCCATATCCATGCCAATTGCATTGGCCAATATATCTCAATGTGAAGTATGGGTTAGACAAATAATTAACGTCCTCAGCAAAGGGCTCTTCATATTCCTCTTCTTGCAAGTGAGGTTCAATGCCATTATCCAGGCCCCCATAAACAAAGTTTGTCTAATTGGGTGGGTAGCCTAGAGGAACCATAAATTCGATGAGGAGTCGAGGTCTCCCCATGTCCTACATGGACTCAAGTGTGGGTTTGGCTACAATTTTTCTCACTATATACTACCCCAGGCCCATATTGGCCATCTCAATAGTGATCATTGGCGATTGAGAGGGAGCGAATGGGAGTCCTTCCTGAGTCCACTCCATGGAGGGTGAACCAGGCATCTCGACTTCCATTCTGCTCGGCATCTCTTCGATATATATGGTTGATATGAGGGGTGGTTCCTCTTCTAGGGGTTTCTTTCCCTTGTCCTTTGGTGTGGCCACCAGAGGTGGCATCGTTGTTGAAGGACCAGATGAGGAAGATGGACCCGTCTGGGAATTTGAAGGACTTGGAAATGGGGATTCTTGCATAATCAAACCATGTTTAGATGGATTTGATTGAAAATCCAAATGTGTTGATGGAAGGGTCAACTGCGGCATTAGTTGAACCGAATTGCAATATTTGAAGGGCTCTAAGTCTACGGGGACTACATGCACCTGTCCTTCAAATGTATACTTTAAGCATTGATGAGCAATTGAAGGGAAACACTTCATGTCTCAGATCCAAGGTCACCCCAAAGAGATATTATAAGCCATATCACCTTCTAAAATGTGGCACAATGTATGAATGGTCTTTTGTCCCACTTGGATGGGTAGGAAAATTGTGCCAACTATCGAGCATATCACATCATTGAATGCTCGAAGAGTATAGGTAGAAGGTACGATGTGAGAGGCCGACAACTTCAAATGTTTTAATGCTACGGTTGTAATAATGTTACTGGACAAACCAGTGTCCACCAACACCCACTTATATGAAATCTCGTTGACCCACGCAATAACATGAAGGGGTGGATTCGCCACATCACCAACCATCCATTTCAATTCATCTTCTCTAAAGGTGATGACTGGTTCTGTACATTGTTTCACATGGCCCATGAAGTTGTTGAAATAATTTGATTCATGGGGATGCATCTCAATGGCCTTTAATATCTCCATGAGAGCCTCTCGATGGGGCACTGATTGTTGAATAAGCTCGTATATGGAGAGCCTAGCCGATGTTGTCCTTAGAATTTGGGTAAGTCTAGTCCGAATCGTGGCCACTAGTCTAGGCAGGGGAAGCTGTGTAGGGTTCTGTTGAGGTTGTGACGTCGATGGAACTTCTCTTGTGACTATAGTGGGGGCAGCTCCGGGATATCTCTTATTCCTAGTCACTATGCTTATCATCCCTACATACCCCTCCATGGGACAATTCTTTTGCACCTCATTGACATGAAGGGGTTTTTCTTGTGCATCATGTGTGGGCAAGGGGTCTCTAAAAACTCCCATTTTGTGGTTGTTGGGCACTATGGGATTATCCACTACCAATGTATTGTTGTCAATGAGGTCTTGCACCAAACCTTTGAACTTCTAACAGGTGTTAAGGTCATGTCCCTTTCATATGTTGAACCTACAGTACAAGTCCTCCATGTAAACCTTAGGCTTTGGTGCATTAGGGTCTATGGTTTGAATTTCTGGCAGATTGATCAAGTTCACCATTGACAAGCGGTCAAATAGGGAGTCCTTGGACTTTGTGTAAGGTGTAAACTGTCACCTAGGGTGACGCTGTTGATTTTGTTCTTGCCTTTGGTTTTATCTATCATATTTTTTGGGAGGCACCACTTGATAGTTAGCCTTTGGAGGTTGTGTTGCTTGTGCAGGCTTAGGGACATTTATAGCAACATGATTGACCACGACAGGTTTCTGTTGCGTAGTCCCTATTTTAGTGTTCTTGTTCCATTCTTTTTTCTTAGGATTGGCAATTTTGCCATCCTGTATCTTGATCTCCTCGATGATTCTGGCTTGCACCAGATATTCCTCTAAAGTGGCATATTTTTGCAGCTGCAATAGCATGAAGATCGATCTCAAACAAATCTTGGAGAACATTTGAGTCAAGTCAGACATAGGAGGGAGGTAGGGCAGCTTTGAAAGCAATGTCCTCCACCGGTTCCCATATGCTACCATAGATTCTTCCTCATACTACCTGAGGCTATCTAGATCACTTAATGACACCTTTTTCTTGGTTTTGAAGGTGAAGTGTTCTAGGAACGCATCCACTAAATGATCCAAGTTATAGATGCTATGCTTTGGTAATTGAGTGAACCAATCTGAGGCAGGGCCTACGAATGTGGTTATAAATGTTCTTAATAGCAAAGCATCGTTGTCCTGAATTCCAAAGCATTGGCTCAGGAATCGAGTCACATGCTCTTGGGCATCTTCCTCCCCTCTAAAGAGTGCCAACTGGGGCAGCTTAAAGTGTTCAGGGTATGGAGGTGTCGGCACTGACGGATGCACAGGATGACTATGGAGTTGGCATAAAGTAGGCTTTTGGGGCTTAGAAGTCTTGAGCTCCATAGACTCTAAGAACTCTAGAAATTCTTTAGATGCATCAGAGGATTTGATCTCCTCCTCCTTTGTTTGCTCCCGCTGTGAGTTGTGGGGAATTTGAGGTCTTTAGAGGGGTAGCTAGGTAGCACCCCTTCTGAATTGATAGGGCATTTCAGCCCGCTCTTCTTCTTGTTCATACTCCTCATAGGCTTCTTAAGGAGTAATTGGACGAGTCCTGTAAACATGGATGGTTTCCCGTAGAGGGTGCCCATCATAGTGTCTAGGAGTTGCTTCCCAATCAGGTCTATGAGGTCTTGGAGGTAGTGCTTGATGAGGTCACGGAGACCTATCTTGCACCAAGGGGTTGTGCCTCTCATACACTTCTAATTTATGTGCGCGAGGGGTTGGGACCTTCTCAGGCACATTATTGTGAAGCAACTCGGCTGTCTGATGCTAAATATGCTCTCTGTTAAGGTGACACAAATGTTCTAACTATTGTTGGTCTTGCCTAAGCTACATGATTTGTGCTTGGCGGGCAGCTAGTTTGGCAAATGCCAAGTCAATTTGTTCCATCGTTTCTTGTTTAGGAAGCCTAGATGCCTCTCCTACATGTCTATCTTGTTCATGGTGATCTGATACCCCTATGGGTTGCTTTCATATGTCGAGGTTAGTGACATTCACTTGAGGCTCTAGCCTCAATGAGTGATCCTGGTACACAATGGGTGCAGAAATGCATCGTTCCTACGCTGTGTATTGCTCTTGAGGAACATAGTGGTCTTCCTTGTACTCTCTTTTGTATGCGTAAAAGGTGCGGGCATAATTGTCTTGCCCTATCTAGAAAGCCTGATACTCTGGATATTGCCTAGTGTTTCTAACAGTAATACGGGGTAAAGGAGGGATGACAAAGTCATGTGGACCCTCCTTCTAGACCCTTTGTTGCTCCAACAATTCATCACTAGGCCACTCATAACGAGCATCTAAGGGAGGCCTACTTTCTATGTTGAGTGCCACGTGTAGGTTTTCCTCTTGAAAATGTCTATTCTGAGTGGGGGTGCCCCTCAAAGAGGTGCCTCTATAATCCTATTCTATAACGGCATGATGTGGACTAACTCGTGTGTCAGGTGGCCAAGGTGGGATGACTAATTCCTCAGGACTATATCGAAGGTGACTTGCCCCCCTTGGTGCACTCTCTGCAGTGCTTGCCCATGATTGGGCTCGACTACGGATGTACACCATGGTGATGTTTACCTAAAAATGCATAAATTTTTCTTTTTATGATTTTTAATGCTACACTAAATAGAAAATATCACACACACAAGCAATGATTATCTCTTTTAAATATTAAAAGTGTGCCCTAAATTTGGTTTAGAGTGTTTTATTTTTTTTGTTTTTGAAAGCTTTTTGTGAAAACTATTTAAATGCAATTATGATGGCTCTTATGACTCCCAAAATGGTCGCCCCTTCAATATACCATTGTCGGACCGATATACCAACCTCTCTATATACCCGCCCTTACGTGAGGGAGACTATAGGTACATGAGAGCAGATGATACGTGGAACATAGGCAATACGAAAGGGGAATCACTTTGTTTATGACACCTACCATAGAATACTTATCCTCATGCACTGGGAATCACCCCAAGATACACTTGGTCAGATTTTGTCAGGATTTACATCTAGCAATAGTCGTGATTGGGGTTATGGATGCAATATCTCAGGCCAAGGTGATGATGAAATCCACCGTTGGTCTTGCTCAAGGGTTGGGGTTTTACAACCAACTCCTTGGTTTAAATTACCATGTGGTGTGTGGGGTTATTTTTAAGTTGCAAAAATGAAACAAGCAAGCATTTAAACTCTCCTATGCAATCAAAAAAACTAGATAACAAAAAATACAAAGCAAAAAATTTACAGAGGGTATTTAAGACCCCTACCTCTTCTCTGCCCAAATTGGATGTCTATGAATTTTTGCCTAAAAACTTGGTACCTGTAAGAAAAAAAAGCAAATTTAATTATAAAGTTAATCTTAAAAATCAAGGGATAGAGGTCCCACCGTGATTTCCACTGAAATCATGAGGATACGGAAACAAAAAGGAATATGCCAAGAAAGATGTGTTTAAAACCAAACTTAACGCTAAAAGCCTATATATTGCAACATGCATGAAAAGAAAGAACATAGACGAATCAACACAAGATAAAAGCAATATGAAATATGCTGCCCTTTTTATTGATATGCTTTCAAAGTTGTGTTACAATACGTCTCCTTCCTTTTTAGGGGATAGGAGCATCAAATATGTTTCTTTATCACATCCATGGATAGCAAATCCTTCTTCCGCGTGCCCACATGTAAGATGGGCGGACCAAAATGTAACCGTAACTTGTGTGTATGATTTTTTATTCCTTCCTTATCCTATGATGTTGAAGACCTGCATTCAAGGAAATAGAAAATATTAGTAGCACCTGCAGATAGAATAAAACATATATTTCCCAAGGCCTACTGTTAGTATATGCATGAAGATATTAAACCGATAATAAAATCATATTAGAATGACCTGAAAATTTGAAAGAAGCATGAATATGTTATTAGGAGAGCATTGCAAAAGGAACAGTCAAGAAATTTCTCACATATTTGTATTCACTCCAGGGTGGGATGAATTAACCTGTAACAAATTATTAAAAAGCACCCTCTTCAATGTCCTATCTAGAAAGCTCCAAATGACCTGAAAATTTGGGGTTAGATAATTGGGGGTATCTTGAGATGACCCAGATGGTCATATTTCTCCAATTTTGCCTCTATAACCCATATTTTGATGGTGCCATCTGTAAGTTAGTAAAGGCAGGAAATGACAAAAACCTGGTCAAAACTTGTCAGAATGAAATGAAATTTAAACTACAGCCTATTTTAATAATCTAGAATAATATGCAAAATAAAAATCATAGAAATATGCCATAGATTTCTATTCATTTAGGGGCAGAGCATTTAGAGCTGTGGCAGTTTATGGAGCGCTTGGGGGCAGGATGCCCACCGTTTGGGACTTTGCTTTAGCACCAATCCACTTGGGATGGGTCCAAAACCTGTTATGGGGTGTTGTCAAAAATTTTTGTGGAATATTGTGGCCAAATTTTTGGGTTTGGGCTTAGATTTGTGCTTCCAATAATCACCCAATAACCTCCCCTTCAAATGAGAGATTAAGGATGTGAAAGGCACAAATCGCAAGTAGGTATGTAAATTGGCAGCACTTCGTTGCTCAAATGCTCCTTCTCTGTATATATTTTGGGTGGGAAAACTCACCAATTTATAGACCTAGGGTCTCTCTGTTTGAATTGTGCATGCAAGGGTGCCACTTGAGTTGTCTATCCTATTTTGAGAGAAAAGCTAATTCTCTAATTTAGAATCTCCTTGCATGAGGTTTCTAAAATAAAGACATGCATGACTGAAGTCTCTCTTATTGATATAAAGTTGTTCCTCACAATTGCATGGCCTGCAGCTTCAGTTAACTGGCAGACTTGTCGAGGTTTGAATTTTTACCAATCAAACTTGCTATTTGCCCCACCTTAGGGGTGAATTCTTAATCATCCCTGGGTGGGATGAATGCTAGTTTGAATTCGTCCTAGGGTGGGATGAGTAGGGAAAAAAGTGTCAAAAAGGTGCCAAATTGACTTTTGACCATCCAAAACTGCTTTTGGGAGTGGTTAGGACCATTGTTTAACCTCTGGGGGCTACCCTAGGGGCTGTGTGTGTCAATGCGATCAGTGCTTGTCGTCACATAATCGGATTGGTGTTGTTTTGGTGTCTATAGTTAATTTTGATGAAAATGTTTTAATGGTTGAAAATACAGAAGAAACAATTAAAGAGATTGTCCTTCAATATTTGTAGGAAATGAAGGATTGGAAATATCGGTCCAAGGTCATACTACGGAAAATAAACATACGATATAATAATTATGTAAAAAGAGATTCAATATATTCTTTAGTTCAATATGAACCAAAAAAGCTTAGTGTCCTTTTGAGTTAGGCCACAATAGGAACCATAAATTCTAAAATTATTTGTGATGATGATGTTTTAAATGTTGTTGTTAGCAGATTAGAGAATATTAATCTTGAAGCTCAAGATTTTTATAACCAATTATCTTTCGATAAAGAATTTTGTGACTGAGGTTGAGTATTATTAGGGTTGTTGCATTTCTTATAAAAATTCTTTTTGAACATCCTCTTGTTCCCACCATTTCCTTTCTTAAATTTTGGGGAATTCTTAGCCTTTGATCCTGCTCATCCCTCTACTTCATAAATCCTTGGCTATTTCTGTCCTTTAATGCTTGTCGATTCTGTTTGGATAAGGTTGCATAGTTAAATTTAAAGTGCAACTCTTCTTTATTTGCTAAATCATGAGCCTTTTGCAATGTTTTAGGCTCTTGCATGTTCACATCATGTTTTATCCTAGATTATAACCCATGGAAAAACTTATGAACCCTCATTTTATCATCATATGCTGGTACATACTTAAGTAACCTTACCAACTTATTATAGTATACTTCCACTATTGTCATCCCTTGTCGTAAATTGGCAAATTATTCAAATTTCAATGCATAGAAATGTTTTGTTAGGAACCTTTTCTTGAAGAGGTATATGAATTCCTTCTATGGAGTATCAATAGGTTCAACCTTTGTATCCTCATAGTGGGTGTCCCACCATTCTAGAGTAGCCCCTTCTAGGTTGATTGTGGCCCAAAGAATTCAAGTTCCTGAAGAATAGCCTTTTACCATAAAATGAACCTCTACTTCCTTCAACCATGCTTTCACTGCATCTCCTTCACCTTCTCCATTAAATTTGGAGATACAAATATTTTTCAAATCCCTGGCCATTTCCTTTTCTGCAAAGGCTCTAGCTTGAACTTGCTCTGTAGTTAAGTCATTATCTTGGCCAACCCTTGCATCCCTAGCTTGTAAATTCTGATTTGTAGTTGTCTCCAATAATTGTCTTATCTGATCTTGCATAACAGCTACAATAGTGGTAAGGTCTTCTACCTCCCTATTAGAATTTATTGGACCCTCATAGTGGGTTCCCTATTTGACATCACCTTTTCAAGTTTACCTAGGTGTAGGCCTCGCCCTTATGGTCTTAGGTGGTATTTCAACCTGATTTCAACCAAGAAAGGAAGATTAGGTTACAATTTATCCTTAAAATGCATCTCTAATTCAAGCTATAATACAGATTTCTCTTGCTAGTTGCATTAATAATATAACTAGGTAAGTATTCCAAGGTCATGATGTATCATCAATACCAAATCCCATACTAAGGTATCCTAACATCCCTTCACTCTTGGGGTTAGTTCATGTTAGATTCTAGCAAATAGGGTATTCTAGGTCATCCCAGTTTTAGCTCATACTTTAAGCAAACCTTCATTGGAAATACCCAAATCCCTTTTGGCACTTATAGAAGCTCTATACCATCATACCTAGATCTCTCATACCAAATGTAATGACCCAAAATCTAGCAAACATAAAACACACAAATATAATTTTTTTTTTTTTTTAAAGAGAGACTTATGAACCCTTCGTAAGTCCCTAACCCACCTTATTTTTACCTAAATTTTAGCCCCTATAGTTTCCTGAAAGCTAAATCTCACAAAATACCCTAACACATATCCATCTATGTAGGCATACAATGTTTTACCATAAATAAGCCCATCTATCTCATCACTATTGATGATATAGACTTATCACCTTCACAAAAGTAAGATATACACGCATCACCATACCATGCATGACTAGTATGTGCAGGTATGCTATGATTATTATGAGTTAAGCTATCCATCTTGTCTCCATGATGAGCTATCTTAACTCATATGTAGTCTTTCTAATGCTTAGTCTTTAATCTTCCTAAGGGGGTCTCAATTCCCTTATGTTATCTATGTTTACCCTAAGGGGGTCTTAATTCCCTTAGGTTATCCTCTAAGTTCACCATGGAACTCTTACTTCAATTTTGGTGATTAACAATCAAATAAGCATACATATAGATACTAAATCTAACAAAATATAAACCTTTGCTTACGAGAAATAACCAAGAAGAAACAACACTAAAAGAGAGTATAATATACTTAAGGGAAGTCAATCCCATAATTTAGACAAAGCATAATGATAAAGGAAAGGTGTGTAGGAAATCTCTCCATATTCATGAAATATTAAATCCATACCCTTAGGGAAATCTCCCCATAATTCTAATCTGTTTGAGCATAAGTAGTTAAGTAAAGGATAATACAAACTAGAAAGTGTTTGAGATGTCGTCCTTAGTCACCCACCTTGTTCCATTGATTAGTTGAGGATAGTAGGGTATCATGACACTCATGGTTAAGGAAAGGCATACCTTTAAATGCATTTACTTTACCAAATTGTAACTATACAATTTAATCAAGTCTATATTCATCTAAGAACATCATTGAAGTAATAAAAGAATCATTACTTTTACCATATCCTCTTGTATCTCATTTTAGAGTATTCAACAAGCAAAATATAGATCTTAGTTACCACTTACATCAAATCAAATCTTGTCTTAAAGCATTAAAGTTCCATACCTTTAATCTCTAAAACAACCCTTTCTATTATTTACTAAATTAGAGCTTTACTCCTTTAAATTTAGAAAATAACCATTCTCGTGCATTCTATAATTTAAATTCCTATAACTTTAAATTCATAAAACCATTTATTAAATCAATTCATATAATGTCTTAAAGCATTAGAGCCCCATAACCCCAATCTCTAAAACAACTTTTCATTGATTTACTAAATTAAAGCTCTCTACTCCTCTAATTTAGAGATTAACCATTTCCATGGATTCTATAGTTTAAATAACAATAACTTTAAATTCATAAAACCATTTATTAAATCAATTCCTATAATTTCTTAAATCATTAGAGCCCCATAACCCCGATCTCTAAAACAACCTTTCATTGATTTACAAAATTAAAGCTCTACTCCTCTAATTTAGAAATTAACCATTTCCATGCATTTTATAATTTAAAGCACCACAACTTTAAATTCATAAAACAATTTATTAAATCAATTCATATAATGTATTAAAGCATTAGAGCCCCATAACCCCAATATCTAAAACAACCTTTCATTGATTTACTAAATTAAAGCTCTACTCTTCTAATTTGGAAATTAACAATTTCTTTAATTAACTAAATAATTTCTTAAAGCATTAGAGCCCCATAACCCTAATATCTAGAACAATATTTCATGGATTCACTAAATTAAAGCTCTACTCCTATAATTTAAAAAATTCCCATTTCATTAATTAAATAAACCATTCCATTCTTATTTCATAAAAGAAGTCCCTAGAATATCATAACACTCCCCACTAGTTCGAAAAACCTAACTGTCGAAACACAAGCAGCTTCCCTTATAGGATTGGGCACTAGAAACCAAACAAGTCAACCTAACTCGCCAAACATGGTTTAATTCATAGGTCCAGCTTAAAAAAATGTGCCTAACAACCGATGCTAGCGGCCACCACTTGGTGGTCATCATGACCACAAGGTGGTGATCACAAGCTTCTAGGAAGACAACTTAATTGAACCAAAAATTCCTTACCACATGACCTATGTGGGATAAAAATGCATAGGCTATTAAACAGTGTTCCTATTCAAACTCTAAAACTAACTTTCTCCATTTGCGTAATGGAAACGATCGATGCGAGACAACATCAAGCGGAATCCTGCTTGGTGTGGTAACTAAACAAAAGGTGGTTTTTGATACGGTTTGAGCAATACCGTGCCACTAACTGGCACTTGACATGACCACTCAAAGGTGAGTTTCATGACCACCATAAAGGGTTATCAAACATAGGTAGCCAAGCTCCCTTTAAGTTCTCTTACCATTCGAGCATGTCCCATGTGGGACAGTGCTCGCAGATAAATTTACCAACATCATCCGCCAGCATCGATCGAGAACATAGATCACACAGGGGAAATTTAAAGAGAGCTCGAGCCACCTTTGGAGGCTCTCAATATATCCCTACACTCCCTTATTGTAGGGCAGCTTACTCAAACCTCCGTTAATGGATTCTAAACCTCTACCATAGTGTCTTCTCATACCCCAGTTTTCCTAAGGTTTAGACTTAGATTATTGCGTAGCTGAGTTTTACATCACTAGTTGCAATTAACATCACAAAACACAAGCATGGAAGGTATTCATAACTCTCTTCTATGGTTTTTGGTAAGTCCAAGCTTCATATCCATGTTTAATTAAAAGCAAGGTGATAAAAATAAAGAATTAATTTCAACCTCCTCAACTATCAAACTAGGTAGCATACCAACCGTATTCTCTAGATGGATAGCTCCTCAAGACCTTGGCTCTTCTGCCTTATCTTCATTCCTTTCCTCTTACGTGCACCTTCACTGGTTGTCTGTCCTCCATCTTTGTGTGCCCCTTTGTTTCCTTGATACACCCTTCATTTCTTACTCCCCTCCAACAACAACCCCTACCAAACTTTCCTTTCCTCCCTCAAGAGGAGCGCTGTCGTGCGGATCCGTCCACCGCCCTTACATGATTCCCTTCTTCTTATCTCTAAGGTGGATGACAAGGCATGCTTGCCCTTGTTAGTCCATTTTTCCATGCCTTGAAACCTTCATTCACTTGAACGAAGTTTCATTTCCCATAAAGCAAAGCATGCTTCCATGATGAATAATAATAAGGTTTTAATATAATTAAAATCCACCTTTCCCTTTAAAATATCCCCTTTAATGATATTCTAATCCTCATTTAGATATTTATGAAATTCTATGCTCATTTCAAAATACATATTTAATTATTCATTTAAGTTGAATTTTCATTTATCAACTAAATAAATATTAATTAATTAATTTAAATGATTCTCACATTATTATTTAAATAAAAAATTTATTAAATAATTCAAATGGATTTTCATTCATCATTTAAAATTAATCAAACTTTATTATAGAGTAAAGCTCTATTATTATCTTAAAGTAGCAATTCACCTCAAGCATGCTCATACACAATGTAAAATGTTCCCCTATTGATTTTCAACATTATGCTACTCAATTCATGATATAGGAAGCAATGAAATAAAGAGCACTCAAACATACATCATAGACTAAGAGGGGATATTTCCATCAACCCAGTGACCTATCTCAGCTATAGGATTTGCAATAGCTACAAGGCTATCAACTGAGGCTCAAGGTGACTAGTTATCGATGATTACCATTTTTCGATAATACATTCCTATATAAAGGTATCTATCCATGTTACCTTCGAGCTATCTTAATCATCATTTCCCATGATTTTAAGTACTCATATTTCATGTGGGTGATTCTGCCTTCTCCACTTGCGAGGGTACCTAATCCTGCACATTGGGCAATTTGTTAGCAATAACATGCTCTTTTAAATCAAATAAACATCGCATAGTTGTTCCAATTCCTCAAACTAGGTATCACCAATCCATAGGTTAATACATGATTTCTTTGTGCCAAATAGTCCATGAGGGAGGATCATGACATCCTATCCCACTAGTACTAAACACCATCCTCGGTGTTTCTAGTTTCCACCGAAAATAAAAATTATTACATTAAAAAAGTTTCAAACAAAAAGGAAAAATATTTTTTCATATCATCCACTTTCTCCCAAGTGGCATTTCTATAAGAAAACTAGTCCCACTGGACCTTATATTGTTCAAGAGTTCGATTCCTCATAGACTTGGAACAAAACTCAAGAATATTCATTGGTAGTACTTCAATGGCCTCTGGATTTGCCATCTGTAATTTAGAAACATCCCACACATGATCAGGATAAACAACATATTTCCTAAGCAATGATATGTAGAAAGTGTCATGGATTTTGGATGGGTTAGATGGTAAGGCAAGTCGATATACCACTAGACTAATATTTTTAGTGATTTCAAATGGCCCCATAAATTGTGGATCCATATTTGTGGATTTTATAACACTCTTCTTTGGATTAACCCATAAAAACACCTTATCTCCAATAGAATACTCTCTTGGAGTCCTTTTTAGATCTGCATAACTCTTTTGCCTATATGCATGTTCTTTAAGCATTTTCCTAATTACCTTTAGCTAATCCTCCATTATCCTAACCATTTTAGGCCCAATAATGACTCGATCTTCTATTTTATCGCAAGATAGTGGTATTCTGCACTTTCGCCCATACAAGGCATTGGAAGGAGCCATTCCTAGCAAGGAGTGATATCCATTATTATAGGCAAATTCTACCAGATGTAGGTAGTCTTCCCATCTAGACTTGTGATCCATATAGTATATTTGGAGCATGTCTTATAACACTTGATTTACCTATTCTATTTGACCATATGTCTTAGGGTGGTATGCTGAAATCATATTCTGTTTCATGCCAACTGCACTATGAAGGGCTTTCCAAAACTCAAAAGTGAATTTGGAATCTCTATATGAAATGATCACCTCAGGAAACCCATGTAATCAAAATATTTCTTTGACAAATATGTTTGCCACCACCTGAGCATCATACCTAGTATTCTTGGGTATGAAGTGTGCAACCTTAGTCAATATTTTGACTACCACAAAGATTGCATCATGATGATACCATGTTTTAGGTAAACCTACTATAAAATCCATAGATATAACTTGCCATTTTTGCGAAGGTATATCATGCAGATGTAATTTTCCTATGGGATGCTGATGTTTTGCATTAACCTTTTGACATTTGAGGCATCAAGACACAAAATCAATGATATCCTTTTTCATACCTACCCAGAAAAATGTTATTTTCATATTTTCCCACATTTTGGCTCCTCCCGGATGAGCGAAATAAAGGGATCTATGGGCTTCTTGCATGATCAATCTCCTCAAGTCCCCCATTTTTAGTATGATGACCCTTTATAACACAAAAGGTCATACTTTATCCCAAATTCCCTATTTTATTTAGGATCGCCATTCATCTTTTCCTGAATCTCTTGGCAGTACTCATCCTATGATTATTCCCGCCTCACCTGATCCGTCAGGTCCATGTGACTTACAGATATAGTTGCTATAGATCTCCTTATACTCAAGGTATCAACCAGTTTATTTTCCTTCCATTTTATGTACTTGATATCAAAATTATACTCAGCAAGAAATTCAACCCATCTTCTTTATCTCACATTGAGTATAGGTTGGGTGAATATGTAACGAAGACTTTGATGGTATGTCTTTAGTTCAAAGGGCCTCCCCACCAAATAATGATGCCAGACCTTTAGAGCATGCACCACTGCTACTATATCTAAATCATGTGTAGCGTAATTAACCTCATGATTTTTGAGCTTCCTTGAAGTATATGCTACTACTACCTCTTCTTGTTAGAGTACTCCTCCCAACCCTTCCAATGATGCATACGTACATACTGAAAAGTCTCCTTGTGGATTGGGTGCCTTTAAGATTGGTGCAGTAGTGAGTTTATTTTTTAGTAATGCAAAAGCTATCTCACACTTTTTTGACCACTTAAATTTCTTTCCCTTATTATGAAGGTTAGTTATTGGTCCCATAATCTTAGATTAATCCTTTATATAACAACTATAATAGCCCGTTAACCCCATGAAGCTTTGTACTTCTATCACATTCATTGGGGATGGAAATTTTAGGATAGCCTCTGTCTTATCTGGATCCATAAAAATCCCTTCTACTGATATGATATGTCCTAGATATCGTATTTTAGAAGTGTAGAAATCACTCTTGGCTAGATTCTCGTAGAGTTGGTTTTCCCTCAATAATTCTAGCGCAATCCGAAGATGTTTATCATGATCTTCCCTATTCTGAGAGTATATTAGGATATCATCTAGGAACACTAAGACAAACTGATCTAGGTGTCTTATGAACACACTGTTCATTAGATTCATGAACCCAGTGGGGGCATTAGTTAACCCAAAGGGTAGAACTGTAAACTCATAATGCCCATATCTAGTCTTGAATATTATCTTGTGAGTGTCCTCACGTATTCTTAGTTGGTGATACCTTGATTTGAGATCAATATTAGTAAACAATCTGACATCCTTCAATTGGTTGAATAAGTCTTCTATCCTAGGTAAAGGATACCGGTTCTTGATTATGGCTTTATTTAGCATTCTGTAATCAATGTACAATCTTAAATATCCATACTTATTTTTCACAAATAAAATTGGTGCACCCCATGGTGACACACTTGGCTTTATTAATCCTTTCTGCAATAATTCTTGTAGTTGAACCCTTAGTTCCTACATCTCAATAAGGTTCATCCTATATGGTGATCTGTGAATAGGTTCAGATCCTGCATAAGGTCAATTGTAAAATCAAATTCTCACATAGGAGATAGTCTAGGTAATTCCTCTTGGAATATATCATTAAAATTTTGTAGAAGATGATGTTGTCCTAACACTTCTTTATTTTGATCACCTTCTACTTCACTTAGTTTTACAACATACAGTACCCCTCCTTTATTTAGGGTTTTCTTTATTTGCATAGCTGACAACATCTGAGGTTTAAATACTCGTTGTTTGCTATGAATATATAACCTCCCTCCACCTTCTTTCAAATATTTTATTCATCGATATATAAAATTGATTAAGTCTTTATGGGCCTATAACCAATCCATCCCTAGGATCACATCGAAGGCATGGATTAGAGCTACATATAAAAAATGTCCCGTGATACCGCTATCTAGAGCAACCTCCACCATTTGATAACACTGATTTACTATGTAGGTCTACCCAGATCCATACTCTACCTTCTATACATGACCCAAATACCCTGGTATTTCTGACATAGTCATTTCTAGACTAGAAGAAATAAAACTATCAGTGGCCCACTATCTATCGAAATATCCACTTGCTTCTTAAAAACCTTACCTTTCACAAGTAGTGGAGTGGCTTGTCCCTCTAACTTTTGTTTACTAGTTGCAGTGTATATCTGATGATCGGGTTCTTTTCCTTTGGTATTGGTTATGCTAATCCCTGGTCGGTATGGACATCGATTAGCATAATGAGGTCCTCTACAATGGTAGCACACATACTTGGGTCATTGTTTCTTTTCAGGTTTTCGATACCCTCTCTTAACCACCAGAGCTAGAGTCGATGACTTTTGTGACTAAGGTTTAACATTATTAGGGTTGTTGTTGCATTTATTATAAAAATTATTTTTGAAAATCCTCTTGTTCCCACCATTTCCTTTCTCAAATTTTAGGAAATTTTTAGTCTTTTGATCCTGCTAATCCTCCCACTTCATAAAACCTTGGCTATTTCTCTTCTTTAATGCTTGCTGCTTTTGTTCGGATAAGGTTGCATAGTTAAATTTAAAGTGCAACTCTACTTTCTTTGCTAAATCATACGCCTTTTGCAACTTTTTAGGCTCTTGCATGTTCACATCATGTTTTATACTAGATTCTAACCCATGGACAAACTTATGAACCCTTATTTTCTCATCATATGCAGGTACATACTTAAGTAACCTTACCATATTCTTATACTATACTTCCACTATTGTGGTCACTTATCACAAACTAGCAAATTCTTCAAATTTCAATGCATAGAAATGTTCTGTTAGGAACCTTTTCTTGAAGAGGTCTATGAATTACTTCCATGGAGTATCAATAGTTTTAACCTTTTTCTCCTCAAAGTGGGTGTCCCAACATTCTAGAGCAGCCCCTTGTAGGTTGATTATGGCCCAAAGTTTTTTGGTTCCTAAAGAATATCCTTTTACCATAAAATAAACCTTTGCTTCCCTGAACCATTCTTTCACTGCATCTCCTTCACCTTCTCCATTAAATTTGGAGATACAAATGTTTTTCATATCCCTAGCCATTTCCTTTTTTGCCAAGGATATATCTTGCAATTTCTCTCCAGTTACCTCATTAGCTTAGCCAACCCTTGCATCCCTAGCTTGTGAATTCTAATTCACGGTTGTCTCCAACAATTGTCTTATCTGATCCTACATAGCAGCTACAATAGTGGTGAGTTCTTATACCTCCCTATTAGAATTTATTGTACCCTCATCTTGGATTTCTTCTTCAAAATCACCTTGTCGAGTTTGCCTAGGTGTAGGACTCCCACTTCTAGTCTTAGGTGGTATTTCAACCTAATATCAACCAAGAAATGAAGATTAGGTTAAAGTTTATCCTTAAAATACATCTCTAATTCAATCCATAATATAGAGTTCTCTTGCTAGTTGCATTAATAATATAACTAGGGAAGTATTCCAAGGTCATGATGTATCATCAATACCGAAACCCATACTAAGGTATCTTAACATCCATTCACTCTTGGGGTTAGTTCCCGTTAGATTCTAGCAAATAGGGTATTCTAGTTCATCCCAGTTTTAGCTCATACTTTAAGAAAACCTTCATTGTAAATACCCAAATTCCTTTTAGAACTTATAGAAGGTATATACCCACGTACCTAGAGCTCTGATACCAAATGTAATGACCCAAAATCAAGCAAACAAAAAACACACAAATAGAAAAGATTTTTTTTTTTAAAGAGAGAGACTTATGAACCCTTCATAAGTCCCTAACCTACCTTATTTTTACCTAATGTTTAGCCCCTATAGTTTCCTAAAAGCTACATTTCACCAAATACCCTAAAACATATCCATCTGTGTAGGAGTACCATGTGTTACCACAAATAAGCCCATCTATATCATTACTCTTGATGAGCTAGACTTATCACCTTCATAAATGTAAGGTATACACACATCACCATACCACACATGACTAGTATGTGTAGGTATGCTACGAGTATTGCGAGTTAAGCTATCCATCTTGTCTCCATGATGATATTTCTTAACTTAGATATAGTATTTCTAATACTTAGTCTTTAATCTCCCTAAGGGGGTCTCAATTCCCTTAGGTTATCTATGTTCACCCTAATTGGGTCTTAATTCCCTTAGGTTATCCTCTAAGTTCACCCTAGAACTCTTACTTCCATTTTTGTGATTAACAATAAAACAAGCATACATATAGATACTAAATCTAACAAAACATAAACCTTTACATACGAGAAATAGCCAGGAAGAAGCAACACTAAAAGAGAGTATAATAAAATAAAAGGAAGTCAATCTAATAATATAGACAAAGCATAATGATAAAGCAAAGGTTTTTAGAAAATCTCTCCATATTCATGAAATATTAAATCCATACCCTTAAGGAAATCTCCCCAAAATTCTAATCTATTTGAGCATAAGTAGTTAAGTAAAGGATAAGACAAACCAAAAAGTGTTCGGGCTGCCATCCTTAGTCACCCACCTCGTTCCATCGATCATTTTAGGATAGTAGGGGATCAGGACACTCATGGTTCAAGATAGGCATACCTTTAAATGCATTTACTTTCTTTACTTTTCCAAATTGTAACTATACAATTTAATCAAGTCTATATTCATCTAAGAGCATCATTGAAGTCAAAATAATAATTACTTTTATCATCTCCTCTCGTATGTCATTTGAGAGTATTCAAAAAGCAACATATAGATCTTAGTTACCACTTACGTCAAATCAAATCTTACCGTAAAGCATTAAACTCTCATACCTTTAATCTCTAAAAAAACCCTTTCTATTACTTACTAAATTAGAGCTTGCATCCTTTAATTTAGAAAATAACCATTCTCATGCATTCTATAATTTAAATCCCCATAACTTTAAATTCATAAAACCATTTATTAAATCAATTCATATAATGTCTTAAAGCATTAGAGCCCCATAACCCCAATCTCTAAAACAACCTTTTCTTGATTTACTAAATTAAAGCTCTACTCCTCTAATTTAGAAATTAACCATTTCCATGCATTCTATAATTTAAAGCACCATAACTTTAAATTCATAAAACCACTTATTAAATCAATTCATATAATATATTAAAGCATTAGAGCCCCATAACCCCAATATCTAAAACAACATTTCATTGATTTACTAAATTAAAGCTCTACTACTCTAATTTAGAAATTAACCATTTCTTTAATTGACTAAATAATTTCTTAAAGCATTAGAGCCTCATAACCCTAATCTCTAAAATAATATTTTACGGATTCACTAAATTAAATTTGTACTCCTCTAATTTAGAAAATACCCATTTCTTTAATTAAATAAAGCATTCCATTCTTATTTTATAAAAGAAGTGCCTAGCATATCATAACACTCCCCACTAGTTCGAAGCACCTAACTGTCGAAACACAAGCAATTTACCTTATAGGACCGGGTGCTAGCAACCAAGCAAGTCAACCTAACTCACCAAATATGGTTTAATTAGACAAGTCCAGCTTAAAAACAATGCACCTAACAACCGGTGCTAGCGGCCACCACTTGGTGGTAGCTATGACCACAAGGTGGTGATCATAAGATTCTAGGGAGACAACTAAATTGAACCAAACATTCCTTACCACATGACCTATGTAGGATAAACATGGACATGCCATTAAACAATGCTCCAATTCAAACTCTAAAACTTTCTCCATTTGCACAATGTAAATGAACGACACGAGACAACAACAAACATAATCTTGCGTGGCGAGGTAACTAAATAGAAGGTGGTTTTCGATACGGTCTCAGCAATATCGTACCCCCAACTAGAACTTGATGCGGCCACTCAAAGGTGAGTCACATGACCACCACAAGGTGGTTATCAAACATAGGGAGCCAAGCTCCCTTTAAGTTCTCTTACCACTCGAGCATGTCCTATGTGGGACAATGCTCGTAGATGACTTTGCCAACATCATCTGCCTGCATGACCAATAATGCAAACCACGTAGGGAAAATTTGAAGAGAGCTCAAGCCACATTTGGAGGCTCTCAAGCTCTCCGTATACTCCCTTAGCATAAGGCAGCTTACTCAAACCTCCATTAATGGATTCTAAACCTCTACCATAGCATTTTCTTATACCCCTATGGTTTTCCTAAGGTTTAGACTTATATTATTGCATAGCTGATTTTTATGTCACTAGTTGCCTTTAACGTCGCCCAACACAAGCATAAAAAGCATTTATTACTCTCTTCTACGGTGGTTGGCAAGTGAGACCTTCATCTCCATGTTTAATTAAAAGCAAGGTGATAAAAATAAAAAATTAATTTCAACCTCCTCAACTATCAAACCAGGTAGCATACCAACCGTATTCTCTAGATGGGTAGCTCCTCAAGACCTAGGCTCTTCTGCATTCTCTTTTTTCCTTTTCTCTTACGTGCTCCTTCGCTGGTCGTCCATCCTCCCTATTCATGTGCCCCTTTGTTTCCTTGCGGCAGCCTTCATTTCTTGCTCCCCTTCAACAACAACTCCCGCCAACCTTTCCTTTACTCCCTCAAGAGTAGCACTGTCATGGGGATCCATCCAACATCCTCACACGCTTGCCTTCTTCTTATCTCTAAGGTGGATGACAAGGCATGCTTGCCCTTGTTAGTCCCTTTTCCCATTCCTTTAAACCTTCATTCAATTGAACGAAGTTTCATTTCCCATAAAGCAAAGCACACTTCCCTAATGAATAATAATAAGGTTTTAATATAATTAAAATCCAGCTTTCCCTTTAAAATATCCCCTTTAATGATATTCTAATCCTCATTTAGATATTTATGAAATTCTATGTTCATTTCAAAATACATCTTTAATTATTTATTTAAGTTGAATTTTCATTTATCAACTAAATAAATATTAATTAATTAATTTAAATGATTCTCACATTATTATTTAAATTAAAAATTTATTAAATAGTTCAAATGGATTTTCATTCATCATTTAAAATTAATCAACCTTCCTTATAGAATAAAGATCTATTATTATCATAAAGTAACAATTCACCTCAAGCATGCTCATACACAATGTAAAATGTTCCCCTATTGATTTTCAATATTATGCTACTCAATTCGTGATATAGAAAATAAAGAGCACTCAAACATACATCATAGACTAAGATGGGATCTTTTGATTAACCCAATCACCTATCTCATCTAGAGGATTTACAATAGCTACAAGGTTATCAACCGACTCTCAAGGTGACTAGTTATCGATGATCACCCTTTTTTGATAATGCATGCCTATATTAAGGTATCTATCCATGTTACCTTCAAGTTATATTAATCATCACTTCCCTTGATATTAAGTACTCCCATTTTAGGTGGGTGATTCTACCTTCTCCACCTACGAGGGTACCTGATCCTACATAGTGGGCAATTTGTTAGAAATAACATACTCTTTTAAATAAACTAAGCATCGCATAGTTGGTCCAATTTCTCAAACTAGGTATCACCACTCCATAGGTTAATACATTATTTCTTTGTGCCAAATAGTCCACTAGGGAGGGTCATGACAAGGTGATACAACCCCATGTATTTTTAGAGGGCTCTTCCCTTAGATTTTAAAAGTTAAAAGCAATGGCAAAATATTTTAAAGGTTGTTCTATTTCAAATGAGCATGCACACTCTTCTCTATGGAAAAATGATTTTCCCCATCACACCACCCACCCATACTAGTAATACATGAACACTATCCATTAAACCCCAAGACTTTGGCAGAGAAAGAACCAATCGAGCCTCTCTATTTTATAAGGAAAATAATCTCTCTATTTTAAAATGAGGGGTTCACACTCTATTTTAAAGGTTTTTAAAGAGGATATTTTTATGGGAATAAGAAGCTATTTAATATAATAGCATACAAAAACACCTTATATAAGGATCAACATTACCCAAGGAGACTTTTCATTATATTAAAGGTCATTTCCTCTCCTCTCATATAAAGCGCACGAATGAGCTTGAAGTTATGCGTTTTACCCTTAAAACTCCAGATTATAGATAGAGAGGAGGTTTATTTAGTAGGGGTTGTGAAGTGTTGCCTAGGGTGCCTATTGGATCCTCAAAATCCAACTTGAGTTTACACCCCTTTTATATAAAAAAATTACTATTTTTGGGAAATTTGTTATTTTTGGCCATCATATTTTTAGTAAGTCCCAAAAAATCCCGAATAGCCCCCTAAATTAACACAAATTATTACATTTCTTATATTAGGTCTCCTATAAAATATCAACACCTATCCATGTCTAAAAAGTCATTAAATTCCATTTTTCATTATTTTGATTTAAAAAACATTAAATCCCATTTTGGGGTACTAGATGAAGGAATTAGGGCCGAATAACACACTAAAATATCTTCAAGGCTTTTTCACAATCCTTGTGATGATATTGTACTCCTATTTATCTAGATTCATGAAAAAATTCAAGCTGATCCAACGGTCGGATCAAAAGTTATGCCCTTTGAAAGATAGGCTATTATGGGCCATTTTCGAGATCCAATTAAGAGATAGTGAGAGGCCATCATTCAAATTTGGTAATTATAGTTATAAAATATTATTATTATGAATATTTATATAACAAGTATTTTTGACAAACTGAGACCACTATCACACTACAAATAAGAACCACTACAAGCACAATTAATAATATAGATCATCATGAACACAATTGCAGTTATGGATCATCATAGAAATAGTTGCAGTATTCATAATTGTGGGCCATCATTGAGATTTGAATGATAACCAATTTGTAGGCTATATGACAAAGTTGCTGCAGCAAAAAAATCAAGTTTTTACGTAGTAATTTTGTAAGAGGTATACCAGTGTGTCCGTCCTTGTCAGTTGTAATTTCGTTTGTATCTTGTCTAGTCACCCCTATTTCTTCTCCATTATTGTCTAGGTTTTTCTAAAGAGGTACTGAATTTACTGATATTATTTTTATTGGCTAAGGTTGGAAGCTAGGAGGCTCTTTTTTACATAATTTGAACAAAGAGTTGTAGTTCTTTATTGCATCATTTGAATGGATAATTTGTTTATACTGGTTTAGTGAGATCTAGTTCTTCTGATCTGACTCCCATTGTAATTATTTATTGTTTAATGTAATCTTGTTTCCTCCTACATATGTTCCTTGTGTAATTTTGTGTGTTCTCTCATTTACATTTTACACCATTTGAATGTGTAGATGGTGTCTTTTTTTATTGGCATGTTGAATCATTTCTATTACATTATTTGAATGGATGCGATTGGCTTAGTTTTATCTTGTTCCCCTTTTATATTCATCATATTTTAATTCTGGCTATAATTTCCCAATGGATAAGGTACCAGTATAAATATTGAAGCACTAGCTAGGAGTTACTTTTAAACTTGGTCAAATTTTATATTGCAATTTTATTTCATTTTTACAAATCTGGATGAGCATGAGCATATAAGAAATATTGTATGCTCACCTTTAGGGTTTCCTTATCCTACTCAGTCTATCTAGAGTAAGGACAAAATTTTACTGAGTTAAAGAGGTCGATCCACTAGAGTCCACAATGTTGATTAGATCAAGTAAGTCTTGCAGCATGACAAATATATTAAGGGTGCAAGAATTTCATCCAACAGTGCCCCAGTCTGATCTCTTAAAAAATCTGTTACAAGCCCCTTATCAATCATAAAAAACCTTTAAGAGCTTCAAATAAGAATTTTAAAGCATTTCTAGTTGATTCAGCAAAAATTCTCATTCCATTTATATTTGATTCCACCACTCTTTATCCTCATTTGTAACCTAATTTTGGAAAGAAGAATAATATTTCTAGTGCCTAGTATCTAGTCCAAATAGATTTTTTCAATTTTTTTTCTTGTGTATCGATTTGATACTCATGCCTTGAGTTATTTTATGTAAAAATCCTTTGAGTCCTATTTCATTATATGCATTTTAATATTTTTATCATATATATAATATTTATGACTACTTATTTTCTATTCCATTCTTTATGTATCTGTAAATTTATATAGGAAGTTGTGACTAGTATCTACCCCTTATGCGTGTTTTATGTGAAAGGTAGGGCTATGCATAAGGGGTTGGACCCAAAACATGCTTGTAAAAAATAGGTAAATCCATTTTGAAAGCGCAACAAATCCTAGCCAACCTGACATTGAAGGCAATGGCAAATTACCTTGGTTTTTGGAAAAAAATTGGGAAAGAATGACGACTTTGATAGTTTTAAGAGCTCAGACTGGGTCTTCTGTTGATAGAAAAAAAAATTGAAGAAAAATTGGAAGCAGTACCTAGAATCGAACCAGACCCTATAATAATGAAGCCCATCATCCTTCCCTTGTAACATACTACTGCTATTGAAGTAATGCATTTTTTAAAGAAGTTGAATATTTGATAGAATAAAATATAGATGTCAATTTTAAGGTTGTTATATCTATTGTTGATATTGTTGTTGCAATCGTGGAGGCACTAGATCCGATTAAAGTTTTATTTAATATATATCTAGAAAAAGTAGATCTTATTATTGATCCTTTGCCACCACCACTGAATTCATTGGCCAGTAGTTGTAGGTGTTTGAACAACTGAACTTGCAAGAGCTATGTTCCTTCAACCATAGGAAAATGATGTAATAAAAAAATAATGTTTTCATAGGCATTAAATTATTTAGGTGTTTAATAGTATTAAATTATTTAGGTTTTTAATGTTTTCCATGGGAATTTTATGTTTTTTGTTCAGTAGGTGGAAATGGATGGCTTTAAGTAAAAAAAATTGCTTGTTGGGCATGTTTTTTTCCAGAGCATTATAAGAGTGTGGAATTGGTTGTTATCACCATGAATGAAAATATCATAGATTTATTTTTAATAGGTCTCTAGATATTTACATAAAAAACCCTAGAAACTTAAAGCCTTCCTATAAATATAAGATATTAAAAGGAAAAATCTGATTAGATCCTATTTGGTCTTCTAATCTAAATCATTAAAGCAAACAAAGGATTTTTGAGAATTTATCTCCATGCTGGTAGCAATACTGTAAGTGTCCAATATTTCCTTCAACTTTTTAGCTTCCCTTAAATTTTCATTTGTGAACAACAATACATCATTATAAAATAATAAATGAGATAAATAAAGGACCCCCACTTTGATCCCATACATGGATCCTACTCTCTTTGTATTCAAAACAACTCTACTCATCCTTTACTAGCCAACAAAAAAATAAATGAGATGAAGGAAATCCCTATCCCAGTCCTCTTAAAGGTCTAAATAATTTGGAATATGATCCATTGATAAGAAAAAAAAAAATATATGGAATAAATACATCCCATAATCCACTTTACTATCATATAGCTAAAAACCATATGTAATAGCATCAATCTGAGATACAACAAACTAGTTCTATCATAAGCTTTAGATAGATCTAGTTTAAGGACTCTTACAAGAATATTTTTGGTTTTAATATAGTGAAGGCCCTCTTGTGCAGCTCCTATGGCTTCAAACAAATGTCTACCTACTAAAAACCTAAAATACTCATGGGAAATAACTTCAAATAAAATCTTCTTCAATCTAAAAACTAGAATCTTTGCAATGATTTTATAGATATAGTTACACAATGAAATAGGTCTAAATTCATCAAGGCTTCTCATTTTTTGAAATCAAAGTTAAAAAATTTGAGTCAAAAGCCCCCAAAACTTGACCACTCAACCTAACTTCCTCCATTACTCTAAGAATATCCTCAACCAGATTATAGAAAACTAGGAAAAACTCCATAGACCATCCATCAAGCCCTAGACTTTTATCACAAATTTTAGTTTTTCCTTTGTGACCTCCTTCATAAGTAACTGATTGTCCTCTATCACAAAATTGGGGAAGAAAGTTGTTAACTTTAAAATTTCCCCAATTTTGGATCTATTAGGTTATTTATAGATAGGTTGAAAATGTTTTACTCCTAAACCTTCTAACTCAGAAAAAATCCTAACGATGACCTCTTCTTCATTCTGCATTTCCCAGATAGTGTTAACCTTCTTCTTGTGATTAGAAAAATTATGAAAAATATAGTATTTTCATAGTTTTTTTAACCATACAACTCTACTTTTCACTCACCATTTAGCTTTTCTCCACTCCAAGAATTTATTCTTCTTAATTTCTAGTTCAAAAAGTCATGTTTTCTCCTCCTCTTTAAACAAACCAGTCTCATTATTTTTATGATTTTCTAAAATTTCCTTCTCTACAAACTTAAGATCTATATATATAATCTTATTTTTAATTGCAATCCAAGATGACACAACTCATTTTAATTTTCTTAGAGCAGTAGCAAATTGAAAACTCACCAGGGTTATGCATAAGGGTTTGGACTCAAAATATACTTGTAAAAAATGGGTGAATCCTAATCAAAATCAAGGTGAATCATGGAAAATTCTAAGCAAATCAAATGAGCATCTTCATACCAAAATTTGGGGTATTTGAAGCCCTAAAATATAAGGTCAAATTTAAGGCCACTTTTTACCTATTAAATCATCTTATAACTTCATATAAACATCCCCATTAGATTCAGCTTGTAAATAGATTTCCAACAAGTATAAATATACCTATGTTTGGATATATTGTGGCAAATTGACCCTAAGAAAAAATTGGTCCTGAAAATTTTAGGCGAATGGGCCGACATCGAGGGTCCTCATATTCACCAATTTTCAATTTTGGAAATCCTAATATTCGCCCAATTTGTGAATATTCACCACTATGCATAACCCTAACTCACTAATGGATTGGAACTTTGGTCATAACCAATCCATTCTTTTTTAATCAATTGTTGAAAATCTTCTTTCTCCAACCAAATTAGATTGAGCTTAAAAGGATTGGTAGGTCTTGCCTCTTGAATTTCTAATTGAAGAAATATGGAAGAATGATCTGAGCTACCTCCAGTCTCAATCCATAATTATTTTTTATCTATTTCATTGTATAATGTATCTAAGATCAAAAATCTGTCCAACCTCTTTGATATCCTAGCTTTTCCAACTCTATTATTTCTCCACGTAAGCATTAATTTTACTGGTTGCAAATAAATTAAACCAACTTCTTCAATATTATTCTTGGAGCAATCTACAAGTCTATCAAGTCTTGCATATTCTCCTCAGACCTCACTTCTATTCATAGTAAAATTTAAATCCCCACAAATGATAACTCTTTTATACCTAACACACCTTTGGGAGAAAAAATCATCCTAGAAGACCTGCCTATATTCATAGGAAACATAACAATTAATAACTAATAACCTTAAACCCAAGTCTTTAAGAAAGAAATATATCCATAAGCCTAAAACCATAAAGGAGGAATTAATTTCTTCCAACTAGTCAAAACATCCCCTAAATTTCTAGTAGCATCTAGAGCCAAGCACTCCTAGTTCCTAAGCAATTTACTTAACCCTTCAATAAATTTTGTACTTACTCCCATGGTTTCTTGTAGAAGAATAACATTCATAGTATAAATTTCCACCGGCCTCACTAAGGCAATTATTTTAGAGGGACTACCAAGACTTTGGATATTAAGGGATAACAAAATCATTTAAACATCTTAGAGGGAATTTGTCTTGCTCTAAGGTCACATTTGATAGATTTTTGTTTATATTGCTAAATTTCCCTCAAAGCCTTCTCCTGTGCATGAAACAAAAATAATTTCTATAAAATATGTTGATTTACATGCTTGCTTAGGGTTTATGTGAATAATATGTTTAAAATTTTAATGATGTCTTTAATTTTTTTTAAATACATTTGATATAAGAATGGTTAATTTGTAATTAGCAATAATGAGTTTTTATCTTGGTTCTTTGATCATGTCATGCCAATATCATTGTAGATATCATAGTTATGTAAATTATTTGCATGTTTACTTATAGTATATTTTAAAAATTGTTAATATTTTAGATGAGATTGAGTGGGTTTTAATTTTTTTGCTTATGATTTATGTCAAAATTTGTTAATATTTTATGTGATATGAAAAAAACTTTTTCCTTTTTAGCTTATGGTAATGTAAAAATTTGTTAATAGGTTATATGGTAAATACCTTTATTACATTACGACTATAAACTCATATTACAATAACTTGATAATTATACATGTATCACTTAATAATATCTAACAAAACTAAATACACCATGGCTCCCTGAATTTAAGGTAATTTTAGAGAGATTTTTTATTTTTGAATTTAGAGATAGGTTGTATAGCTACTGCCATTATTAAGAATGAACGAATAATCCTAAGAACCTATCATATTCTGGAAGGTGAGAGCTTATTAAGGTGGATGGAAGGAGAACGTGTGACGCTGGGTTGGGGTTTGGTTCACCAACTGGTCGCTCCTCTGGTTTCAGTATCGGGGAACCACCTATTCATAAGCGGTTACACCTTCGGAATACCCCTCCAAGGAGATTCATTTCGCTCTACTCTCCCAATCCGAACTGACTCTTACGCCATACTCTCGTTCAGACCTTTTAATTTAATTTAATTTAATGGCACCCCAAATTTTAAAAGCCCCTTTTAAATGGGTTATGACTCCCTATTTTAAAAGGTGACTGGCCACGCATGACATGGCTATTTAAAGGGGAGGCCTTCTACATGTAGCAGATAAAGACAACTCATCCAGTATGACAAGTTTGGGAGTAAAATTAGGAGTATGTAGATAGAATTTGAGGCCCCATCCACTCTTTTGAACGAGAAAATATGATGAATTAGTGAATGGGCTCACTCACTCTAAAGTAGTGAATGATACCCAAAGTAAGTTTCAAATATCCTCACTCTCTCATCAGAGTTTATCTAGCTCTCATTCCTTTCTATTTAGTAGTGAATGGGCCTCAAAGTGCGTTTCAAATATCCTAACTCTCTTATCAGAGTTTCTCTAGATCCTACATGGTCTCCTCCCTTTCTATAGTATTTTTGGTATTTTGCATTTGCAATTCATCTATAAGCATGCTTTCTAAGTCTCTATATATTTAGTAGTGAATGGGACCAAAAGTATCCTTTAGGGTGGGTGGGTATCCCTCGACCTAGCCAAGTTACTCTCAAAATAAAATTTTAAGTTACTCTCAAAATCTAATTATAGTAGTAGAGAGCCTCCTCAAAATAAATTTTTAAGTGTCGAGTACAATATTATCTAAAATTCTTCTTAAGATATAAAGAAATAAGCATCTTAAGAGTGTTGGGTGTTGACCTCTTAAGATATTTTAAAACCTTTTAAGATATAAATTATTTAAGAGGTTGAGTGCTTATCCTTACCTTATAAAAGTGGGGGTGGGGCCTATCACCTTAAAATTTTCAAAAGTCAACCTTCTCTTATTTCAAAAGGACAGGTCATTTATGTACTCATTAAAAAATATTGAAATTTGATTTTGAAGTGGCCCCTCTCTATTTTCAATAAGGAACAACTCAACCTTTTATATAAAGAGGAAATAAATAGTGCCTAATAGTTATATCTTTTTAAAGGTCATTAATACGATAACAATATGCCCAACTCTTCTCATTATAGATAAAAAATGACATTGCAAGATTTAGATTGATAAACCCTTTTGAGTTAAGATATAAAGTCGATGACATAAAACCCCTCTCTATTTTAAAAGGTCTCTAGTGGAAAGGGTTTAAAATATCTAAAGTTTTGCAACTTTCAATTATGCTATGTTGATCTTAATAAAAGCTCCTAAACCCACCTAGAAAAGTATTCATCCATTGGTAATCCAATCTGATCAAGATTTTAGGGATAACATCGGTAATTTTCTAGTCATACTCAAACAATAATATTCCAGAGTAAAATGTACCTAGAATTAAATATTTCAAGCCAATTTTTATGGAAAATTCAAAGTTCTCTTTTGAAAATGCACTTAGAATTAAAATATTTCAAGTTGTTTTTTATGAAAAATGTAGAGTTTCCTTTTGAAAATGCACCTAGGGATAGAATTAAATATTTCAAGCTGATTTTTGTGTAAAATTCAGAGTTTATTTTTGAAAATACACCTAGAATTAAATATTTTAAGCTAGTTTTTATGGAAAATTCAGAGTTCCTTTTAAAAAATGCACCTAGAATTAAATATTTCAAGATGGTTTTTGTGGAAATTTCAGAGTTCCTTTTTGAAAATGCACCTAGAACTAAATATTTCAAGTCAGTTTTTATTGAAAGATCAAAGTTCCTTTTCAATGTTGTAATCATGTAAAAACATAAAATTTGAAGCTCAATATATAAATACATCGTAATTAGATCATAATATGAGATCATAAAGAACATATTGTGTGTGAATAATGGAAGAATTTATCATCGAAGGTATGAAGAAAAACCCGATGGAATCATAGGTCTTTGCAATAATTGAATTTGTGGCAATCTTCAGCTAAAGGCTTCAAGAATCATCGTTGGCTTTGAAGAATACATTGCCAAAAATACGTCAAAAAATAAAAACACGGTGGAATCACAGGTCCTTGCGATACTCGAAATGTGAAATCACAAGTCCTTATGATATTAGGGTTTATGTAGGAATTTAGAGTTTCCTGCAGCCTAATTTATTGGATTTAAGGATGGAGGATTTCAACAAAGATGCATGCATTAAGCCAAAAATGAATTTTAAAGAAGCTATCTATGGGGGACCACTTCAAACAGGAGGGTAACATAATCAACGATTGCCAAGGAAACCATTGAGGATGCCAAAGGTCAATTCTAGTAAAATAGAGATGGTTTGCATGAAAGCAATTAATGTATCCCCAATAGTGAAGTTGGAAATAACGAATGTCCAAAAAGGAATAGATGTGATTGAGAGGAAAAGCCTAATTTTTTTATTCATGGGATTCTGATCGACTCTTTCTAACTTCAAGAAATGGGCTACCAAAAATTGGAGCTCTAGAGGTAGTTCCAAATTTTTACTTACCCTAATGGCTACTTTCTTATTTATTTTTAGAATGAAGAATATAGGGAGAACATTTTTCAGGGGGGACCATGGTATTTTGGTAGGGTAGGGATCTTCATGAATCCCTGACATACCAAGTTCAAAGATGAGAAAGAGATGCCATCAACTACCCCTATTTGGGTCCATTTATTTGGTCTTCTGATAGAATATCGAAATCCAAAGATATTTGTAACAATTGGAAATTCTATAGGAGTTTACATGATGACTTATGATTACACCCAACATTTAGAGCATATGTTTTATGCAAGGATTTGTGTTTTGATTGATTTTGACAAACCACTTCTAGAGAAGATTACAATATGGGGAAGAAATATGGGAGTAAGTAGTAGATTATGAAAATATTCCATTTAGATGCAAAATTTGTCACGAATATTGTTATTGTATCGCTCCAAATTTTTCACACCCTTACCTTCAGGCTATAGGATCCGTGCTTGGAAGGGGGATGTGAAAAAGATGTCGTGGTACCTCGGACTGAGAGGCCTTGCGAAGGTCCCGCCTCTCAAGGGAGGTATATATTGGTGATTTTTCGACGGATGGTGGGTTCACCAGGAAACATTTAATGGCAATTTCCATGCCTAGGTTGGGAATGTGTTTTATGTGTTCATTTTAGCCTTAAGAATTCAAGTCCTAGGTTTGGCCAAAATGCTTCTAAGCTATTTTATATAAAGATGCAAATTAAATGAATACAGAAAAATAGAATAGGACAAAAAAACAAAGAAATTGAGGAATGTTAAAGGAAAATACCTGATCCGAATGTCTGATGAAGATTCTGATTCTTAAAGCAGTAAGGATCATCTGGAATTCGACAGAATCATCTGAGATCAGACAAGTTCGTCTGAGATCTGACAAATTTGTCAGAGACCTGCAAACAGAGAAATATGTGCAAAACACAAAAAATGCAACTATTTTAATAGAGGGAAACAATGTAAAATGACAGTAGCACTATCAAACTGAAACTTAAAAATAGAAACATGAATGAATTATGCTAATTAAATAATAATTATGACTTAATCGTGCATTTGATCTAGATGGGTGAACTCCAAAATGTAGAATAGCATAAAATACTGAATAAACTAGCTAATTACAACATAAAATAGCAGATTGAAAGATGAAGAAATGCAAACTTTAGGCACTGATTGCCTCAATGTTGACTGCAGTCGAAATCATCTCGCATTGGTACGAAATCGTCTCTGATTTGACAGGATCGCCTCTGATCTGAACAGGATCTTCGACGACAATGTAAGCTTGCTCTGACTGAAAAACACTAAGGTACCTGCAACAAAATTGGTATAGAACTATTGCAAATATGAATTTGGGATGTTTTAACGTGTATGAAGTCGGGTTACAGGAATTATCAGCCAGGGGGTGCTAAGGGAAGGGCTTAGGATTAAATAGGCTTATGAGGGAGGTTAGGATGTTGGAGATCATCCCTATTTGGGAGATCTCCAACGGGGGAGGGTCTCTAATGGCGCAGACACGCTTTTGCCTGGATTAGAGACCCATTGGAACATAAGCTAATTGTGCAAAATTAGTTTAGGGACAAGATCGTCTGGACGTCCTAGCCTAGACGAAATCGTCAGATCTGGGGTGATATCGTCTGATCGACGACGATATCGTAAAACGGTCAAAACAACCTCTAAAAATGGCATGGGAAAGGGGGAAACGGATTACATGACGGTTAACGGGCGGTTTGGGAGGTTAAAATTTGAATTTAAATTATTTACTAGAGTAAATGTAATTATTAAGATTTCATTGCGCCAATTTTAGGGTACTACATTTTGCCCCCTATTTAGCAAATTTTTCGAAGAAAATGCGTTAAAGATGAGTTCTTCTCAATCTACGAGAAAGCAAAAATTATTCCCATTTTTAGGCAACGATTCTTGGTCGAATCGTACGACAACTTACTATGGTGCCCCCTCCGTGTTTTTATCCAAATTGAACGTTTGAGGTAAAAACGCGGAAAAGCAAAATTTTTAAAATGTTTTTAATTGTGTTTTGAATAAAATTAAGAAAAATAGGGTAAAACCCTAATTAATTTTTACTGTTCATTTTTTTCTGGTTTTAGAGCTCTACAAGCAAAAATGGTGGAGACAACGCACAGATCGACAGAGGTCCGGCGCGGGCTACGGGTAAGAGTCTAGACTTAACTTAGAATGCTTGAATTTGAATTTACATGCTTTTTAAGTGAATTTTAACTAAATTTTTGAGCATCGCGGTCGTTTTTGGGCTGTCGACGTCGTCGGGACGAAATCATCCCGATTTCAACAAAATCGTCCCGATTTCAACAAAATCGTCTCAAGTTCGCCGATTTCGTCTAAGGGCAAAATCGGTGAAAGGGGGACAATTTCATCAAATTAGGGACGATTTTGGCTTGCGAAATCGGAGACGATTCTACTCAAATTTAGGATGATATCATCCAATTGTGGACGATATCATCATTTGATGAAATTGAACTTATTTTAACTTGCATTTTTAATCACTTGAGTTGTTATTAATGATTTGTTTTTTATTGTTGTTTACGTTACAGAGAGGATTTCTAAAGAGCAGGGAATAGAAATATGAAGGGTTGAGAGATGACTTGGCCACTCTAACACAGGCAGAGCGGGATCATCTGACACAGGCCGGCTTACTGCATGTGGCAGAAATGCCACAAGTGTCTATAGACATGGGGCTACTGACAGCCCTAGCAGAGAGGTGGTATCCGGGTTCTTCTTGTTTTTGGCTACCGATAGGGGAGATGACTCCCACACTAGAGGATGTATGGAGGATTCTAAGAATCCCCATACAAGGACGGTTGATTACTCCTACGGCCAATCAGGGCCATGCTATGGGGCGATTGTGTGGTGACCCGAGCTTTGCCCTGGAGAAGGGCGGAGTAAACATCGAGGCACTATGTCAGATGCTTGGGGCATCGAGACTCACATAGGTTTTGGTTGGAGTGGTTGGTGGACTTCTGCTATGCCACCAGAGCGGGTGCAGGGTACCATGGATGCTAGCAGATGTGATCTACGACATGCGGGACCATGGTTATAGATTTTCTTGGGGCAGCTTTGTTTTATGTTGGCTGTACAGGATCCTGCATGGGGTCATGTACAAGGGCGATCGATGTTTTGTTATGACATCGCTCCTATAGGTTTGGTGCTGGGAGCACATTGCAGTGAGGAGGTCGGTAGGGCTTCCTTTGACAGGGATTGACGGGGAGAGGCCCCGAGTTTTCTATTGGTGGCTCTGGAGAGGGTCACAACGGCGGATTGACCTATCGATGTCCCGAAGACTATTGGATGACCTTGTCCCAGACCAGATCACCTGGAGGCCATGGCGAGAGCACCCAGGGTGGGCCGAGGATGGACAGGAGCTGGCTCACATTAGGCAATTTTGTTGGTTGAGGATGGAGAGGGGAGAGGTGGAGCTCCACTGCTATGACCGAGTTTTGTGACAGTTTGGTCTACAGCAGGGGATCCCATCTCTCAAGAATTACGAGTTTTTTTGAACTGTCTGAGATAACACCACAGTGAGCGGGGCTCCAGATATGCAGTGCTTCTGGATTTAGGACTCAGACGATGCCCCCATTCAACCAGTGGATGGGGACGATGCAGGAGTAGCCGATGGCTACGATGCCTGGTACGTAGGCATCTACCCTCCTTGGATGACGAGGGCTCAGGGTCTGATACACACAGTTGTGCATCGGATAGGGAGGCGATGCCAGGCGGCTATGGAGGCGGCCTAGGGTCACAACGAGAGATAGCTGAGGAGGCCACAGGTGCAGGAGAGGTCGTGACAATGGGAGAGGAGGGCGGAGAGACCCCCTTCTCCTCAGAGAGAGAGGCCACCATTGCCCGATAAGGGCAAGGGTGTTGACACTAGGGAGAGCAGTGAGATAGTGACTCTTCGAGCAGAGACGATCTGTATCCAAGCACAGGTGCATACCCTATAGGAGGAGGCTACACAACACCGAGCTGAGGTGACATAGCTCAGAGATGAGATTGCATGCCTCAGAGCACGGGGCGGAGGGGCGAGCACTGGGGAGCTGGCACGGGCTATTGCCCAAATCACTTTCTATCAGACACTATACTATCAGATGGTGCCAGAGGAAGATATACTACCACTGTCAGCTAACATTGTAGAGCCGATCAGGATCAGGTCGTCTAGGACTTCGTCCCGATCGACGACTAGGACTCGCAGTACTACATATACTATGATGGGGCCACCTTGTCCACCTCAGGGCGAGGGAGGAGATGAGGCTGAGAGCTCGAGGGGTTCTCGAGGCTAGACTACTACATTACTTTGTATAGATTGATATGATAGCATTTATTATTTTTGATAGAGGATTGAGTATGCCGAGGTATAGATTGTGGCATACCAATCCAGTTTTGATGATGTATATATTGTTGATATATATAGATGAGATATGTTTTTGATCATATGACTTGTGTTATGTATTTTTATGATGCTTTTATGTTTGATTGATTTGATTTGATGATTCATGTAATTACGTCATTGGAAATATTATGGTTTGAGTGTCATGCTTGTAAAATTTAAATGAAATAATCTGATGTAACAAATTGGTTGTTTGTGATGTGATGTGATAAAAGATAAAAAGAGACTTCTAACAATAATTTCAAAGGACATTGTCACTATTATAGACCATTTCATGGAGTCGCCGCTCACTCGGTCATCAAGCTAATCCCAGTATAGAAATATTGTTAAAAAGGAAAGAGTGCTTAAGAGACTGTCTTAAGACTTTGGTGCAATGGTGCAAATGATGATGATGATGGTTTGTTTTCAGATTTTCATAAAAATAGTATGCATGAAATAATGTTGAAATGATGTTTGCTAGGCATAGATTCCTAAGTGTGATAAATGTTTTGGATAATTCCCTAGGAATTATACCATCATTGCAAAATTGAAGGTTGACATAATGACATGAAATATTGATAATGTGTTTGTTTGTTTGTAAAGCATAATTGTATATTTAAGTCATATGGTTTTCATGATTTTAAATAAATGGGGAAAAAAAATTGTTACGATGGTTTGCGCTAGGCATATAATATGTAGGTATAGACTTATACCATCATCGCGAAATCCAAAAAGAGATAGTTTTATTGCATGATTTATTTTTTAATAAATAGAAAATATGAAGATGAGGACTTGCGCTAGGCATAAAATTCCAACTTTGGTTTTGGGACTATACCATTGTCGAGAAAGTCGATGATATATATATATGTATGTTTTGATTGGATAGTTTGAAAGAAATTTTGATTTTTCTATTATGCATATAGTTGTCGAAAAAACTGTACTTGGAAGAAGAAAATGAATTAATCCAAACAATTTTGCAAAAAATATTGCAAAGTATCTTAAAGACAAAAGTTAGATTTATAAGGAATCCCATGTGCATATGTGAATTCATTTCCAATCTTGATTTATCATAATGATACACAAAATATCTCAAATATAAAATGTGTGTGCAATTGCATTGTTCATTTACCAGTTTTGAGCAAGGTACTATGATACAAGTGATTTGAATAAACCAAATAAGTGTTCATTAACCATGATGTAGATGCATATAACCATACTAGACTACTATGTAGGTCGGATTATCAAGAGCTAGCTAATCCATAAGAAGACATAGTTCTGTACAAAATAAGGTCGCTAATGTGATAGACATATCACCACGCTAGGAGTTACCCAAGGCCAAGCAGGTTGGGCACAAACCACCTGTTATGGGGCTTACCTCACAGTTTTCGAATAATTGAGAATTCCAGGGATTCAAGCTCATCAACCCTTCTTTTCTTTTCAAAGGGTATGGAAAGGGATTTTATTGCTTTTGCTTTTGCTTTCTTTTGCTTTTCTTTTGCTTTTTTTTTTTTTTGTAATTTTGCTTGATAATGCTTGGAACATTGCGGTAATGATATAAAATAACTTTTTTCTTTTTCTCTTTTTCTTGAACTTTGCATTTTGTTCTATACTAGGGATACTTGCTCAGATTAGCTGTAGAGCAAGGGATTTTTATTCTGGGTAGGTGTGAGCTTGTACTTTTGCCAATTCTCAAAGATTCTAGACCATGTGCATGATAGGATAGCAGGGGAAACCTTTCGCTCAAGAAACCACTTCTACTATGTAGCAAAGCATGGAAATTACAAATATAATCATTTTATTGTGAAAATATGTGCTTAGTTTAAGTAAATAACAAGATCAATTCTCTATGCTCAAACTTTATTTAATTGAATTTTGTGGACTTTGATATAAGAGAGATTAGTAATCATGCCAGATAAAATCAAGATATTTATTTTGTGAGTGTGAAAGTGAGGGATTCCAAATAAATGCTAATTTATCCAAAATAATTTGAAACATATAACTGCAACATTTGTAAGAAGATATATATAAATACTTTTTGAGAAGTTTTGAGAATGTTGACTCTCTCTTTCTTCTTTATATTGTTTTGGTTTCGAAAGAGTCAAGAATATTGCTATTTTTATTTTTATTTTTTTTGTTTTTGAACACAAAATTAACAAGTGCCATAAATAAATACAAAAAATAGTTTTGAAGATTTTGATGATTATGAATGTTTTTGGTGTTTTTGAATTTATAAATTGAAAGAAAAACAAGATAGTGATTTTGAATTATTTTAAACAAATATATACAAGGATGAAATGACCAAATTTATACATAGTAACGTTTAAGATGCAAAATATTCATGGGTTCTTTAAATTCTTTACCATCTAAGGTAGATAATTTGTATGCTCCTAATTCAAATTTAGCAATGATAATGTATGGTCCAAGCCAGTTGGGCTCAAACTTACCTTTTAGGTCTTTAGTTGCATTAGTATTTTTTTGAAGATTTTGACGATTTTGATTTTTTTGTATTTTGATTTTAATTTATGAATTGAAATTGGTGGTATATACAAGATGATCTATATACACTATACAAGGTTATTTGAGTATAACATGTCTAAGGTTGCTTCAAAATCAAAGGAGGTTTTGAAGGATAATCTGGTTGAGGTGAAGGTAAGAATAGAAGGTGATGATTAAAAGGTAGTGATAACAAAAGCTTTGTTTTAATGTAGAATAATGTAGCAAAGGATTTTACTTTTATATGTGGAAAATTGATCATGTTACAAAATAAAATGTAAGAAGGATAAGAAAGTTCTTCATTCTTATCACTATATTCCAAATCTTGATAATATGGAAGGAGCAGATGCAGATGTGAAAGATATGCATGGATGTTATTTGGTAAACAAGGATGATCATATATGGATGAAGAAAAGTGAGAAATAGAAAATAATTTTGATAACAGAGAATGTATGGAACTTGATGTTTCAACCGTTAAATATTCTTTAAATGGTGTTGGGTCACCATGTATGGTAATATTTTTATTTGCAATTTCAAACTTCAAACATTGGTGAAGAGTGGAAGGGACAACCCATATCATATGAATCCAAGGACTTCTGAGAAGTAGGTTGTAAGGTGAAGGGCAATATGCTACATAAAACAAAGTATCCAGAATATTGGGTCCAATATTAAGGGGAAAAATTATAATACTGTAAGCTTCTTGAATTTCATTGTTAAAAGATTTTATAATAACATTTGATTCATTAAGATCTTCTTCCTTTGTTTTGAGTTTTTGGAATAATTTATAAGTGCATAAATTAAGAGAGGAGCCATTATCTATCATGATAGTTTTAACAAGTATTTCTTTATTAGATCTTGTAATGTAAAGATAATAGTCTTCTTGTGGAGTAGAGGAAGGAATCTCCTCATCATAGAATGAAATATGGTTAACCTCAAGAGGGTTTACACCATTAATTATGTTCTTAGAGAAAATATGATGAGGAACAAATTTTTGGCTAGGTATTTTGAACAAAATTTCCTTGTGATAAATTTGTAATACTTCTAAAAGGGATATATTTGCTTGAGTATTAATCACTTGTTGTTGGCTATCAAAGTGGATTTTAGATTGAGATTTTGATTTTAAAGATAAGCTTTCTATGCTTACATTCCATTTTGGATCATTTTCTAGAGCCAAAGATAGTTTTGAAGGTTGGTCAAATGAGGAATCCATATCTTGAATATCAGATTGAGTTGATTGAACTTGAGGTTGCTCATTTGTAGTTTTTGTTACAATATTAGTAATGTCATCATGATGGGACACATTAACATGCAATATTTGATTGGTTTCTTGTTGTTGATAATTGAATAGGGGTTCTTGGGAGATCGTCATGTCTTGATTGATTATTGGTATTTGTTGTGTAGGAGTTTGATTGTTTACTGGAGATTTATAATCCATTGTAGATTGTAATTCCTTTACATTAAAAAGACCCTTATCAATCAAATCCTGAATTGCACATCTTAAATCTTTACAATTTTGTGTCATATGTCCATCTACTCTATGATATTCACAATGTAGCTCAGGTTTAAACCAATCTGATGTGGTATCAGGTTGTCTTATGGAAGGAAGTTCAATAATATTTGTGTCAAGTAAATACTTGAGAATTATATCCATTGGTTGATTGAGCTTTGTAAATGTACGTGATGAAGGTTTTTGAGAGGTTTTTGATATGTGCCTTAGGAGTTTAGTCATAAAAGGACCTAATGGTTTCTCACCTCTACTTTCTTTATTATGGGTTGAATGATGATAGGAAGATTGCAAAGTATGAGGTGAGTGCATGGTAGAATTGGAAGAATAAGTATTTTCTTGTTGAAATGGATGTGTTGTATTGAGATAAGAATATTGAAAAGGTTGCGTAGGATTGTATGTGGAATGATAGACATAATATGGATATATGGGAGAATAGATAATATCATTATTAAGAGGATTGGAAAAGGGATTGTCCTGTTGGGGTAAGGATGAAAAATGGGAAAAGTGTGATGGAGGTGGTATTGAATAGGGATGAGGTTGGTCATAATGAACAAATGTATTTGGCTGAATTCTTCCAACATTACTGATGGGATCATATGGATTTGAGTAAAACTCATGGTTTCTTTAGTACTTCTAAACGTAATATTTAATATCTACTATTTAGAATTGAATCTAAAACATACAAACTTGAAATAATGATTTTGCTACTTTTTTTTTTTTTGTATACATATATATATATATATATTTTTGTTTTTTTGTTTTCAAAAGGTTTAAAATGTATTCACGTCGGGTTCACCAAAATGTATCGCTCCAAATTTTTCACACCCTTACCTTCAGGCTACAGGATCCGTGCCCGGAAGGGGGATGTGAAAAGGATGTCGCGGTACCTCGGACTGAGAGGCCTTGCAAAGGTCCCGCCTCTCAAGGGAGGTGTATATTGGTGATTTTTTGATGGATGGTGGGTTCACCAGGAAACATTTAATGGCAGTTTCCATGCCTAGGTTGGGAATGTGTTTTATGTGTTCATTTTAGCCTTAAGCATTCAAGTCCTAGGTTTGGCCAAAATGCGTCTAAGCTATTCTATATGAAGATGTAGATTAAATGAATACAAAAAAATAGAATAGGACAGAAAAACAGAGAAATTAAGGAATGTTAAAGGAAAATACCTAATCCGGATGTCTGATGAAGATTCTAATTCTTGAAGCAGTCAGGATCGTCTGGAATTCGACAGAATCGTCTGAGATCAGACAAGTTCATCTGAGATCTGATGAATTCGTCAAAGACTTGCAAACAGAGAAATAGGTGCAAAACATAGAAAATGCAACTATTCTAACAGAGGGAAACAATGTAAAATGATAGTAGCACTATCAAACTGAAACTTAAAAATAGAAACATGAATGAATTATGCTAATTAAATAATAATTATGACTTAATCATGCATTTGATCTAGATGGGTGAACTCCAAAATGTAGAATAGCATAAAATACTGAATAAACTAGCTAATTACAGCATAAAACAGCAGATTAAAAGATGAAGAAATGCAAACTTTAGGCACTGATTGCCTCAATGTTGATTACAGTCGAAATCATCTCGCATTGGTACGAAATCGTCTCTGATTCGACAGGAACGCCTCCGATCTGAACAAGATCGTCGACGACGATGTAAGCTTGCTTCGGCTGAAAAACACTAAGGTACCTGTAACAAAATTGGTATAGAACTACTGCAAATATGAATTTGGGATGTTTTAACGTGTATGAAGTCGGGTTATAGGAATTATCAGCCAGGGGGGTGCTAAGGGAAGGGCTTAGGATTAAATAGGCTTAGGAGGGAGGTTAGGAGGTTGGAGATCATCCCTATTTGGGAGATCTCCAATGGGGGAGGGTCTCTAATGACGTAGAAATGCTTCTGCCTAGATTAGAGACCCGTTGGAACATAAGCTAATTGTGTAAAATTAGTTTAGGGACAAGATCGTCTGGACGTCCTAGCCTATATGAAATCGTCAGATCTGGGGCGATATCGTCTGATCGGCGACGATATCGTCTGATCGGCGACGATATCGTCAAATGGTTAAAACAACCTCTAAAAATGGCACGGGAAATGGGGAAACGGATTACACGGTGGTTAACGGGCGGTTTGGGAGGTTAAAATTTGAATTTAAATTATTTACTAGAGTAAATGTAATTATTAAGATTTCACTGTGCCAATTTTAGGGTACTACAGTTATATAGCCAAGGATTGTCCACATATTATCCCTAAAAAATAGAAAGAGGATAAGGAATTGGTAGGGTGTCAAATACCTAAACAAATAAACACATAAAAATAGAAACAAAAGAGAATAATTTCTCCTAACACCTTTTAAATTCTCTCTATGGATGAGCAAGCAGATGATGAGGATGGTCAAATGGAAACAATTATTATGGAGACACAGTTTGATGAAGAGAGAGAACAGGAAGGATTGCATGATAAAAAATCATTAAAAGAGCTTACCTTGATGCTGAGAAAAAAAATACAATGTAGAAAACCAACCCAAGTGCAAAACAAAAGGGCAGATTCAAACTACAAACAAAACAAATCCTCAAAAGACCATACAAATTCCAATAGTAGTGTGGTGGTACTATGTAACCAGCCTATAGTCCCAACTGGAATAAAGCAAGATATGAATAAAATGATAAGGATGCCATAATCCTAAGGTTTTGAGTCAGTCTCTTTATGGCAATATTGTAAGCTCTGTCTATTTTGCTAAGCAATTTATGATATTTTTGGTATTTTATTAAGCTTTGGTTTTTTTTTTGTTCTCTTATTTTGTTTGTTTTGTCAATAGCTCCTTTGGCTTGGTTTTTGTTGTTTTTATTTTTTTATGATTATGTTTGTGGTGTACTTGATTCATTTTGTTGTTTTTATTTTGGTTTTGTATTGTTTTATTATTTTTTCAGGTTTTTTTTGTGTGTTTCGTGTTATGTGAATTTTTTAATTTCTTTTTGTTGTTTTGTTTTGGTAGTGTTTGTTATGTTGTGTTGGTGGTTTTCTATATAAGGATAAGAATTCCATAATCCTAAGGTTTTTAGTCAGTCTCCTTATGGCAATTTTGGAAGCTCTGGCTATTTTTCTAAGCAATTTCTGATATTTTTGGTATTTTGTTAAGCTTTGGTTGTTTTAGTGTTCTCTTATTTTGTTTTGTTTTGTCAATAGCTCCTTTGAATTAGTTTTGTTATTTTTGTTTTTCCCAATTTTTTTTGTGGTGTACATGATTAGTTTTGTTGTTTTTGTTTTGGTTTTGTGTTATTTTGTTGTTTTTAGGGGTTTTTTCCTGTGTGTTTCGTGTTATGTGGTTTTTTTTGTTTCTTTTTGTTGTTTTGTTTTGGTAGTGTTTGTTATGTTGTGTTGGTGCTTTTCTCTATGTATTTCATATTTTGGGGTTTTTTATTTTTATCATTTTATTTATTTAATTATTGTGTGTGTTTTTTCATTGTGTTTTCCTATGTTGTTTGTGTGTTTATTCTGTGTGGTTTGCATATTTTTTTTAACTTATTTTTGTGTGTGTGTTTGATTGTGCTTTTTCTTGTCAACACACTCAATGAGTATGTTTTATTTATTTTATCTTTTTATATATTCTTGTTTTGTGTTTTTTTAGGCATGCCCCTTGCATGTGTCAAAGGTGGTAGACCAGGTGTGAGCCCTGGGTATTTTTTGTGGAAGAGATACCATTACCTCCTTGGGTATTACCCAAAAGTGGTATCCCTTATGGGATGTTTTCCACAAAAAATATAATGTGAGTAAAAATTAGAATTGAGATAATAGATTTAGAAGTATTAAACCTGTTTCATTTGAATAATCAAAATACATTGGGATGGTACTAGCCATACTAAGTAATAGAAATATTTGGTGATAGTATGTAAATCATATTTTCTAAATAATTTATTCTATAATAAATAGGTGATAGTTAGGAGAGTTGCACCAACAAGAAAAAGTATGGTTATTATAATACATAGTAATCCAAGGCAACCCACATTACTTGCTAACAATGGATATCATATTTCTTAGAGGTACTAAATACAACTCCATGAATGAATAGAATGAAAGTTGCATTAATGAGAAAGATCTCTAAGAAAATTGCTAAAACATAATTGAACATGTAAAGTTTTTAATTTGGCAAATAAGGATTTCGATAAATTCTTATTTCATATTCTATGATGCATCACTACACTAAGTTATTGAATATTTTTAAGGTGGTTCTCTAGGCTTGGATATAGAGCTCTTTGATAAAATAGGATAGCACGAAGAGAGGAGGAGAGAGAGAGAGAGAGAGAGAGAGAGAGAGAGAGAGAGAGAGAGGAGGATATCCTGCCCGCTTAAAAAGAGAGGAGAGCATATTATTTTATTTTATTTTATTTGAATCAAAATAAGATTTGGGAAGGAGAATATCTCATGATGTGAGTTAAGGACTCCTTCTTCGAAAAAGGAGGACACCCTTTCTCAAAATGCATTTCAAATATTCTTACTCTCTCATTGAAGTTTATCTAGCTCCTACATGGTCTCCTCCATTTCTCTAGAATTTTTAAGATTTTGCACTTGAAATTCCTCTATTAGCACACTTTCTATGTCTCTATGATATCCTCTCTATTTTTGAACATCACCTTAGTTAAAATTATTTCTTTTTTGGCATGCAAATTGTAGAGTAGGCATACATCTGGATGAAATAACCTGCATAATATTTTCAAACCACCTCTAGATAGGAGAGGCTCAACTAACATCTATAAATTCAATGGGTTGAGGGTTTGCTTTCAATTCCTTAAATTCCATATCGATAGGATAGGAGAGGAGAGAAAAATATAATAAAGGGCTTAAAAACAACATTTAAAAGAGAGCTTCATTAAAATCTTTAGTTTCCATTTTTTAAACTCATCTTATACGAAAATTTCCCTCTCTATTTTAAAAGGGATGAAAAAAAGGCTATTTTTTGGAATAGAAATAGAATGGATTGAGGCATATTCATTCTCTCTCCAGTTCATCATTATTTTCTTCTTTAACAAATAAAACCTTGGAGAACCACCTTGAGACAATCAATTCCATCTCTAAAGGAGCCAACCTAGGTACCTTGCTCACGATGAAGGGTTTTTACTTCTAGTTTAACTAATTTTTATTTCTAAGAGCCCTTCAATTATAGATAGAGAACCCTCCCTCGTTGGATTTTAAAGGCTAAAGGCTCTCCCATTTAAAAAAAAAGAGAAATGTTGAGAAATAATATTATTAAAATCCCTCTCTATTTTTAAAGGAAATCCATCCCTCTAAATGCATAAGAAAGGTGATCCAGCCCCTTGTATTTTTAGATGGCTCTTCCCTTAGCTTTTAACAGTTAAAAGTAATGGCCAAATATTTTAAAGGTTTTTCTATTTCAAATAAGCATGTACACTCTACTATATGGAAAAATGATGTTACCCATCACACCACCCATCCATCCTAGTAATACATGAACACTATCCCTTAAACCCCAAGACTTTGGTAGAGAAAGAACCAATCGAGCCTCTCTATTTTATAAGGAGGGAAATCATATCTCTATTTTAAAATGAGGGGTGCACATTCTATTTTAAAAGTTTTTAAAGAGGATATTTTTAATGGAATAAGAAGTTATTTAATATAATAACATCCAAAAACACCTTATACAAGGATCAACATTACCCAAGGAGACTTTTCATTATATTCAAGGTCATTTCAAGGTTCCCCTCCTCTCATATAAAGCGCACGAATGAGCTTGAAGTTATGCGTTTTACCCTTAAAACTCCAGATTATAGATAGAGAGGAGGTTTATTTAGTACAGGTTGTGAAGTATTGCCCAGGTTGCCTTTTGGATCCTCAAAATCCAACTTAATTTTACGCCCCTTTTATATTAAAAAATTTACTATTTTTGGGCAATTTGTTATTTTTGGCCACCCTATTTTTAGTAAGTCCCAAAAAAGCCTGGATAGCCCCCTAAATTAACACAAATTATTACATTTATTATATTAGGCCTCCTAGAAAATATCAACACCTATCCATGTCTAAAAAGTCATTAAATTCCATTTTTCATTATTTTGATTTAAAAACACTAAATCCCATTTTGGGGGTACTAGATGAAGGAATTAGGGCCCAATAATACACTAAAATATCCTCAAGGCTTGTTCATAATCCTTTCCATGATATTATACTCCTATTTATCCAGATTCAGGAAAAAAATCGAGCTGATCCAGCGGTCGGATTAAAAGTTATGCCCTTTGAAAGATAGGCTATTACGGGTCATTTCGAGATCCAATTAAGAGATAGTGAGAAGCCATCATTCAACTTTGGTAATTATAATTATAAAATATTATTATTATGAAGATTTATATAACTAGTATTTTTGATAGACTAAGACCACTATCACACTACAAATGAGAACCACTACAAGCATAATTAATAATATAGGTCATCATGAAGAAAATTGCAGTTATGGATCATCATCGAAATAGTTACAGTTTTCATAATTATGGACCATCATTGAGCTTTGAATGAGAACCAATTTTTAGGCTATATAAAAAAGTTACTGCAAAAAAAAATCAAGTTTTTACATAGTAATTTTGCAAGACGTATACCACTGTGTCCATCCTTGTCAGTTGTAATTTCGTTTGTGTGTCTTGTCTAGTCACCCCTACTTCTTCTCAATTATTGTGTAGGTTTTGCTAAAGAGGTACCAAATTTACTGAGATTATTTCTAGTTGCTGAGGTTGGAATCTAGTAGGCTCCTTTTTACATAATTTGAACAAAGAGTTGCATTTCTCTATTGCATCATTTGAATGGAAAATTTATTTATACTGGTTTAGTGAGATCTAGTTATTCTGATCAGAATCCCATTGTAATGATTTATTTTAATGTAATATTGTTTCCTCCTTTAGTAGTTCTATGTGTAATTTTATGTGTTCTCCCATTTACATTTTACATCATTTGAATGTGTAGATGGTGTCTTATTTTGTTGGCATGTTGAATCATTTCTATTACATTATTTGAATGGATGTGATTGGCTTAGTTTTATCTTCTTCCCCTTATATATTCATCATATTTTAAGTCTGGCTATAATTTCCCAATGGATAAGGCACCAGTATAAATATTGAAGCACTAGCTAGGAGTTACTTTTAAACTTGGTCAAATTTTATATTACAGTTTTATTTCATTTTTGCAAATTTGGATGAGCATGAGCATATAAGAAATATTGTAGGCTCAAATTTAGGATTTCCTTACCCTACTCAGTTTATCTAGAGTAAGGACAATATTTTACTCATTTAAAGAGGTTGATCCACTAGAGTCCATAGTGCTTATTAGATTAATGAAGTCTTGCAGCGTGACAAATATATTAAGGGTGCAAGAATTTCATCCAACAGTGCCCCAGTATGATCTCTTAAAAAAATTGTTGCAAGCCCCTTGTCAATCATAAATAACCTTTAAGAGCTTCAAATAATAATTTTAAAGCATTTCTAGTTGATTCAACAAAAATTCTCATTCTATTTCTATTTGATTCCACCACTCTTTATCCTCATTTGTAACCTAATTCTGGAAAGAAGAATAATATTTCTAGTGCCTAGTATCTAGTCCAAATAGAGTTTTTCAAAATTTTCCTTGTGTATCGATTTGATACTCATGCCTTGAGTTAATTTATGTAAAAAACCTTTGATTCCTAATTCATTATATGTGTTTGAATATTGTTAACATATATAAGATTTATGACTACTTATTTTATATTCCATTCTTTATGTATCTGTAAATTTATATGGGAAGTTGTGACTAGTATCTACCCCTTATGCAAGTTTTATGTGAAAGGTAGGGCTATGCATAAGGGGTCGGACCCAAAACATACTTGTAAAAAATAGGCAAATCTATTTTGAAAGTGCAACAAATCTTGGCCAACCTAACATTGAAGGCAAAGGCAAATTACCTTGGTTTTTGGGAAATTTTTTGCAAAGAATGACGAATTTGATAGTTTTTGATGGATTGAATCCAAGTTGATGCATAACAAGGTCTGGATTCTATCTAATGCATAATTAGTTTAGGATTTGGCTAATGCATGACTAGAACCAAATATAGTCTAATGCATAATTAGATCTAGTGGTCCACTCTAATGCATAACCAAGTCTGGGAATTTGATCTGATGTATAACAAGGACCAGGGTTTGGTCTAATGCATATCCAAGTTTGAGGTTCAGGTGTCATTTCTAATGCATAATAAGGTCTAGGTCGGATCTAATGCATAATAAGGTTTGGGTGTTAGGCCTTATGCAGAACCAGGTTTGGTGTTTGATCTGATGTAAAATAAGGTCCAGGGTTGGGTCTGATGAATAATAAATTTTGGGGTTGGATCTGATGCAAAATAGAGTTCGAGTATAGGGTCTAATGTAGAATAAGATCTAGGGTTAGGTCTGATGTATAATAAAGTTTGATGTTAGGGTCTGATGTAGAATAGAGTTTGAATTTTAGATTTGATATAGAATAAGGTCCAGGGTTGGGTCTAATACACAATAAGGTTCGAGGTTAGGGTATGATGCACAATAAGGTTCTAGATTAGGGTCTGATGCACAATAAGGTCCGATATGGGGCCTGATGCAAAATATGGTTTGAGATTTGGCTTGATGCATAATACAGTCCACCATTGGCCACCTGCCATGTGTCACACAATCGATCACCCATAATATCCAATAAAATTCTACCATGTGTCAACTCCATCTATTCTATCTATAAAATGGCATCAGTGTTATTTTTTACTTTATTTTTGTAATTACACCCAACTAGAGAAAATCATTATCAAGCAACCATATTTTTCTATTTTTCCTATTTCCAAGTTTCCAAATTCTAGTAATGGCTGCCATTTCCACCCTAATTCCAAAATTCAAGGACCCTTCTTGCACGTTAATTTTATATTTTTTAATTACCCTAGGTACAAAATTATCATGGTTAGATGATGTAGGTTTGAAAACCCTTGTGTCAATGCCACATTTCAAAATTGATAAAAATCCTCTTGCAACATATAATTAGCGGTTATGACCATGACAAGGGGATTTTCAAAATGAAAAATACAAAATAGAAATATGTTGTTTAGAATCACAGATGAAGACATAAACAGATTGACAAATCTTCCTTTCGATGAATGTTCTCCAGTTTTAGCAAAGTGCCAGCTCTCTATAGAAGAGAAAGGCTACCTCGAGAAAATGTACCAACTCACCACAAAATATTTGGTAGGTATAATTCTTTTATCTTAGAATTTATTAATACTAAATATTTCAAATTTGTAAATTGTTATCTAATTATTTATTTTTGTAGATTTTGTCGCCAAGTCAAAATGGGGGTTAATAATCATCGATGTTAAGAATATGACTTTGAAGGCTATTACTGAGTTCTTCTAGGCAAGAATGATTCTTCTTGGAAGATCCAAAATTCTATTGTGGGGACTTTCATATATTATTCATTGTGAGCATCATGAAAGGTTCGATTGGTACACTTAGATTGCAGATCGCATCAAGGTCGATCTGCATGCGGTGCAATTGTAAACTAGAAACATAAAACCCATTGTAGGTACTGATAATTATATTTTAGCTCTTTATTTTGAAAGTTTTCATAATTTGCAAGATACTCCTCCTCATAATGTAGTACATGCAAGACTGTAAGCCATTGCCTTGACATGAATTAGTCCATATTTGACAATAAAAAAGTATTTTATATTTTAGTACATTTTTATTTTTAAATTTTTCTTTTCATCTAAATGTAGGGTAGGACAACCACAATAAGGAGTAAACAAGATTATTCCAATAGGAGTCATAGGACAGAGCAAACTGGTGATTCTGAGGAAACTGGATAAAAAATTTCACCATTACAAAGGACCAAACTATCCAAGGCAAGCTCCTTCACCTGGTGGGTCCCGTACGCCTATGTATGCACAAAATGTGCAGGATGAATCTAGTGTGGCCACAATCTCCCCAATTGGTTCCCAAATTCATTATATTTCATCATATTTAGGTAAAACAATGTGTATTTACTTTGAATTAATTATTATGGATGTTTTCTATTTTATTTTCAAAATAATGTTAATAAAACTTTTTTATGTTTTCAACCACCTCTTAACACAAAACTACAAGAATGAGATGCCATATGGTGCTAATGCTTCCACCATATCTATAACTTACTCCACAATAGCAGCACCACCATCACCAACAACAACATTAGCAACAACAATAACAACAACAATAGCAGCATCCACATTCACAACAATGACAAGCATTGGCACATCTTGGGCCTACACAGATGAGAGGCCAAAAACGAGTTAGACAATAAATTTTTGATAGATATCACAACTAGCTTGAAGTTCTGGGCCTGGTTTCTCATAGTTTACTTTTCACACTTCTTCATAGGCACCAAAAATTTCATCTATTGGATTGGATAATATCCAACTTGATTACAATTTTCTGTTGTAGGGGAACACTTTAGCTTTTAAAGCAACATATGTGCTTCAAGATCCATTGGGTGAAGCACAACAAAAAGAATCCCCTATAGCTCATCCTAGTTCATTCATATCTCAGGAAGGAAATGACCCTCATCCTCAAATTGAGGATGATATTGTTAATTTTGATGAAAATGTTTTAATGGTTGAAAATACAAAAGCAAAAATTAAAGAGATTGTCCTTCAATATTTGTAGGAAATAAAGGATTGGGAATATCGATCCAAGGTTCTACTAAGGCAAATAAATATCCGATATAAGAATTTGAAAGCACGAGGATACAAAAGCAAAAAGGAAACACCAAGTGCGATGCAAGCAGAGCCAAATATAATGCTAAATCCTATGAATTGAAAATGCATGAAAGGAGAGAAACATAAACAAATAAAAACTAGACAGAAAGCAAATATAGAATATAGCCCTTTTTATTAATTTTCCTTAAAGCTCGGTTACAACATGTCTCCTCCTTTTTCAGGGGATAGGAGCGTTAAATAAGGTTTCATTACACCATGGGTGGTATGCCTTCTTCTGCGTGCCCACATGTAAAATGGGTGGACCAAACGTTGTCGCCGCTTGCGTGAAAGGGTATTTGATTATTTTTTGCTCCTACAGTGTCGATATCCTGTGTTCAAGGAAACAAAAAACAATTAGTAGCACCTGCGGATGAAATGAAACATACAATCCCCAAGCCTAATATTAGTGCATCCAAAAAAATAAATAAAATGACAACTAGAATAGATCAGAATGAGCTAAAAAATTAATAGAGGTATGAAAACATTATCGGGAAGGCACTACAAAAAGAAAATTTGGAAAATTCGCCATGGATTTCTAATCGCACCGGAGTGGGACGATTAGACCTACAATAAAATGTCAGAAAGCACTATCCCAAATGTACCATCTGGGAGGCTCCAAATCACCTGCAAAGTTGGGGGTTAGGTAAAATCGGGCATTTTGGAAAGACCCAAAAGGTCAGATTTTTCCAATTCAGCCTCTATCACCAGGAATTTGATGATGCTACCTGCATGTTAGCGAAAGCGAGAAATAACAAAAACATGATAAAAACTACTCAGAATTACATGAAATTTGAATGCAAGCCTATTTAAGCAACCTAGAATAAAATACAAAAAGAACAAAACTGAAATATGCTATAGATTTCTAATTGCTCCTAGGAGGGGCGATTAGGACTGCAGTAGTGCGGGGGGAACCCAGGGGTAGGACATTCATCGTTTGGGGCCTGATTTCGGCACCAATCCACTTGGGATGGGTCCAAAACCTATTGTGGGGTGTTTTAAATTTGGGTGGGATACTATGGCCAAATTTCGGGTTTGGGGTCTGGATTGTGCTTCCAATAACCACCCAATGACCTCCATTCCAAAAGAGAGATCAAGGATGTGAAAGGCATAATCAAAAGTGAGTATGCAAAATGATAGCACTTCATTGCTCAAAATGCTCCTTCCCTATATATCTTTGGGGTGAGAAGACTCACCATTTTATAGACCTGATGGTCTCTGTGTATGAGCATGCAGATGTTCCACTTGGCAATCATGCCTTTCTAGGGGAGGAGAATATTCCTCCCTGATTAAGGGCTCCATGACTGCCTCTGTAACTGCCTCTAGCGCTCCAAAATGCTCACTCGCACTCCCATGCAATGAAGGAGGAGTTAAGTGGTGTATCCGGTCTACCATTTGTCAAGATTTGATCTTTTTCCTGTCAAACCTGCTATTTGCCCCACCCTGGAGCGAGTACTGCTAATTGTCCCAGGGTGGAACAAATACTAGTTTGTAATCATCCCTGGGTGGAACGAATAAGGAGCAGAGTGCCTAAAAGGTGCCAAATCGATCTCTGACCTTCAAAAAATACTGTGAGAGTGGTTAGGACCACTTTTTAACCTCTGGGGGCTGCCCTGGGGGCTATGTGTGTCAATGCAATCAGCGTTTGTAGCCACATAATCAGATTGGTGCTGTTTTGGTGTCTATAGATGCCCCTTTTTGGGATACGATGTGCGTGGCGTAGTGCTGAGCAAAAATAGATAACCAAAGCACTAATGATTAGGGTTTCTCAGTAACCTAACCAACTTTTGATGCCCCAAGTATGGAAAGGGCATGCATTCTTGAATCCTTGCTTCTAATGAGCTAAGGAACTCAATTCAAGTGTTAACCTTTTTCGGTGAGTTGTTACTTGATCTTGGAAATTGATCGATCATGAATAGGCAAAGGGCACAACCTTTTGTCTATGGGAACCTTGATTTTATGATTCACGAATGCCAAGTTTTTGATCACCTTGTGATTATTGCTTGTTTGCTACCCCGAGTAGGAGCGTGATTTTCTTTGTCAATGATTCTTCGAATGCATGCCATTTCCTTAATTGGGTGTGTATTTGTTGATTGGTGACTAAGTGTGACTACCCCCTCAAGCGACAAATCGATGATGGAATGACCTACATGAGAAAAGTGACGAGTCACTTGACCCAAGGTGACTTGTGTAAGGGTGCCTTTTAGTTGTTTATCTTTGAATGTGTGTGCAGTTTCCCAACATTTTGACCTATTTTTGGGTGGGTGTTAACCCTTTTTGGGAAGCCGTTTGGGGATGAAATTCTTGACAATATGTCCTCCTGTGGAGTGGTCCGGCTATGGTAGCCTTCTTAGGGAGTAGGATAGTGAGGATTTGTGACCCCAACGTCTGTTTTACATGCCAAGAAGTAGAGGCACAAAGGCACCTTGTTTGGCAATGTTATTGCTATTTTTGGTGGGTTTGGACCCTTTTTGGGATGCCGTTTGGGGATGAAATTCTTGGCAATCCATCCTCCTGTGGAGCGGTCCGGATATGGTAGCCTTATTAGGGAGTAGGATAGTGAGGATTTGTGACCCCAACGTCTATTTTGCATGCCCAGAATATCAAGTGCAAAAACACTCTTATTGGACAATTTTATTGCTTGTTTTTGTGCATTTTGTGCAGTTTTTGCTATTTTTGAAATTTTTGCACTGTAATCGTTCTTGGGTGGGACAAATACCAGTTTTGTAATCGTCCCAAGGTGGTACGAGTTCTAACTAGAGTGCTCATCCCAAGGTGGAATGATTACAGGCCTAAAATCCTATTTAAGGGCCAAAACTAGGGTTTGGGCTCATTTGCATTCAATTTTTTTAACGATTTGGAGCTCTAAGGAGGAGGAGGTCGAGTCTGCGAAGCAAAGCGCTGTCAAATTTTTCTTGACACAATGATTTCATGAATTGTATTGAGCGACAGAGCTGAAGTGAGACTAGTAAGTGCTCTTTCTCGTTTAGTTAGCTTGTGTTTTATTTTACAATTTTAAAATCATAATTTATTTTGAATTTGTTTTTCCATTTAAACTAAGGTAAAACCCTAGGCTAAAAAGAAATGTTTTTTATTTTTTGTTTGTATGTTTGTTAAGGTTAGAAGAAACCCTAGGTTTAAATGCGATGTTTTTATTGTTTTAAAGCTGAAACCCTAGGTTAAACTGAGAGCAAAACCCTAGCTTTAGAAAAATTGTTTTTATTTTGATTTTTTTTTTTGTATTTTCGTTAACTTCAGTTATAAACCCAAGGTTAACAAAAAACTGTTATTTTGATTTTGATTTTTTTGTTTTTATTTATCAGTTTAAATGTAGAGTTAAAAACCCTAGGTATTGATAAACTTTTTTTGAATTTTTTTGTTTTTATTTATCAATTTAAACGTAGAGTTAAAAACCCTAGGTACTGACAAACTGTTTTTGAATTTTTTTGTTTTTATTTATCTATTTAAACAGAGTTAAAAACCCTAGGTACTGACAAACTATTTTTTTTGAATTTTGTTGCTTGTTATTTATTTATTTGTTTATCTTTCAGTTTAAACTTAAAGTCAAAAAACTTTAGGTACTGACAAATGTGATTTTTTTTTGAATTGTTGTTTGTTTTTTATCTGTCAGTTGTAGACTTAAAGTTAAAAAACCTAAGTGCTGACAAACTATGTTTTTTTTTTTTTGGAATTGTTGTTTTTTTTTTATTTGTCAGTTGTAGACTTAAAGTTAAAAAACCTAAGTGCTGATAAACTGTGTTTTTTATTTTTATTTTGTTGCTTGTTATTTGTTTGTTTTTAGCTGTACATTTTTTTATGCATTGTTGTATATTCATGTTTTTGCTGTACAGTTTATCATGTTTTTAATGTTTTTATTGTTTTTCAGGTAGTTAAGATCTGGTACCATCAGTCGACGATGTTCTTTGACGCCCGGGGGGCGTTGAATTTGGTGAATTGGGAATGGCTTGACACCCTTGGGCTCAAGCATGTGACGCGGCTAGAGCCGGTGGTGGGGGATCGAGCATACTTGACCGCACTGATAAACCTATGGGATACTCACACCAATACCTTCCATCTCCCAATAGGGGAGATGACAGTGACTCTATAGGATGTCTATCAAATTCTACGAATTCTGATAGACGGGCTACCGATTAGGACGATGTCGCATGATCAGCGAACAACTATACTGACACGATGCTTCGGGCATGGGGAGGAGTTGGGTGTGGACAACCCAGTGGAGAGGGCAGAGGGTGACTGCCAAATTGGCAGCATTTTGGTACAGTGGTGGTTATAGAGGGGCATGTTGGGAGTGAGGCATGCATTACTAATGAGCCTCATCTCCAACATGCTACTGCTCGACTCTTCAGGTGCAAGGTTCCCGTGGAATCTACTGGAGGTGGTCTTCGGGTTGGTGGAGTGTCCGACGAAGGCAGCCCTGATTATGAGGTGGGGGTAGACACTATTGGCATAGCTATATGATGAGTAGTATGAGGTCCTCTACCAAAGGTAGAAGGGTATTGGATGCAGTTACCTATTGCAGTGCTGGGCTTGGCATCACATAGCTATGGAGAGGCCAATGGGGTTGCCGTGGATGACTCAAGAAGATATTGTAGACAAAGAGATCAGGTATGGGGTACTGTGGCATTGGTCAGAGGAGTGAGGGCATAGTCGATGGTGGGCAGGTGACATGGGTTACTACATTGAGGTCTTCTCATGGCTTGCTCTTGGGGATATGGTATGGTGAACATATTGAGATTATCTCGCTTGGCCTAAGGCTAGGGAGTGGCTTTAGTGAGTTCAAATGGGGAGGTGGCTGATCGGGCAACACAGGACCGAGCAGGAGTCCTTCTCATACATTCGGGTGACATGATAGTTTGGGGTGCAACATGGGTTTCATGGTGAGCCCTTGATCTATCAGCATCGGGGGGACGAGAGGACTCTGGCCTGGTTGATCATTGAGCCATTGGGGGAGGATGCAGATACAACGATTGACATCCTGAATGTGGATGATGTCGAGATTACTATGGAGTACGAGTAGTGGTGTATGTTATGGTGGTGGTGGGGAGAGGGGCCTCTAATGGGGGCAGATGCAGCAGCAACAGGTAGGGAGGGTGTAGATGCACCAGGAGAGGGTTGGGGGGCTCAGTTGGATGATGCAAACATGGTGGAGGTTGATGAGGTGGGTGAGTATTTTGAGGTTCCAGAGCAGTCGATGATGTAGGACGTCGCAAAGCAGTGGGAGCTAGAGCAGGATTTCATTCTGGAGATGTCGATGCCTCAGGTAGTCCCAGAGGATACAGAGGTAGGGTTACACATTGAGATAGCACGATTAGAGGGGCTACTCCAGATACAGGATGAGGAGCTCAAGGATGCATTGTAGGAGAGGGATCTCCTATGAACGTAGCTAGCAGAGAGGGAGAATACATTGGCTCCGTACCACTGGCAGGATGGGGATATAGATGCTACGCGGGAGATGGATCTCCTACGGATGTAGCTGGTGCAATGCAATGATATTTGGCATCAGTTTGAGCTGGAGGTAGAGATTATCCATCTCGATGGGCAGATCCTTGTGGTTAGTGGAGGCAGATCATCGTGCCATATGAGAGGGAGTGATACTCAACAGTCAACATCTTCTTGATGTAGACGACTGGATGAGGTAGGCACTAGTAAGCATGATGTAGGGGCTAGCAGCAGCCACCCTAAGGGGTATCATAGGACCCACACCACAGGGTTTAGTTCTCGTCACACCGATCCTACGTGATCATGGTGGTCGACACCCTAGGCTTGGGGGTTTTTTGAGATTTTTCCTTTTTGTGAGGCTAGAGGACCAGTTATTGTAGCCTGTGGGGTATTTTTGATGATATATATATACAGATGACTTTCTTTTGTTTATACATGTGTTGTGATTTGATTTTATGCACGATGGTCGATGTTTGATGGATGCATGTTAATTTACATTATGTATGGATATGTTGCGATGAATACTAATGTTTCTAATTTATATGATATGCAAATGGAATGGATGAATTGAATTTGTGATTTTTGGTGGTAGCACCATAGACTGTTTAGAACTTATGGCTTTTTGTCCTAGGCAATTTCTGTGGTAAATGACTTTTCATGTATACATGTTGTTTTTTGTATTTTTTGATGGCGATGCAAGGATGAAAGATATCACAGTTGGTTTAGAATGTAGTTAAGGTTTTCTGAGACTCATATGTTTTAACTAACTAGCCAAAATTGTACTTTTATCTTACAAGACTTTTGAACAAGGTATGAATCCGACTTGTCTTTGACCAAGTGATTTCACATCCCTGTGTGTGCAATTGAGTTTGTTTATGTGGTATTTGTCAAGATACCGCCAGTGCCAGATAGGCTATCAACAAAACCTATACTGAGGATCACCTAATTAGCTCCACTAACTCCTTTGTTGTATTTAGTCGATTAATCTATGGTGCTAGCTAGGATACCATAAGCTAGCTCATCCACATGCAAACATTGATCTGCACACAAGTTAATGTGTCAGATATATCATCATGCGGGAGGTTTGCCACCAGTGACCGATAGGCTATCCACCAAACCAATACTAAGGTTTACCTCATGACCTTTTGAATGCTGAGAGTTCCAGGGATTCAAGTTCGGCTCCCTTATTTTATTCAATTGTATTGGGATACTTGCTCTTATATAGTGATACAAATCACTGTTTATTTTTGTTTTTTCTTTTGAGCAAGGGATTTGAATTTTGAGTGATTAGAATCACTATTTCCTGTGCTATTTGATGTATGCACTTTTTGGGATTTGATGTCAAACTTTGTAGTATTGAATTTTGCAAATTTTTTATGTTTTGCAACTTTTTGAGAACTTGGGATTATTGGGGAATTGGGTAGAGAAGATGCTTGTCCTTTTTCCATCTCTCACCTTCACTCCATGCTTATGAAAGACCCTGCAAACATTGTAATTCAAAGCAATCTATCTAATGTTGAAAATTATGCCAGTGTTTACGAGTCTTACCGTGCTAGAGGGGAACATGTTAGGTCTTCCCTCAATTGGAACTCCCAGGGAGACAAGGGAACTAATTTTTTTAACTACCTCAGGCATAAGAATATTTTAGAAAGGATCACTGAGTTGGAGGACCCTTCAGGTCATTTTATTTTAGACTATATAGATATCATGAATCGTTTTGTAGTTCATTTCTCTCAACTTATTACAGTAGAGCCAAGGGATGAAATCCAATGTACCTTAATGGAATACGTACAAGAACATATTCCCACCTTAGTTGATCCTATTATTTGAGATCAAATTGAATATCCTATTTCTATGAATGATCTACAAATTGCTCTTTTTTCTATGAAGAATGACAAAGCTCCTAGCTTGGATGGGCTTCTAGTGGAGTTTTATAAGAAAATTTAGCATATTCTTTCCTCTAATCTTCATCATGTTTACCTAGAAGCTCTTTGTAATGGTTCACTTGGAGCTTATATCAGTGCAGGGCTTATAAAGCTTATTCCTAAAGGTATGACTTGTAACCAAATGTCCAATTGGAGACCTATTACCCTCCTCAATATTTATTACAAGATCATAGCTACAACTATAGATTTAAATCAAAATTGTTGCTCAAGCGATTGCTCACCTAGAATAATATGCTTTTCTTAAAGGTCATTATATTTTAGATAATATTATGATGGATTGGGAAACTTCACAATGGGCTATCGATTCTAATAAAGATGCCCTCTAGGTTAAGTTAGATTTTGACAAAGCTTATGATAGAATCAGATGGGATTTTATTCTAAGTATGCTTTCTTGGCTTGGTTTTGGTCTAAAATTCTGTAATCAAATTGGTATGCTCTTTGGTTATGCTTTAGCTTGTGGTCAGGTTAATGGAGCTCTTTCCTCCTCCTTCCCTCTTCAACGGTATATTAGAAGAGGTTGCCTCCTTGATCCTATTATGTATGTTTTGACTACTAATGCTCTTTGTTATCTTCTTCATAAGGCTCATTCTGATGGTCTCCTTTAGGGTATTAAGCTTCCTAGGGCTAAGCATGCTCTTAATACTCATTTTGCTGATGATTCCCTTATTTTTCTTCAAAATACCCAACAAGAGGTGGAAAAAACTAAAGATATTGTTCAACTATTTTGTGATGTCTCTGGTTCTCGTATTAATGATTTTAAAACTAAAGTCTTCTATACCTCTTCCTCTCCTCGTGGATGTAAATAATTAATTGAGTGGAATATCATCACTTATGGTAGGATTTTGCATTATTTAGGAATTCCATTTAGGATTAATATCTCTCCTAAGGATATGTGGAACTAGGTTATGGAAAGACTTCAAAAAAATTTAATGCTTGGTGAACTTGGTATCTTTCCTTAGTAGGAAGAATTCAAGTTGTGAATAAAATAATGGCATCCTCTCATATTTATTAATCCTCTTGTTGGATGGCCCGCAAGGTACCCTATACTAAATTAACTCAGGCCATTCATAAATTTTTATGGACTAAATGGGATGGAGAGGTTTGTATGACACCCATATCTTGGAAAATTTATAATAAACCTAAGGCTTTAGGAGGTCTAGGCATCATTGATCCTCTTATATAGAGCAAAAGTTTTTTTGCAAAATGGGTTGCTAGAGCCATTAGTGGTGATGAAAATTGGAAACACCTATTTCGGTACAAAATATCTCTAGCTACTCACAAAGGTAAATGGAAAGAAACCCCTTGGGAGGATAAGGTCCTTAATGCACCTTATTTTATAGTTAAAGGTTCTATTCTAGTTACCCAAAACTAGAAAGCTTGGCAATCGGTTTCTCATTTACTGTATTAGAAATCTGAATCTTTAGACATGGTATGAGAATCGGTCATAACAGTATTTGGTGGAATAAACTTATACTCAATAATGATAAACCTTTAAATTTATGCAATGCTATTCATGGGCTAGATTTTTTTAAGAAAGAAATTAATAGAATTAGAGATATCTGGGATCTGGGTAGCTACTCAATTCTTACCTGGAATCAGATCTATAATAATTATTTCCTTCTCTCTAGTTTTGAAGAGTGTTATTATTTAATTTTAGCTTCCATCCCTTGTGAGGTCCTTATGAATTTGGGAATAATTTTCCATAATATTTGGAATGATTGGAGATGGATTAATGGTCATAGAATATCTTCCATAACTTCTAGTTGGTTATACAAAAATATTCTATGTCCATCTTCTTTAGACTCTAAGCTCAATGTCAAGTGGCAAGTAAATTTTACCAATGCCCAATGGTAGTTTCTTGCTACTCAAATTTTGAAAGCTCTTATTGAATCAAAAACTCAACTTCTTGGTTGGTGGATTTTGCATCAAAAATTGCCAACTGCTGAAATTTTGGCTATGATTTTACACATTCCCCATCAATGTAATTTTTGTAATACTTTAGAAACTCTTATTCACTTTTTTTGGTTTTGTGGTATGGCTAAACAGTTTTGGGATATCTTCTACTCTTTTATTTTTCCCTGTTTTGCTAGATCTTGGAAGCTTTCTCTGCTTGTTTTTTCTCAGCTGGATCAATGCCCCAAACTCTAGAATGTTTGTAGACTCATCCTTCTCAAGCACATTTATAAGTATAGATGCAAAAATATATTTACTGGATCTTCTCCTCCATGGGATATAGTTTTGACAGATTTGACCTTTGCTATTTTGTTACATGTGGGACACATTCATTCCCAAGTCTATGGACCTTCCAACACACCTTGGGATGTTATTGACAAACTTAATCAACTTTCTCATATGATTAAATGTCTTTAGAAAGTCCAAAAGGAAACTAAGAAGAATACAGTTAACAATGATAAGTAGGTTCAGGGTTTGATTATTTACTTTTCTTCACTGAATACTACAGAAGATAGCATGAAATACATGCCTAGAATTTTTCATATAACAGACTCTCCCACAGATGAATATTGATATCTGGTGTATTTCAACAAGATATAGCTATAGGATTTTTGTTGATATTATCTTCTATTCTTATGTATATTAAGTTATGGATGCTTTAATCCTGATCCACCTCATTTTGTTTTTTAGAAGGTGAACAGTGCTAACACAAAAATATTGTAATGTTCTCATTAATGATATAATATAATATAGCTTTTTTCCAAAAAAAAAAGGCATTATTTCATTGACAAGATAAAAATATTTCAATTAATTAATGCATTGCCATCAAAGGTTTTCCATCCAAAAATAATATATCCTTGAAATCTTTCATTGGTTAATTAACCATTGGTCGAAAATGGATAGTAAGGATTGCAGCCATGAATCGAAAAACTTATATTACAACACATGAATTCAAGTTTTCTCTTCCCATTGGTGGAACGACTTAGATTTGAAAAAAAAGCTCAAGCACTCATACCATATTGGTTGATTGAATCCTTTATTAATTGCTAATTTTAATTCTTATTCAATAAATCTAGGCTATTAATATTTTACTAAATTGTACTTAGGGTGGATTTAAATTTTGGTAATTTCTAAGAAATGGTATAAAATTGACATTCAAAATTAAATGAAGATTTGATTTTAATTTTAAATTTACTAAGGCTTTATGTCACCAACAAGAGAAAAATATTTTAATTAATTAATGCATTGCAAGTGAAGGTTTTCCATCCAAAAATAATATAGTTTATAATGCTTGATTGGTTAATTAACCATTATTTAAAAATGAGATCAAGATTGTAGTGCATGAATCAAACAACATTGGAGCGTATGAACCGAAAAATATTGGAGTGCATGAATTGAACAACTTAGATTGTGGCTTATGAATTCAAGAGTTCTCTTCGCATTGGTGGAACAACCCATATTTGGGTAAAAAAAACTCAAGTAGTCATAACCAATTGATTCCAATTGATTGATTGATTGCTTTATAAATTGCTACTTTAATTCTCATTCAATAAATCTAGGCTATTGATATTTTATTACATTGTGTTAGAATAAGAGAATATTATCTTAAGCTCCACTAGGATAAAAATTTGAGTTTCCACTCCTCCATGTGTTAGGAGAACTCTCAGTGGTGTCTTCATCAGGTCCGATGAGTTTTTGTAATCCAATGGATCTCAATGCTCAACTCTCCAATTTATACAGAGTTGATCTTTGGAATAAATAAATCAGTTATATTTTATTTCTTTAATATCTTATAATGCTTTGCACATCTATTTAGGAAATTATAACATGGTACCAGAGCAAGATAGATTATGCTAGCATTCTCTCTTGAAGGAAGTCTTCCGAATTGGTTCTTAATCTTCTTCTTCTTTGTTTTTTTTTTTAAGAAGAAAATATATTATAGTTTATCTTAGATGCTTTTTTGAGATATTAGCTTATTGTAATTTGTTTTTTTTTTTCTAACATCTATTTTACCATTAATGCAAAAAGTTTTATCTCAAAAAAGCTTCTTTAAAAAAATTGTTTTTAAATGCCCTCTACTTCTATTGTGTTTGCTTATATTTAATTCTCCTTCTCAGGCACATCATCTCTGCGCAAAATCATAGGAGAAACAATATAACTAAGTAATTATTAAAGAGGCCATTTTTTTTCCTCATATATTTGTCTATGTTTTCCATGAGATTGTAGACGATTCACCTTCACTAACCTTTGCTACACTTGTTTTTAAAAATGTAGCCTTCTTTATGTTGAGGAATATTAAGAAAGGAAATTGATTCACGGATGGGAGCAGCGATGAGCGAGAAGGTAGCGATAGGAGGGTATGGGAGAGGAAGCACCAGTACTATGAACCTGGGCATCGACAAGTTGGAGGGCCGCAGTAAGGCAGAGGGAGGGCAGTCAGAGAATGGAGGCTCGACGGAGTTACCCGAAGATGGAGGCAGATGTGGGAAGGATCCGCCTGACAAAGGGAGAGACTACCAACAAAAATCATACGTAGAGGTAGCGGCTTATGAAACCCAAAATGGTATTTTCACTAAGGACCTCTTTTCGTTCGAGGATGAACTGGACATCCCGAAGGAAATCCTATCAAGTTTCGTTGAATTTGAAAAATTTACCCTAATCGAGAAGTTTATTGGAGGGCGTCCCGATATGGAGACCATCCGCAGGTGGGCAGCAGGAAAATGGCGGACCTCGGGTCATATGGAGCTGGCTGCCCTATCCCGAGGTTTTTTTACAATTAGGCTAAATAATGCGGAGGATTACTGTAAAATTTTGGCTAGGGGCCCTTGGTTTTTGGGACGCAGGAGTCTCTTTCTTAGGAAGTGGGGGATGGATTTTAACCCCAAAACCCAGAGTATTAATATTTCCCCAATATGGGTTAGGCTGCTAAACCTTCCCCTTTTTTGCTGGCATGAAAATGTTATCAGGGGTATTGCCCGTTCCATTGGTGAGTTGGTCACCATTGACCCTCCCACTCAGGCCCAAACCAGATTTTTCCAAGCTCACTTCTGTGTCCTGGTAGATTTGGAGGTGAACCTTCCATCCTCCATCACTCTTCGGTCTGGAGGCTCCATTATTCATAAGCAAGTCATTAACTATGAAAATAGACCAGCCTTTTGCCCCCGGTGTAGTTCCTAGGGGCATCTTCAGTCAAATTGTCCTCTTCAAAAGCCGGGGATGAAGGGTGGGGCTTCTGGAAACCCCCCGGAGCAAGAAGGAAAACAATCGAAACACCCTGTAGTGACAGTGCCTGAGTCTCCAGATCCTTCTGGGGTTCTCCTCGAGTCGGACGCCATTCTATGCAATGCAAGTTCCCAACCAGAACCTCAAGTGGAAAAGGATCAGTCTCCTTCCCGTATGTCTGCTCAAGCTGATTCCCCTATTTTTCAAAACCAGAAACCTCCTTAGTCCTTGCTGGAAGAGTATATGCTGGCCAAGAGGGACGAAAAACATGGCAACATTAGTCCATGAAACACTAGAAGCCAGAAGCAATGAGTGGATTTCGACTGTGAAAGAAAATAGGGGCGACCTCCTAACAAAGAAAGAAGGGATAAGGAAACGACAACAGACATTGCAAATGGATCCTAGCAGTTACTTTTTTAAGAATATTCTGAATCCCTGGTGGGTGATTCGCCTGTCACAAAACCTCCCATCTAGCAGGGAAAGGGAGGCAAGAAAGTCTTTAAAATGTCCAGATGAAAATCCTCTCATGGAATGTGAGAGGTCTCAATGGAGCGGCCAAACATAGGGTGGTGGCCGATCTCCGAAATAAGTCTAACCCATCCATCCTCATTTTGCAGGAGACTAAGTCTGATGCCTTTGCCTCTGTCAAGGTTGCCAGGGCCATTTGGGCCAAGGCCAAATTCCTTTCCAACCCTGCAATAGGTTCTACAGGTGATCTCATGGTGCTGTGGGACTCTGACAAGGTCGAGGGTAGTCTTCTATCGACTTCTAACAGGACTATCAATGTCCTATTTCACTCTAAAGTTGATAATTTTTCATGGATTTTGATCAATGTTTATGCCTCAAACTCTGCTTCGGAGCAAGATGAGTTGTGGAAAACCATCTCTCTAATGAGGGAAAGTTTTAGTGACTTCCTGTGAGTTGTGGGGGGATTTCAATTACCCTCTTCATCCCTCTGAAAAGAAGGGAGGCACTGAGCTGGCCAGCCATAGCATGGAGGATTTCAGAGATTTTGTTTCATCCAATAATCTACTAGACATCAAACTTAAGGGGGCGTCCTTCACCTGGAGCAACAAGAGATTGGGAGAAATCTCATCTAGGTCAAGCTCGACTGGTTCCTCATTTCCCATGAAGTTATTCCCTTCTTCGACACTGCAACTCTCTCAGCTTTGCCAAGAATCGGGTCGGACCATAATCCCATTCTGTTAGAGGCCACTAGTGGGCCTAGGTTTAAGATCCCTTTCAGATTTGAGTTCATGTGGATTTCCCACAAGGATTTCAAACAATTGGTTTCAGAATGGTGACAAGTGAGGTGGTTGGTTCAGCATCCAAAAGACTGGCCCTAAAACTTAAGATGATTAAAAAGAACTTAAAGGCATGGAATAAGGAGGTTTTTGGCAACATTTTTGAGTCTAAAAGGTCCATATCTGAGTGCTTGAAGAGTTTAGAGGAAAATATGGAGGTCGAAGGGTATTCTGAAGGCCTCAGAGAGGAGGAACAGAGCCTCCTAGTGGACTATCATTCCATTCTTGCTAGTGAGGAAATGTTTTAGCATCAGAAGTCCAGGGATCTCTGGCTGAAGAGCGGTGATTAAAATTTGATTTTTTTCCATGCATCTACCATGAGACACAGGGGGGCCAAAAATATCAGATAGGTGTTGTGTAAGGATGGGTGCACTACCATGGATATTGAGGAAATTCGAAGCGAAGCAGTCGATTTCTTCCAGGATTTGCTGGGTGCTCCTCCTGATAGCATCCTCCAAGTTCAGAAATCTTTGCTTGCTAATTTCCCTACAAAATTCCCCCATGATGCAAGTATTAAAATCCTGGAAAATTTTTCCCATTTCGAGATTAAGGATGCTCTTTTTTCCATGCAACCAGATAAGGCCCTCGGGCCTGATGGGTTCCCCCCCGATTCTTTCAAGTTATGTGGGATGTTGTGGGGCCTGATGTCTATGAGGCTATCTTAGAAATCCAAGCATCAAGATCCATCCATCCGAAGCTCAACTCTACCTTCCTAACTCTCATTCCTAAGTTGCCCGCATGCAAAATTTTTTCTGACTATCATCCCATAAGCCTCTGCAATGTTTTCTACAAGATTCTTACCAAGACCATTTCCAATTGTTTGAGATCCCTCCTCCCCTATTTTGTAGGTTCAGCTCAAGGGAGCACCGTTAAGGGTAGAAACATCCTTGATGATGTCATTACTATTCACGAAACCCTCCATACTACCCAATGTTCCAAGAATGCTGCACTTTTCCTTAAACTAGACATGAATATAGCTTTTGACAGAGTGGATAGGAGGTTCCTCTGTGTTGTCCTTTGCAAGTTGGGCTTCCATCATCACTGGATTGACCTTGTGAACAGTTGCATTTCCACTCTGTCCTTTTCTATGCTGATCAACGGGTCCCCCACTGGATTCTTCCAGAGTGCTTGTAGCCTCAGACAAGGTGATCCTTTGTCCCTATTTTATTCATTCTTTTAGCAGAGGTACTTAGCTGGTCTTTGAATGAAGCCCTCCACCGAAGCAAGATTTTTGGCATTTTGCCTACTTACAGAGTTGATCCTATCACTCACCAATAGTTTGTGGATGACACGCTCATATCCACTGGAGCGTCTGTCACTCAGGAAAAATCTATCAAGCGCATTCTGTCCCGGTATGAGAAGGCTTCTGGCCAAAAAGTTAATTATTTGAAGAGCAAAATTTATTTTTTTAATACCCCTCTGTGTAGGCAAATTTGCATTTCCAGAATCCTTGAATGCACTATTGATTCCCTGCCTACAACTTATTTGGGGTTGCCGCTAGTTTGCAATGGGCGAGGCGGTGGGAACATCTAGAATTCAATTTTGGAACGACTTCATAAGAAACTCAGCACTTGGAAAGGCAAATTGCCATATCAAGCTGGGAAGGCAACCCTCACCAAAGCCTATCTTCAAGGAATTCCCACCTATTTCATGTCTATTTTCATGCTTCTTGTGTTTATCCATTCCACAATCGAGCAGATTCAAAGGAACTTTCTCTGGTTCGATAGCGAAGAAAAATCCAAAATTCCTCTGGTGGCGTGGGATAAGGTTTACCTTCAAAAGGACCAAGGGGGCATGGGATTGAGAAGATCCAGGCTCATGAAAACTGCCTTAATTACCAAAAATGCTTGGATAATTCTTATTAATGCACCGACGGAATGGGTCAATATAGTTAAAATAAAGTATCTTGGGGAAAATTCTCTCCTGGAAGCTGAGTCTCCTCATGAAGCTTCGGCTTTCTGGAAGACGGTGCTTCAGGGTCGTTCGATGATTAATAGGGGTGCTCATTGGATCTTGGGGGATGGATCCACGATATTTTTTTGGAGAGACAAGTGGGCTACAAATGAAGCTCTCACTGTAAATCAGAACTTGGCTAGCTTGAGGGCCCAAATTGATCCAAACAGTCATCTCATGGTTTCGGATTGCATTGACCGAAGTTCCCTTCCCCCTTGGTGGAAACTTTCGACGATGGATGGGTTTGATAATGAGGTGAATTTCTTGTACAGTGTCCTCCAATTGGTGTTAATTCCTTTGGTCATAAGAGATGATAGAATTATTTGGAGCAACACGCAGGATGGGCGGTTTTATGTTAAGTCCGCTTATGATCTTCTGTCATGTGAGGCTGCTATGGACCCCCGGTGGAAAGCAATTTGGAGGAAAGGGATTATTCATAAGATAAATTACTTTGCTTGGATTGCATTTTATAACAAAGCCCTTACCATAGACAATCTCCACAAGAGAGGCCTTGCAATTCCCAACAGGTGCTATCTTTGCTTAGCTGACTGTGAAACATCCGATCACTTATTTTTGCATTGTCTTTTTTCCCATTCGGTCCTAAGCTATGTGTTTTCTTCCTTCCAAGTACTCTGGTGCTCCCATCGCTATCTTAAATATGCCTTCCTCCAATGGAACAAGCCCTTTAATAATTCTAAGCTCCGATTCCTTTGTGAGGCTGCCTTTCACCATTCCATCTGGAAAATTTTGCTGGAGCGTAATGCTAGAGTCTTTGGCAAGATATTTAGAATGGCTCCCTTTGTTGCCTAGCGGGCCTTATCCTTTGCTGTCAAGAATTCAAAAACTATTCCCAGCTCCCGCCCTCACAATCCTTGGGAGGCAATTATTTTCAAAAGACTGGACCTTGGCTCCTCTTCTAGAGTTGACTCAGTGAATGGCCGCAGGGAGGTCACTTGGACCAAACCTCCTTTGGGGTGGATCAAACTTAATTTTTATGGGGCTGCTAAAGGCAACCTGGGGCCTGCTGGTTCAAGGGGGCTTTTCAAGGACCATAATGGGAAGCTGATCTTGGCCTACTGTGAAAATATAGGCCCTCAAACCAATCATTTTGCCAAAGCCCGTGGTGTGTTGAAAGGGTTGTAGGTCATATCGAATGATCCTAGGCCTTTATTTATTGAAGGTGATTCTCTAAACATTATAAACTATCTTTGTGGATCCAAAGACCCATCGTGGAGGGTTCTGAATATCATCCTCAAGGCTAGGATGATCCTCTCTCGGCGCGCCAGGTGGGAGGCGAGGCACATCTACAGAGAAGATAACCGGGTGGTGGATCACTTGGCAAAAAAATGACTGATGACCACATGCCCGGTTGTTTGGCATTCTCGTTTCCCAATCGAGGTGGATAGTTTGGCCAAGGTAGATATTCCCTCATGATGAAGAATTTATATCATAGGTCTTCTCCCAAAGTTTGTTGATATATTGTCTTCGGCTATTATTCTATTTTAATGTATTTCAAGATCAAGATTTCCAGGACTGTCCACGTCTTCTGGGGCCCTCGGGTATTTTGTATTTCCCTGTCTTTTTACGAACTACTCTATTTACCCAGCCATCCGACATGAAATATCTTTTATCAAGGCTGATTTTGTACATAAGGTTTTGGGATCCTTTATAAAAACCCACAATTAATCTATTATTATAATTAACAAAAAATATATATATATTAAAAGATTTTATTTTGCTATTCGTTAGTCTTCGTCAATAGATTATATTTTATTTCCCTCATTGCATCAAATTAAAGACTAATGGTTTAATAAATAAACCAAGAAGCATTTCCTCTAAAAAGGAAACGTGGCCTTATATGCCCGTTAAGCTTCGGTGCGCTTGAGGTATTAAAATTTTTCGAAGATGTTTTTTCGATCTTTTACGATCTCTCTCCTTTGGTTATTTTGGAGCTCCAGGAATATTTTGTATGTTTTCTCTTTATAAAACAACTTCATTGGCATGAGAAATCATTGCCTCTCTGCTCTAAATCACTGATAAAAGCTTTTAGGCTCTTCTATATTTGTCTACTAGGTCTGTGTTCTACAGGTTTTAAGCGCTTTCTTCACAATTGAAGGACCGTAGCGTCTCTTCTTTCAGCAGTGTTCATTCTAAATATTGGTGTATCGCAGTGTCTATTCTTTCAGCAACGTTCATTCTGAGAAACCATTTTGAGAAAAATGAAGGTTCTACACATAAAGCACCGTGTTGTACCACCGTCCGTTAGGCTCTGGTCCGGTCATATTTCCTTCAAAGGCCCTCCTCAAATCAATCCTCACTGCTCTGTGAACAACATCACCTACATTTTACACTGGTATAAAACATATAATTTTTTTTATCTAACATTTGTCTGCAGGTGTCTTATTGGTCCATAATTTTTCCTCTCTGCTGCGGTGTTCCTTTTATTGGCTTCCAAATGTTTGGTTGTTGCATCAAAGTTGTGAGGTTCATATTTCCTTTCAACATATCCTGGGTTATCATGCTCACTCCCCTCTCAAAGCTTTTAATTTTATTTTTTATTCTAGAGCTTTAAGAAGAAAATGTTACGTTTTCTTTTCCAGCCTTCATTGGCTCGGATATCACTATTGTAATATTTCGTTTCAACTCCGAATACTTCCTTTCCTACTTCTGACTCAGAATCAAAGTTTGTAATTTAATTTAATAAATTTTTTTGGGGGTTCTTAAGGTGTGATTTTGCACCTATCCGTTCTCGGGAGGCATCTTGTTTTCTCTATGCGACCATTTTAAAGGAAATGAACCTCCTCTTTTTTCTTTTGCTTTTAATATGCATAATAGTTTTGGAAAAAATAAATATCTCATAAGTTTTAATTGATGTTTATTTATTTTATTATCATCATTTAATTAAAAATTTATTTCTAACTTTATTTTTTATCTGCATAATCTATTTTGCTTATCATAAAACCATAAAATTGAAATTATTTTTTTCTAAATAATTGAAACTTGTTTTATTTCATGTATACTCATATTGTAGTATTAAAATTAGTCAATTCTTTTATTTAGTTGCTTTCTAAAAATTTGATCTATTTCTCAAATATCTCACTTAGGTTTATTTTTTAAGTTTCAAAAATTAAGCTTTATAAAAATTAATAAATTTTTAAAAATATTTAAACATATAATTTCTTCTTAATCAATCAAATATAAAACTCCTTATATTTATTGGCTATACTACATAACTTATAGTTTCCCTCAAGTAAGGACGAGTTATAAAGATACCAATTTTGAACTGGGAGATTTAAAGCCTAAGTTCCAAGTATCAAATATTACCAAATACTTATAGTTTCCCTCTCGTAAGGGTGGGTATTTGCAAGAAGAGATATATAGGTATGGCATATTTGATAGTCTTAAATCAAACATATATCAAATATCATTAATACTTACAGTTTCCCTCTCGTTAGGGTGGGTATTTTTGAATAATTTGGTATTCCTTGAAACCTTTGCCTCCTTTTTTTCTTTTCCCTCATTGAATTTCAATATTCTAAAATTACTTATAGTTTCCCTCTCGTAAGGGTAGGTAATTATTGTGAAATTGGTATTTCCTTTGGGATTAGAACTAGCAGTCCATTGCATTTCATTCTTTCAAAGTTAATGTGGGGAACCTTGGGTTAACATTAAAATGAATTCAATAAATACAATTGATCTTCTCACTCCCCATAACTACCATACATGGAAATCCAAAGTTTTAAATCTAAATTCTCAAAAAGGTCTTATTCACCTATTAGAAGAAGAACAACTTGAGTTTGATAACGAATATGAAAAATTTGTTCACAAAGGCAAAATGTATGAAACTATGGGTATTATTAGCTCTAATGTTCATGATAGTTTGTGGTTTCATATTAAATATTGTAACACTCCTCATAAAATTTGGGAAAAACTTAAATCCTTGTTTGGAAAAGTAGATCATTTAAGATCAATGCAACTAGAAGCAAAACTAACTTCTTTGTGTCTTGATGATTTTAGCGGCATTATTGACTTCCTTACCAAATTCAAAGAAGTCTTATCTCAATACAAAGGTAGTGGGAAGACTAATAATGAATAAGAGTGCATTTATCTAATTCTGTCTAAGCTAAATGGTGTTTTTCATATCTTTGCAACCACTTTTCTATCCACAAAATATGCTCTTGGTGCATCCTTTAAAATGCCCTCTTTAGAAGAATTTTTTGATATACTAACTAGGGAAGAAACTAAAATTGCAAGATATGAGTCCTCTTCTTCTTCCTCTTTCTATTCCTCTAAAGCTTTAGTATCCTCTACCTCTTCTAAATAAAAATACAAAAATAAGGAAAGAAAACTCGTAACCTGTTCTCACTACAAAAAGAATGGTCACTCTGCTAACAAATGCTGGAAAAGGTTGCAGCAACTAGAGGAAGCTATGAAGAATTAGAAGATAGATAGTCAAAAGAAAATAGGAAAATATCTAAATGTTCAAGAGAAAACCTCCAATTCTTCCTCTAATTTTTGGATCCTATTCCTGGAGGAACTCATCACATGACTGCTTTAGATCAGTATTTCTCTTCTATCTCCTCTAGTTCCACCAATAGAATAGAAGTGGGTGACTCTTAATTTATCCCAGTCAAAGGAAAGGGGGACATAACCATTTATGGTGGCTCTATAAAAAATATTCTCTATGTTCCAAACATTTCCACAAATCTTCTCTCAATCTACCAAATTTGTACTTATGGAAAGGGGAAAATAATTCTCTTCTCTCCAACAGGAGTTGAGATAAGGGACTTGCAAGATCCTGAATATATAATAACCAAAGGAGATATTGATCACAACTCTCATATTTTTCACTTTAAAGGATTCAAAAATCCTGAAGGGGCATCTTGTTTTGTGGCTCATGGAGATCTTGAAAGTAAGATGTGGCATGAAAGGTTTGATATCGATAATATGGTAACAAGTTTACCCCAAGTATATGGTATTTGTCCTGGATGTGATCTTGGAAAGCAACACCAAGATCCTTGTCACCCAAGTAGTTCTCTAAAAGCTTCCTCCCCTTTAGAACTAATCCATGGTGACTTGACGTCTTTTCCTTAACCTTATTTCAAATAAGTAAAGTATGCTCTAACCTTTATTGATGAATTTTCTAGAAGATCTTGGGTCTACTTACTGAAATATAAAAGTGATGTTTTATCCCACTTTAAATTTTTTAAAGCCTTAGTTGAAAATCAAGAATCTTGTAAAATCAAGAAGATTCGCATTGATAATGGGGGGAATACTGTAGTAATGAATTTTCCATATTTCTTTCAAGTCATGGTATCATTCATCAACATTTTGTATCCCATAATCCTCAACATAATGGCATTGCAAAAAGTAAAAACCAAACCCTAAAGGAAATGGTGAATTGTATGCTCCATTCAAGAGATCTTCCAAAAGTTTATTGAGCAGAAGCTATTAACTATGCAAATTATATTAAAAATAACACACCTCATAAATCTCTTGACCATTTAAATCCTGAATAAGTATGGTCTGGCTCAAAACTAGATGTTTTCTACTTCAAGATATTTGGGTGTAATGCTTGGGATCACATCCCAAATAAGAAAAGGAAGGTTCTTGATAAGAAAAGCAAAAATCTCATCTTTGTCGATTATTGTGAAGAATTGAAAGCATACAGGATTCTTTATCCCTTAACTCATGAATTTTTCTTTCATAGGAATGTCCAATTTGATGAAACATTCCCTCAAAAATATACTCAAAATCTCTCTTCCTCCATTAAGCCTTCTCCTATAGTAAACCTCAAGATTATGAAGAGCCAACTCTTGAAGTTAACTTGGTCATTGAAAATCATATGATGAACTTGTAACTCTATCTCAATGTCTTTATACTCCTTCAACTCCTTCCTCTATGCCAAAATGGGCCCACACCATTGTTAAAGAAGCTACTCCTTATATCCAAAATCTTCCTTAAACTAGATCATCCAGCCCCATAGGCATTGGTCTTGTATGTCAATCTATTTCCTCTGATCCTCAATCCTTCAAAGAAGCCTCAGGTATTAAGGAATGGGATGATGCCATGGAAAACAAATATTCTTCCTTAATAAAAAAAAAGACTTGAGATTTAGTTCCCTTACCTAAAGGAAGGAAATTAGTTTGTTGTAAATGGATCTTCAAAACCAAATATGAGCCTAATGGAGAAATATATAAACACAAGGCTTACCTTGTAGCCAAAGTTTTTTTTCAAATAGAAGGTATTGATTATGTAGAAACCTTTGCTCCAATTGCTAAAATATATTCTGTTAGATTGGTTCTTGCTCTGGCTGCTTTCCATAAGTGGCTAGTCTATCAAATAGATGTAAAAAGTGCTTTCTTACATGGATATTTAAAGGAAGAGATATTCATGGAACAACCCACTAGTTTCACTCAAGACTCCTCTCTTGTTTGTAGGCTTAAAAAGTATCTCGATGGCATCAAACAAGCCCCTAGAGCTTGGTATGAAAAAATGGACTCCTTCCTTCTTTTAGCAAGTTTTTCTCATTGTGAGTTTTATAACATAGTTTACATTTGGATAAATAAAGGTAACAATACCATTCTTGTTCTATATGTTGATGATATTCTTTTCACTAGTAGTAACTTGACTCACATTCAGACTATAAAAGACTCCATATCTAAAAAAATTTAAATGGCTGATCTAGGTAAAGCTCATTACTTCCTTTTTTTTAAGCGAAAAAACCCTTGTGGGGCCACCTTGGTCTGAGATACCATGAACAGGGAGTTCTACACCATCAAAGTCACCTGGGAGTCTTACCCGACCCTACCCGCATCAACATTATCAATTGTATTTTGGATACCCAATTTAGATTTTTGGTAGGGTGGAGATTTGAACCTGGGACCTTCCTTGGAGGATTGCCCTCTCCCCTCCAACTCACCTACAAAACCTGGGTAAGCTCATTACTTCCTTGGGATCCAAATAAATAAAACATATGAAGGTATTTCTTTGTTACAATAAGAGTACACTCTAAATCTTCTACAAAGATTCAAAATGACATATTACAAACCTTCTCCTACCCCCTTTCAATCTAAAATTAATATTAGTACTTCCTACTCATCCCCTCTTTGTGATGCCACTCTATATCGTCAGCTTGTAGGAAGTTTCCTATGCCTTACTCATACTCGCCCAGATATCTCATATGTTGTTGGCCTCATATCTAGATTCTCTCATCAGCCTCACTTCATTCATTGGCAAGCAACAAAATGATCCTTTGTTACTTGCAGGGCACTACTCACTTTGGGATCTTCTACAAGGGAAAATCCATGGATATCATTGGCTACACAGATTCAAATTGGGCAGGTTCAGTAGAAGATAGATGTTCCACCTAAGGCTATGTATTTTGCCTTGGTTCCTCACCAATAGCCTAGTTATGCAAGAAATAACAAGTAGTAGCCCTATCTTCTACAGAGATAGAATACAGGGTAGCAGTTTTTGCTAGTTAGGAAGCTCTTTGGCTTCGTCAAATTATAAGAGAATTTATTTTCACCCATTAACATCCTCTAACTCTTTGGTGTGACAATCAGAGCACAATTTATATTTCACACAATCTAATTGAACATCATTGAACCAAGCACATTGAGATACACATGCACTTCATAAGGCAACATATTCAGAGTGGGAATATACACTTGGAATATATTCCAACTGAATCACAAATTGTAGACATCTTCACCAAGTCATTTCCTTCTCCGCGTTACCTTTAGTTATGAGAAAAATTTGGAGTATTATAGCTGCATTGACACAGATGTCTTCCAACTCTCATTATATTGTACATGAGTACATCATCAAGCCTTATTGTCGAGACTCATCATTCTTTTGTAAAAGAGGACAATCATCACTATTAGAAGAAGCCTCTTTCATACTTATTCCTTTTGATTGATGGCTTTTCCCACTAGATTTTTACCATCACTTCAAAATGAAGAGGTGATAGTTGGTTTTTTCCCATAGCGATTTTTTCCACCATCTATATTGTATATGAGTACCTAATTAGGCCTTGTTATCAGGAATTGTATTTTATTTGTATAAGAGGACAATCTTCGTCATTCGAAGACAAGCCTCTTTCATACTTCTTCATTTTGATTGATGGATTTTCCCACTGGGTTTTTACCATCACTTCAAAACAAAGAGGTGATAGTTGATTTTTCCCCACAGGGGTTTTTTCCACCAACTATCTATATTGTATATGAGTACCTAATTAGGCCTTGTTGTCGGGACTCATTTATAAAAATCTCCCCTAGTATCACTTAAGGGAGGTTGTTAGAATAAGAGAATATTGTCTTAATTTCCACTAGGATAAACACTTTTTTTCCACTCCTCCATGTGTTAGGAGAACTCTCAGTGGTGTCTTTATCAGCTCTAATGAGTTGTTGTAATCCAATGGCTCTCAATGATCAACTCTGCTATTTATATAGAGTTGATCCTTAGAATAAATCAATCAGTTCTATTTTACTTCTTCAATCTCTTGTAATGCTTTGCACATCTATTTCAAAAATTCTAACAAATTGTACTTGGGTGAAAGATTTGTTTTTTTTTTTTAATTTCTAGGGAACGGTTGAAAATAAATGTTCAAACATTAAGTGAAGGTTTGATTTTTATTTTAAATTTAGTAAGGATTTATGTCACCGACCAGAGAAAAATATTTCAATGAATCTAACAACTCAGATTGGGGTAGATGAATTCAAATATTCTCTTCCCACAAAAAAATTCAAGCACTCGTACCCAATTGGTTGCTTGAATGCTTTATTAATTGCTACTTTAATTCTCTTTCAATAAATCTAGGCTATTAATATTTTATTAAATTGTACTTTGGGTGGAAAATTTATTTTTTTGGTAATTTCTAAGGAATGGTTAAAAATGGACACCAAACATTAATTGAAGGTTTGAATTTTGTTATAAATTTACTAAGGCTTTATGTGTGACAAGATAAAAATATTTCAATTAATTAATGCATTGCCACTGAAGGTTTCCCATCCAAAAATAATATATCCTTGAAATATTTCATTGGTTAATTAACCATTGATTGAAAATGGACAAGGGCATGAATCGAACAACTTATATTATGACATATGAACTCAAACCTTCTCTTCCCATTGGTGGAATGACTTAGATTTGAGAAAACAAACTCAAGCACTCATACCCAATTGGTTGATTGAATCCTTTATTAATTGCTACTTTAATTCTCATTCAATAAATCTAGGCTATTAATATTTTACTAAATTGTAATTAGGGTGGAAGATTTATCTTTTGGCAATTTCTAAGAAATGGTTGAAAACAAACATTCAAACATTAAATAAAGTTTTGATTTTCATTTCAAATTCACTAAGGCTTTATGTCACCAACCAGAGAAAAATATTTCAATTAATTAATGAACTATCAGCGAAGGTTTTACATCTAAAAATAATATATTTTGGAATGCTTGATTGGTTAATTAACCATTATTGTAGTGTATGAATCAAACAAGATTGGAATGCATGAACCGAATAATATTGGAGAGGATAAATTGAACAACTTAGATTGTGGCTTATGAATTCAAGAGTTCTCTTTCCATTGGTGGAACTACCCAAATTTGGGAAAAAAATTCAATTAGTTGTACCCAATTGATTCCAATTGATTGATTGCTTTATTAATTGCTACTTTAATTCTCATTCAATAATCTAGGCAATTAATATTTTGTTAAATTGTAATTGGGGTGGAATATTTGTTTTTTTTTTTCGTAATTTCTAAGGAATGGTTGAAAAATAGACCTTCAAACATTAAGTGAAGTTTGATTTTCAATTTAGTAAGGCTTTATGTCACGGAAAAGAGGAAATATTTCAATAAATTTAACATCTTAGATTGTGGTAGATTAATTTAAGCATTTTCTTCCCATTGATGGAAAGACCCAAATTTAAAAAAAAAAAAATTCAAGCACTCGTACCCAATTGGTTGATTAAATGCTTTATTAATTGCTACTTTAATTCTCATTCAATAAATTTAGTCTATTTATATGCTTTGGAGCAAGGGTATGCTTTGGGTTGGCGTCGGATTGTTTGTGAATCTGATTCTCAGATTGTTATAAATTTGTTAAATTCTGGAGATAGTCTTCATGGTTGTTGGCGGTTGAGTTGGGTTGCTCGGAAAATTCTTAATATCTCTGCTCACTTGGACTTCATTGTGCATATTCCTCGGGAGTGGAATAGGGTAGCGGATTTGTTAGCTAAATGGGATTCTAAGTTTCAAGATGGTTGGGATGTTCAAAATTGGTCTCAACTTTCTTCTAATTGCTCTCAATCTCTCTTCTTTATTGAGAGCTGATATGTCTGAATAGCTTCTGCTTTTTCTTTGTATCATGAATGTTTTGCTGAGTTAATAAATTTTTACCCTCTTTTACAAAAATAAAAATAAATTTAGTCTATTAACATTTTATTAAATTATACTTTGGGTGGAATATTTATTTATTTATTTTGGTAATTTCTAAGAAATGGTTGAAACTAGACGTCAAACATTAAGTGAAGGTTTGATTTTCATTTTAAATTCACTAAGGCTTTATGTGACAAGATAAAAATATTTCAATTAACTAATGCATTTCCTTGAAAGGTTTTCCCTCCAAAAATAATAAATCCTCGAAAGCTTTCATTGGTTAATTAACCATTGGTTGAAAACGGACAGTTGCAATGCATGAATGGAACAACTTAGATTAGGGCACTGAACCCAAGCCTTCTCTTCCCACTGGTGGAACGAATTAAATTTGGGCAAACAAACTCAAGCATTCATAATCAATTGGTTGATTGAATCTTTTATTAATTGCTCCTTTAATTTTCATTCAATAAATCTAGGACAAATTTATTTATTTTTTTAATTTCTAAGGAATGGTTGAAAATTGACATTCAAGCATTAAATGAAGGTTTAATTTTCATTTTAAATAGATAAATATTAATTAATTAATGCATTGCCAGCTAAAGTTTTCCATCCAGAAATAATATAGTTTGGAATGTTTGATTGGTCAATTAACCATTCGTTAAAAATAAGATCAAAATTGCAGTGCATGAATAAACAATATTGGAGCATATGAACCAAACAAGATTGGAGTGCATGAATTGAACAACTTAAATTGTGGCTTAAGAATTCAAGAGTTCTCTTTCCATTTGTGGAACGACTCATATTTGGGCAAAAAAACTCAAGTAGTTGTACCTAATTGATTCCAATTGATTGATTGATTGCTTTATTAATTGTTACTTTAATTCTCATTCAATAAATCTAAGCAATTAATATTTTATTAAATTGTACTTGGGGTGGAAGATTTGTTTGTTTTTTTTTTTTAATTTTTAAAGAATGGTTGAAAATAAAGGTTTGATTTTCATTTTAAATTTAGTAAGGCTTTATGTCACCTAAAAGAGAAAATATTTCAATAAATCTAACATTTTAGATTGGGGTAGATTAATTCATTATTCTCTTTCCATTGGTGGAAGGACCCAAATTTAGGGAAAAAAAAAAAAAAATTCAAACACTCGTATCCAATTGGTTGATTAAATGCTTTATTAATTGTTACTTTAATTTTCATTCAATAAATCTAGGCTATTAACATTTTATTAAATTTTAATTTGGGTGGAAGATTTATTTTTTTTTGGTAACTTTTAAGGAATGGTTGAAATTGGACCTCAAGGTTTGATTTTCCTTTTAAAGATTTATTTTTTGGTAATTTCCAAGGAATGGTTGAAATTTGACCTCAAGGTTTAATTTTTGTTTTAAATTTACTAAGGCTTTATGTGAGTGATAAGATAAAAATATTTCAATTAACTAATGCATTTTCACGGAAGGTTTTCCATCCAAAAATAATATATCCTTGAAATATTTCATTGGTTAATTAACCATTGGTTGAATTACGGTACATGAACTCAAGCCTTCTCCTCCCATTGGTGGAACGAATTAGCTTTGGGAAAAAAAACTCAAGCACTCATACCCAATTAGTTGATTGAATATTTTATTAATTGCTCCTTTAATTTTCATTAAATAAATTTAGGATATTAATATTTTACTAAATTGTACTTAGGGTGAAAGATTTATCTTTTGATAATTTCTAAGGAATAGTTGAAAATTGATATTCAAATATTAAATGAAGGTTTGATTTTCATTTTAAATTTACTAAGAATTTATGTCAGCAACAAGATAAATAGATAAATAGATAGATAAGTATTAATTAATTAAAGCATTACCAGTTAAGGTTTTCCATCCAAAAATAATATAGTTTGGAATGCTTGATTGGTTAATTAACCATTGTTTAAAAATAAGATCAAAATTGCAGTGCATGAATCAAACAAGATTGGAGCGTATGAACGAACAAACAAGATTGGACCCCATGAATTGAAAAACTTAGATTGTGGCTTATGAATTCAAAAGTTCTCTTCCCATTGGTGGAACAACCTAGATTTAGGAAAATAAAAATTCAAGTAGTCTTACCCAATTGATTCCAATTGATTGATTGCTTTATAAATTGCTACTTTAATTCTCATTCAATAAATCTAGGATATTAATATTTTATTAAATTATACTTGGGTGAAAGATTTATTTATATAATTTTTTTTTTTTTTTTTTAATTTCTAAGGAACGGTTGAAAATAATTCAGCCATTAAGTGAAGGTTTGATTTTCATTTTACGCTTAGTAAGGCTTTATGTCACGGACCAAAGAAAAATATTTCAATGAATCTAACAACTTAGATTGGATAGATGAATTCAAGCATTATCTTCCCATTGGTGGAAGGACCTAAATTTGGACAAAAAAAAAACTCAAGAACTGGTACCCAATTGATTGATTTAATGCTTTATTAATTGCTACTTTAATTCTCATTCAATAAATATAGGCTATTAATATTTTATTAAATTGTACTTTGGGTGGAAGATTTGTTTTTTTTTTTAATTTCTAAGGAATGGTTAAAAATGGACGTCAAACATTAAGTGAAGGTTTGATTTTTGTTGTAAATTTACTAAGGCTTTATGTGATTTCAAGATAAAAAAATTTCAATTAATTAATACATTGCCGCCCAAGGTTTTCCATTCAAAAATAATATATCCTTGAAAGTTTTCATTGGTTAATTAACCATTTGTTGAAAATGGACAGTTGTAGGGCATGAATCGAAGAACTTATTTTAAGACATATGAACTCTAGCCTTCTACCCATTGGTGGAACAACTTAGATTTGGGCAAGCACTCATACTCAATTGGTTGATTGAATCCTTTATTAATTGCTACTTTAATTCTCATTCAATAAATCTAGGCTATTAATATTTTACTAAATTGTACTTAGGTGGAAGATTTACCTTTTGGTAATTTCTAAGGAATGGTTGAAAATTGACATTCAAACATTAAACGAAGGTTTGATTTTCAATTTAAATTTACTAAGGCTTTATGTCACCAACAAGAGAAAACTATTTCAATTAATTAATGCATTGCCAGTGAAGGTTTTCCATCCAAAAATAATATAGTTTGGAATACTTAATTTTTTAATTAAGCATTATTGCAGTGCATGAATCAAAGTGCATCAACTGAACAATATTAGAGCACATAAATCGAACAACTTAGATTGTGGCTTATGAATTCAAGAGTTCTCTTTCCATTGGTGGAACGACCCACATTTGGGCAAAAAACTCAAGTATTCAGACCCAATTGATTCCAATTGATTGATTTCTTTATTAATTGTTACTTTAATTCTCATTCAATAAATCTAGACAATTAATTTTTTATTAAATTATTATACTTGGGGTGAAAGATTTGTTTTTTTCTGTTGTAATTTTTAAGGAATGGTAAAAAATAAACCTTCAAACAGTAAGTGAAGGTTTGATTTTAATTTTAAATTTAATAAGGTTTTATGTCATGAACAAGAAAAAATATTTCAATAAATCTAACATCTTAGATTGTTGTAGATTAATTCAAGCACTGGGTACTGAAGGTTTGATTTTAATTTTAAATTTAGTAAGGTTTAATGTCATGAAAAAGAAAAAATATTTCAATAAATCTAACATCTTAGATTGGTGTAGATTAATTCAAGCACTCATACCCAATTGGTTGATTAAATGTTTTATTAATTGCTACTTTAATTATCATTCAATAAATCTAGGCTATTAACATTTTATTGTTATTAAATTGTACTGTGAGTGGAAGATTTACTTGTTTTTTGGTAATTTCTAAGGAATGGTTGAAACTAGGCGACAAACATTAAGTGAAGGTTTGATTTTTGTTTTAAATTTACTAGGGCTTTATGTGAGTGAGAAGATAAAAATATTTCAATTAACTAATTCATTTTCAGTGAAGGTTTTTCATCCAAAAATAATATATGCTTAAAAGCTTTCATTGGTTAATTAACCATTGGTTGAAAATGGATAGTTGCAGCATGAACTCAAGCCTTCTCTTCCCATTGGTGGAACGAATTAGATTTGGACAAACAAACTCAAGCACTCATACCCAATTGGTTGATTGAATCTTTTATTAATTGCTCCATTAATTTTCATTCAATAAATCTAGGCTATTAAAATTTACTAAGGTGGAAGATTTATCTTTTGGTAATTTATAAGGAATGGTTGAATATTCACATTCAAACATTAAATGAAGGTTTTATTTTCATTTTAAATTTAGTAAGGCTTTATGCCACCAACAAGAAACAAATATTTCAGTTAATTAATACATTTTCATCCAAAAATAATATAGTTTGGAATGATTGATTGGTTAATTAATCATTGGTTAAAAATATGATCAAGATTGAGTTAATGAATCAAACAAAATTAGAACGTATGAACCCAACAATATTGGAGCATATGAATTGAACAACTTAGATTGTGGCTTATGAATTCAAGAGTTCTCTTCCCATTGGTAGAACAACCGAGATTTGGGCAAAAAATTGCTACTTTAAATCTCATTCAATAAATCTAGGCTATTAATATTTTTTAAAATTGTACTTGGGTGGAAGATTTTTATTTTTTATTTTTGTAATTTCTAAGGAAAGGTTGAAAAAAACGTTCAAAAATTAAGTGAAGGTTTGATTTTCATTTTAAATTTAGTAATTTAGTAAGGCTTTATGTCACCGACCAGAGAAAACATATTTCAATTAATTAATGCATTGTCAATGAAGGTTTTCAATCCAAAAATAATATTGTGTGGAACCATTTGATTGGTTAATTTTCCATTGGTTGAATATGGATGATAAATATCGTAGCACATATTACCCTAGATGAAAAATATTCCCATTTGTAGATTGAATGCTTTATCAATTGTTACTTTAATTCTCATTCAATACCTCGAGGATATGAATATTTTATTAAATTGTATTATGGGTGAAGATTTTTTTCAATAATTTCTAAGCAATGCGCCCTATTTTTAATTGAAATTTTATTGGGAATTATAACCTTTGAAGAATCAATTTTATAATCAAAATAGTAGGCTTAATGCATTATATTCCTGTTATCTACTAAGGTCCCATAAGGTATTATATTAATTAATTAAATGCCCATCTAAAGGTTTTCTTCCAAATGAGTGTGTGCTTCATATTGTTATGCACAAACTATAGCAAAGGCCTCAAATTGGTCAAAGAAATTGGATGGAGTGGAACATTTTGGAGGTACATAGATAGATAGGTATTAACGTGGAATGAAATTTTAATCATTGAATATGCCATTAGAATTACATCATCACATTAGCCAATTAGAAAGTAAGATGGCTTATCCCCCACACACGTGCTTAATTTTTATTGGCCAAACATAGGTGGTCAATATTGAATCAGAGAATTAAAATCAATAGATGGAATTGAAGTGGATGAACTCAAGTGCTAAAATTTTATAGGCGAAGAATTATTTATTCCCTTTTATTCAATTTCATTCAACATTCAAAATATTAAATCCAATATTAATGCTCTCACAATATTATTTTAATTAATTAAAGGGCTCAAGGTCTAATATCAAAGTTGATTTAAATTAATGAGATAGTTGCCTAAGGTTCAATTAGAATGTCCAATACTAGGATTATTTAAATTAATTGAATTCACTGTCCACCTAATGGTTAGGCTCTAGTGGTGCAAATATTTTCCCTCTTTAAAATAAATTTAATGCTTAGTTCTAAAAGTTTTTAAATTTATGCCTGAAAAATTAGACATAGTTAAAATATTTACCTAAATTTTCTTTATATAAAATGGGTAACTCACATTATGTCATGTAAATAGAAAACAACATAATAAAGCAAGTGAATATGAGTATTATCTTCTAATTGGAGTGGATGAATGTGAGCCCTAGAAACCGATTCGTGCGGGTGAATATGAGCATTGGTATCCAATTGGAGTAGGTGAATATGAACATTGGTATTCGATTGGAGTAGGAAAATTTGAGTGTTGTAGCATTGGCCATTGATTAGGGCTATATTGAGTGCTCTATCATGGGTCATTTATCTACTCAATAGTTACATGTTTTTTAATCTCCTAGGGGCAGGATGGAATCCTTTTAACTCTAATATTTTTAATTTTGTAAAATAAAAGGATTGAAATAGATATAATTTTATTAATTAAACCTTAACTTCTAAAAACTTAATGTTGAAGGGAAAGGGAGGCTTATAGAAGGAGCAAGCTCAAAATAAAATCATAGTGTAAAAATAGGATAAAATTTTGAATTTTCCAAAATTTTATGAAACTTTTCCCATCTCTAACTCATCCAAATAGGTATCCAAAATATCTAAGATAACTAGAAAAATCATTGTGAATAAAAATATATGACCATTTGAAGTTCATGAACTATCACAAGGAAAATAATATGGTTAAATAGTATTTTCATTGGAACTACTACAATATTGAGGTTGTGCATATAAATATGTATCATTGCAAAGATAATATCAAAACATTTCTATGAGGCTTTAAATCATGTGAAAAAAATATTTGAATGAGAAGTTATGGTCATTTTAGATTTATAAATATTAAAATGATGAAATTTAGAAAACCTAAATATAACAACTTCAAAATAGGAATCTTCAAAACTTTGAAGAACAATTGAAATCCAATCTATTATGAAAAATTTAATGCCAACAAGTTTTAAAACTTATTTAATGTAAGCAAATGTAGAACGTAGGTGCAAGAAGATTTAAAATTGGTGTAAAACAATTGAAGTGGGTCCCTAATTAGGGTGATTTGTGCAATGACAACAACAAATGGCATCTCTATTGGAAAATTCTCTTGAGCATTTTAAATAAAGAACTCAACTTGAAATAATTGAAAATTTAACTAATGAAATGCAAATTACTTGGCAATAGTCCAAAAAATGGAGTTAAAAAAACTTTATTTGAAATCAATACTCTATTTTTCTTTAGCTTAATGCGTGCTAGTGTATTCATTTCCATTATTTAGACCCATCCAAATTTTATCACTTAGTTTGAAATTAGGCTATTAAAGATATCACTCATAAAAATAATTTGCCTTTGCATTGCTTCACTGTTGGTCAATAATTTATAACTCCGGTGGAGATGATCTTGATCCCTTATAGGTATTGCTCTATTACCAAATAAAAATCTATAGCCTTGCTAGAGGTTATTTGAAACAACCAAAGACTTTAGTTTCTTGTAATATTAGTATTTTCATTCTTAATTTAGAAGTTGTTTTATTAAATATAATCATTAAATATGCTTTTGGGTTATGGATCTATAAGGATAAAAGTAAAGTGTATGTATCTTCACCTAATCATCAAACCAAGATGATTTTATCCTTATAAACTAAGAATTATTTTGATGTTGTTAATAGGTGTGAAGCTTCAACATCATGTTACATTATTTCTAGTTTCATCTATTTTAGCCCCATAATCAAAGAATGAAATAAGATAATATAATTTACTAATCATCAATTTCACCCAATTTCAAAATAAGTATTTCATCCAAAATTAATTGAATATATTTCCCTTTAAATAACACAATTAGAGGAGAAAAATGTAGATGGGAAATAAAGCCACAAAACAAAAGAAAACTCGCAACTATAAAATATACCTAATCAAATAAGAACCAAGAAAAATAAAACAAAAATAAAACAAAATCAAACATAGAGCATTTTAAAAGAACAAAACTACAAATCTGAGAAAAAAATAAAAACTAAAGAGGTAAGAATAAACTATAGTACATGACCACTTTTTTTAATTAATTACTTCAATGATGAAAGTAATTCTTTAGGAACTAGCCATTGTCTGGTAGAGGGATATCTTCTCCACTTATATTTTTTAGTCTAAAGGCATTCTCACCTAGAATTTATGATATTTGATAGGGACCTAGCCAAAGTATATCAAACTTATCATGTTCTCATTTCTTTTCATGTGCTTTATCCCATAATAATACTAAGTCAACAATTTTGAAGACTATGATTTTAGCTCTTTTATCAAAAAATTTCTTAACTATCCCTTGGTGTTTACTAAAGTGCTGAAGGGCATCTTCTCTCTTGTCATGTAAATTTATTAGATTCGTAATCCTTACTTCTACCTTATTATAAACTTCCAAGTAATATTTGATGAACTGTAGTGTTAACAATTTTAAATTGGTGGCAAATATAGGATATTAGCCATGTACTAGATCATAGGGTGATGTACCTATTGAAGATTTTATTCTTATCCTATCTGCACATAAGGCACATTTGATTTTATTATGCCAATATCTATGATTTATTTCTCAGAGTTTCTTAATTATGGTCAAAAATATTTTATTGGTAGACTCAACTAAAACATTCCCTTATTGATAATAGTTAAAATAAAATTTTAAAATCACTTTGTTATCATAAACTCATTCTATGAACAAAAATGAGGTAACATTTGAACCATTATCATAGACTAAAGTGTAGGGTATTCCAAATTTGGTGATGATGTGTTCTTCAAGGAAATAAATCACATATGTGGTACAATTCTTAGTGGCTTGAGCTTACATCCAATGAGTGCAATAATTTGTTGTAGTCAAAATATATTTGTGGTTAGTTGAAGAATTAGAATTTATGACTCCTACAATTTCTAATCCCCATTAGGCAAAAGTATGGACCTAAAATACTGGTTTTAAAGGCATTTAAGCACTTATTTATCTATTAGAAACAACTTGGCAAGTATGATAAGATCTAATATGGGGATGGGCATCCTTAAAATCATGAGACCAATAGTATCCACCTCTCAATATTTGATGTGTAGTGGCATTGGTTGAACCATTTCTAGTTCCATATTTTCCATGAAAGTCATTAAGAACTTGAGTAGTTCCATATTTATTTAGGCACTTGACATAGATTCCTTCATGGTTTCTTCTATATATAGTACTTGCTTTGATTATGAAAATAACACTCTTTAGATGTAATGTTATTCTTTGAGTAGCATTAAAATTATTAGGACATTGGTTTTTCAACAGGTAGAACACAATATCTTGGTACCACTCATCATTTGTGATGTTATCCACGAAATATTGTTGGCAAAGGATTTAAGGATTTTTTTGGCTAATATTTTATTTAATCCTTGGCCTCTGACCAATTTCATAGGCTAGATCTCTAAATCAAATTCCTGTAAGTTTATCATCCATTTACCTCTTCTTTCTCCTAGTTCAATTTGCATTAGCATGGTTTTGACAGTTGGGTTTGGCACAATCGCAAAGATTCTACTCTATAAAATATAATACTTAAATTTATTTAGTACTTTTACTAAAGCATATGGCTATTTATATATAATTGTATATTTCAATTGGAAATATTTTAACAGTGAGCTCATAAAGGCTATTGGTTTTTCTTCATTATTTTCATTCTTCTATGTTAAGACACTCGTAGTTGAATGTTTAAAAACAAATGAATAGATGTAAAATGGTTGTGTCTAATTAATACTCACTAACATTGGAGTATTGGATATAATATATTCAATTCCTTGAAATGTTGCTTGGGCTTCAAAATTCCAAGTAATGTCAACATCTTTCTTGAGCATATTGTTTAGTGGTTTGAATATCTCTATAAATCCTAAGATGAATTTTCTAAAAAAATTAATCTTTCCAAATAATGACCTTAGTTCTTTCTTACTATATGAGAGTGAAATATTTTGTATTGCCTCTACTCTTTTAGGGTCAATTGAAATATCATATTTATAAATAACATGACATAATTTTTTTCCTTCAATTACTCCAAAAATGCACTTCTTAGGATTCAATGAGATATCGTGTTCTTTACATTTTTGGAATATTTTTCTTAAATTATTAACATTATTAGAATATTTATTTGAAAATAGGAATATCATCAATATAGATAACTATGTACTTGCCAATTAGATCCATAAAATCATAATTCATTACTATTTTAATGGTAGCACCTGTGTTAACAAATTTGAGAGGCATTCTCTTATAAGAAAAGGTACCCCATTTGTTGGTAGATGCGGTCTTCATTATATCCTTAGGATCTATCATAATATGGTTATTTCCAGAATATCCATATAAGAAAACATTATTTCATATTCATTTACTATTTGTAAAATGTGATCTATAGAAGGAAAATGATAATTATCTTTCTGAGAAGCCTTATTAAGATTCCTAAAGTCAATACATAGGTGAATTTATCTATTTTATTACAAACAGGTACTATATTAGCTATCCATGTGGAATTACTAACGGAAAAAATAATACATGCATCTAAAATATTTTGAAATTCCTTCTAAATAAAGGATTATAATAATGGATTAATAGGTATTTGTTTCTACTTTAATGAATTTGTTTCTGGTTTGAAAGGGATAGTATGAGTTATAATTACCTAATTATATGTTTTCAGATCTTCAAAGATCTTGTATAATTCCTTCTCTTTCATGACTATTGTAAGCTTTTCCTAATAAAACATTTTGAGGTTTTTCACTAGTCCTTATATTTATTGTATCGTATGCTTTATCTTTAAATACATATTTACCACATTTATTACTTTTGTAGTCTATATCAAATATTTTTTCAAGAGAAACCATACCTTTAGGAATTTTATTGGTTTTCAATGTTACCTCAATTTCTACATCAGCTTCATCTAGAATTTTTTCATCTTCGTTTATAACCTGGTTTTCAAAAATTCTAGAATTAGTCATAAAATATTGCATATGTTTATCATTTTTAAACACTTGAATATTATGTATATTATCTAGGATGGATGGTCAGGCTACTAATTATATGAAATTTTTCTTAAGCCTTCTATTAGCCATGGGTTTTAGTGTACTTGTTGCCACTGATAAGGAATTTGCAATTCTATTGCTTTTTATGGAATTGAGTTTAATTTTAAAAGCATAGAATTCATAATTTAAATATCTTACTCTATTCCTATAATGGATTAAGCTTTTTATCATGGAAAGCATATTATCTTCTAACTTTTTTAACCACCAACTTAGAATCTCCTTGTACTTTCAAGCATTTAATATTCTTTTATAAGGCTAATTGCAGTCCATATATTAATGTTTAATATTTTACAGTGTTGCAAGGAAGCTACAATCTATATTTTGCTAGACAAGATTTTCCTTTGGGGCTAATTAGTTCACACCTACTTCACTACCTTGTATGGACTTGGATCTATCAAACTTAAGAGTCTAAATTAGATTTTTATCTTTACTTACTTGGTGATGTCTTACTTTTAGAATTATCTATGATCTGTTTTAATTCAAAAGTGTAAACTCCTAATTTTGATTCATTATAGACAAATTCATTGGTTTTATTATTGTCTATAATGAGCTCTTTAAGTTTAGGTTCTCCTTCTATTCTAATTTATTTGCAACTCCTCACCAGGGAAACCACATGTGAGAGAAATTAGTGGCCATATATCCATTCAAATTTTTGGACCAATCCCTACTTAATAGTATTCCATATCCATATGGGATATCTACTACTTTAATGTCTATATATTTTTGTGTTCTAGGTTATAAAGCTAATTTTATATGAATGTGTTTGAGTACACCAACCACATTAACTTCTATTTTGTCCAATTTAATTTCTAATCGATTGGAAGAAACATATTTTAAATAAAATATTTGGTAGACAACATGTGGCATGATGTTATCTGAGGCTCCTAAATCAAAAATATAATTATGTAGATTATTACCTACAATCCTAATAGTCAATAGGAAATAAAGGGCTTCCCCTTTATATTTTCGTGATAAAAATTGGGTATCCATGGTTTTCTTGGATTTTATTTTATTTTGATCACTAAATAATTTATTAATAGTTCTTGTTAGTTAGCTAGCTGGGTGACTTCAAATAATGATATGTTTGCTTTTGTTTTCTTCAAATATTCTTCAATATTATATGTAGGTTTATCTAATGATCCACCACATCCCTCTTTATTTTGATCACTAAATAATTTATTATATGTTTGCTAGAGGAAGTGACTAGTTCTTTGCATTTGCTTCTAGGTATATAATTATGATTTTCTATCTTGAACTACCTATAGACTTGTACTTATTCTAATGATCCACCACATCCCTCTTTATCCCCTTCTAAAGATTCAAAAGTTTATACTACTAAATTTGTTCCATTATTGGTACTTATTTGATTTATATTTTCTTTACTAGGTATTATTTCCATGTTCATTTCTTTTTGAAGTATATCTAAAGATATTTTTAACTCAAGACAATCATTTTCACTATTTTGTGTAGTGGAATTTACTCTATACCAATTATTTAAGACTATATTTAAAATATTGACTATGGTATTAGGTTGATTTTGATTGACAATGGGATTTGGTACTCCATTATTTGAACGCGTATTCCATTGATAGTTGACTCTCTATAAATTAAAGTTCCTATTCTAAGGTGGATTATTGGGAGGAGGATTCTTAGATATCTACTTTTGCAAGTGTACCATATCACTACTAAGTTTTTGGACTAACCTCTGTAAATTATCTAACTAGGAATTAACATTATTATTTTATCCAATAGTATTATGATTTACTGCATTATTTGCAGATTCAATGGAATTCAAGAAAGTAAGTATGCTTTGATTTTGAGTAGCATTAAAAATATTTTAATATTCTAATTAGAATTAATATTAGGAAATATTCACATATTCTGAGCATGGATAGTGTTCAAAAATGTAGGTGTGGTCTAGATGTAGACACCAAAATAGCACCAATCTGATTTTGTGACTACAAACACTGATCACATTGACACACACAGCCCCAAGGGAAGCCCCTAGAGGTTAAATAGTGGTCCTAACCACTCTCACAGTAGTTTTGGAAGGTTAGAAATCATCTTGGCACCTTCAGGCACTTTGCTCAATATCCGCTCCACCCAGGGATGAATTCAAATTGGGATTTGCTCCGCCTAGGGATGAATTCACAATTCACTCTAGGGTGAGGTGAATTGCAAGTTTGATGGACAAAAAGTCAAATCTTGACAAATGGTAGCTCGGATCCACCACCTAACACCTCCTTCAGCTCATGGGAGCATGGGTGAGCATTTTTGAGCGTTAGAGCCTGTTACAGGGGCAGTCATGAAGCCCCTAATTAGGGAGGAATATTCCCTCCCCTGGAAGGGCATGGCTGCCATGTGGCGCCTCTGCATGCTCATCCCAAGAGACCTCCAGGTCTATAAATTGATGAGTTTCCTCATCCAAAAATAGACATAGTAAGAGCAATTTGGAGCAACGAAGTGCTGCCATTTTATTTCCCCATACACCATTGTGCGATTTGTGCCTTCTACATCCTTGATCTCTTTTAGAGAGGAGGTCATTGGGTGACTATTGGAAGGTAGAATCTTGAGCCCAAAACCAAACATTTGGCCATAAAATACCACCCAATTTGTGGACAACACCTTGTAAGATATTTTGGACCCATCCCAAGTGGATTGGTGCTGAAATCAGGCCCCAAACGGTGGACGGCCCGCCCGGGCGCCCCCACACTATTGTAGGCCTAATCGTCCCTTTTAGGAATGATTGGGAATCTATGGCAGATTTTGCTTTCTATCATTTTAATTTTTTGCATTCAATTCTATGATGCTTAGATAGGTTTTCATTTAAATTTCATCTCGTTTTGAACAATTTTGATTGTGTTTCTTTATTCATTCGCTTTTACTAACTTGTAGGTAGCATCATCAGATTCTCATTGATGGAGGTCAAATTGGGAAAATCCGACCATCTGGTTCTTCCCAAAATTCCCCCAATTAGCTAACCCCAAGTTTGCAGGTCTTTTGGAGATCTCTAGGCCAAAAATTTGGGACAACACCTTTTTGGCGTTTTGTTGCAGGTGAATTCGTCCCGCCCCGGAGCGAATTCAAATCGGCAAGGAATTTCCCAACTGTTCTTTTTGCAGTGCCCTCCTGTTGGTGTCCTGATGGCCTTGTAAAATTTTTAGAGCATTTGTATTCATTTTAGTCATAGTTTAATTCATTTTTCTCATCCATTTATCGTAGGCTTGGGGATTGCATGTTTTGCTTTATCCGTAGGTGCTATTGATTATCTTTTGTTTCTTTGAACACAGGACTGGAACATTGGAGGAGCAACAAGGAATAAAAATTCACATACACAAGTGGCGATGAAATTTTGGTCCACCCATCTTACATGTGGGCATGCGGAAGAAGGAAGGATATCCATGGATGTAACCAAGACATGGATTTAACGCTCCTCGCCCCTGAAAAGGGAGGATGCGAATTGTAACCGAGTTGTGAAATACATCAATAAAAGAGAAGGGCTGTTATTTCATTTGGGTTTCAATTCATGCTTTCTCCATTTCATGCACTTTTAATTCGTAGGATTCAGTGTTAAGTTTAGTTTCATTTTTTTGCATCATGCTTGGAGTCTTTTATTTCTTGTTTCCGTATCTTTGTGCTTCCAGTGGTGATCACAGTGGGACCCTATCCTCAGTTTTTAAGATCAGAGATCTGATCCAAACTTGTTTGTTTTTTCTTGCAGGTGCTGAGTTTCACACACTGACTGATGTTCATTCCATCAGGAGGCGGATATAGAGCTGTAATTCGTCTCACCCAGGGACGAATGAAAATTTGCCCCACCCTGTGACAAATACAGTCCTATAATTCATCCCCCTCCAGCATGAATTTTTTTTTGTGCAGTCTTCGTGCAGAAACTTAGAACCAACATATTTGGGCAGAGAAGGGGTAAGGATTTTGAATTTTTCTTATCTATTTTTGCCTTTAGTTTTTCTGTTCTAGGGTACTTGCTTGCTTAGGGAAAGTATTTTTCCTTTATCGCTTGCTTGTTTCCATTTTGAAAAATAAAAATAACCCCACACACCACGTGGCAACATAAAAACCAAGGCACTGGTTGTAAAACTCCAACCCTTAATCAAGACCAATGATGGATTTCATCACCACCTTGGCTTGAATTTTGCATCCATTACCTCAATCACAACTGTTGCTAGATGTAAATCCTGATGAAAGTTGACTGAGTGTAGCTGGGATGATTCCCAACACATGAGGATAACTCTTCTATGGTAGGTGTCATAAAAAGGGTGATTCCCCTTCTGTACCACCTACGTTCCACATACCATCTGCTCTCACATACCTATAGTTTCCCTCACGTAAGGGCGGGTATATAGAGAGGTTGGTATATCGGCCTGGCAATGGTATATTGAAGGGGCAACCATTTTTGGGAGCCATAAGAGCCATAATTTGCATTTAAATGTTCTTTACAAAAACCTTCAAAAACCTTCAAAAAAAAAAAAAAAAACAAAAACAAAAAAAAAATCAAAAACACACTAAACCAGGTCTAGGACACACTTTCAATCTTTAAACGAGATAATCACTGTTTGTGTGTGTGTATGATCATTTCTGTTTAGTGTAGCATAAAAATTTCATAAAAAGAGATAAAAATCTACATAGCTTGTAGGAAAGCACCACCATGGTGTACACACGTAGCCAAGCCCAATCAAGGGCGGAAGCTACGAAAAGTGTACAAGGGGGCACAAGTCGCCTTCGCTATAGCCCTAAGGACTTGGTCATACTGCCTTGGTGGCCTGACCCACAAGAGAGTCTGCATCAGTCCATGTCAAGATGGAACTATAAGGACACCCCTTTGAGGGACATGCCCATTCATCATAGCCCCTTTCAGGAGGAGTCCTTACACGTGGCACTCAAAATAGATAGGAAGGCTCCCTTAGAAGCTTGATATGAGTGGCCACCGTGTGATGAAGTGCTAGAGTGGCATAGTTTCCATGAGGAGAGGCCACATGATGATGGCCTCCCCACTTTGGCCCCCATCAATGTTAGAACCAATAGAAAAAATCCAGAGCGCAAGGCTCTTCAAACCGGGTGAGCTAACTCTGCCTGCCCCTTTCACACATATGAAAGGGAGCTCGAGGAAGATGATTACATTCCTCAAGAGTAATATACAATGCAGGGGCCATGCACTTTCACACCAGCTAGATATCATGATCACCCACTGAGGCCAGAGCCTCGGGTGAATGCCGCCAACCTCGACAAAGGGAAGTAGCCTATTGAGATCTCGGATCATAGGGACCGGGGTAAGTGCATAGGAGAGGCATCCAGGCCTCCTAGGCTCAAGATGGTGGAGCAAATTGACCTGGAAATCGCCAGACATACCACCCATGAAGTGCAGATCACGTGGCTTGAGCAAGACCAGTAGCAGTTAGAGCATCTATATTGCCTTAGCAAAGAGCACATTAGGCACCAAACAGATGAGCTACTCCATAACCCGATGCCTGAGAGGGTTCCAACTCTGCGCACCCAAAGGGCAGAACCATATGAGAGGCATAATCCCTTGGTACAAGATAGGTCTCCATGACCTTACCAAGTGCTACTTCTGAGACCTCATAGACCTGAGCGAGAGGCCACTCCATAGAACAACGATGGGTACCCTCCGCAGGAACCCACCCAGGGTCATAGGTCTCACCCAGAGACTCCTCAGGAAGCTTACGAGGAATATGAGAAAGAAGATGAGCGAGCCAAAATGCCCTACCTAGGCGGAGGAGTTGCCATCCGGCCACCCCTTCAGAGGCCTCAAGTCTCCAACAACCCACAACGGGAGTAAACTAAAGAGGAAGAAATTAAATCCTTAGATGCATATAAAGCGCTGCTAAAGCATCTGGAGTCTATGGAGACAAAAACTTCTGGGCCCCAAAAGCCCACTTTACGCTAGCTCTGCAACCTTTAGAGGGGAGGAGGATGCTCAAGAGCATGTGATAAGGTTCCTGAGCCAATGCTTCAGCATTCAGGACAATGATGCTTTGCTATTGAGAACATTTATAACCACATTCATAGGACCTACCTCAGATTAGTTTACTCAGTTACCAAAGCACAAAATTAACAATTTATATCAGTTAGTGGATGCGTTCCTCGAACGCTTCTCCTTCAATACCAAGAAGAAGGTGTCATTGAGTGACTTAGCTAGCCTCAGGCAGTATGAGGAGGAGACCATGGTGGCCTATGGGAATCGGTGGAGGACATTGCTTTCGAAGCTGCCCTACCTCCCCCCTATGTCCAACCTCACTCATATGTTCTCCAAGAGTTGTCTGAGATCGATCTCTATGTTATTGTAGCTGCAACAATATGCCACCTTAGAAGAAGCTCTAGTGCAAGCCAGGATCATTGAAGAGATCAAAATACAGGATGGTGAGATAGCCAAACCTAAGAAAAAAGAGTGGACTAAAAACACTAAAGCTGGGACCACACAAAAAAAAACCGTTGTGGTTAACCAAGTTGCTATCAATGTCCCTAAGACTGCTGAAAGCATGAGGATACGAAAGCAAAAAGGAAAGCGAGTATGCGATGCAAACAGAACCGGACTTAGCGCTAAATCCTAGAAACTTGAAAGTGCAATGAGAAGAGGGAAAAACATGCATGAATCAAAATGAAACAAATGTGAATAAATAAGACAGCCCTTTTTATTGATATGTTTCACAACTCGGTTACAATGCGCATCCTCCCCTTCCAAGGGCTAGGAGCATTTAGGCGTGCGTTCTCGTTACATCCATGGGTGCATTTCCTTCTTTCGCATGCCCACATGTAAAATGGGCAGGCCAAGAATCACCACTACTTGTGTTGACTCCTCGCTGCTCCTCTGATGTCCAAACCCTATGTTCAAAGGAACAAGAAAAGGTTAGTAGCACTTGCGGATAAAACAAAGCATGCAATCCCTAAGCCTACGATAAATGAAATGAGAAAATGAATTAAAATATGACTAAAATAGATCCAAATGCTCTAAAAATTGGACAAGGGCATCAAGACACAACCATAAAGGCCCTGCAAAAAGAATAATCGGGAAATTCCTCACCGATTTGAATTCGCTCTGGGGTGGGATGAATTCACCTACAACAAAATGCCAAAAAGGTACTGTCCCAAAGTCCTGCATAGGAAGCTCCAAAAGACCTACAAACTTGAGGTTAGCTAATTGGGGGAATTTTGGGAAGACCCAAAAGATCATATTTTACCAATTTTGCCTCCATTAGCGAGAATTTGATGATGCTACCTGCAAGTTAGTAGAAGCGAGCAAAGATAGAAATATGGTCAAAATTGTTCAAAACGAGACGAAATTCAAATGACAACCTATCTAAGCATCGTAGAAATGAGTGCAAAAATGTAAGAAAACAAGTTTTCCACAGATTTCCCATCATTCCGAATGGGGGCGATTAAGATTGTGGCAGTGTGGGAGGGGGCGTCCATGGGGCAGGCCGCCCACCGTTTGGGGCCTAATTTCGGCACCAATCCACTTGGGATAGGTTCAAAACCTCTTGTGTGGTATTGTAAAAAAATTTGGTGGGATGTTGTGGCAAAATTTCAAGTGTTGGGCTCGAGATTCATCCTCTCAATAGTCACCCAATGACCTCCCCTCTAAAGGAGATCAAGGATGTGAAAGGTGCAAATCCAAAAGGTGTGAGGCATGTAAATAAAACAACAACACTTCATTGCTCTAAAATGCTCCTTCTATGTATATTTTGGGGTGAGGAAACTCACCAATTTATAGACTTGGAGGTCTCTTGAAATGGGCATGCAGAGGTGCCACATGGCAGCCATGCCCTCCCAGGGGGAAGGAGATTCCTCCCTGAATTGGGACTTCATTACTGACCTTGCAAATGCCTCTAACGCTCAAAAATGCTCACCCATACTTCCATGCGATGAAGGAAGCGTTGAGTGGCAGATTTGAGCTGCCATTTGTCAAAATTTGACTTTTTTCCCGTCAAACCTGTAATTCACCCCACCCTAAAGTGAATTCAAAATTCATCCCTGGGTGGAGCGAATCCCAGTTTGAATTTGTTTTAGGGTGGAACAGATATTGAGCAAAGTTCCTGAAGGTGCCAAACTGATCTTTGACCTTCCAAAACTACTGTGAGAGTGGTTAGGACCACTGTTTAACCTCTTGGGGATGCCCTTGGGGCTGTGTGTGTCAAAGCGATTAGTTTTTTTAGTCACATAATCGGATTGGTGTTGTTTTGGTGTCTACAGATGCCCCTTTTTGGGATGCATTGTGCATGGCACAATGCTGAGCAAAAATAGATAACCAAAGCACTAATGATTAGGGTTTCTCAGTAACCTAACCAACTTTTGATACCCCAAGCATGAAAAGGGTATCCATTCTTGAATCCTTGCTTCTGACGAGCAAAGGAACTCAGTTCAAGTGTTAACCTTTTTCGGTGAGGTGTTACTTGAGCTCGGACATTGATCAGTCATGAATAGGCAAAGGCCGCAACCTTTTGTCTATGGGAACCTTGAGTTCATGATTCACGAATTCCAAGTGATTGATCAACTTGTGATTATTGCCTGTTTACTGCCCCAAGTAGGGGCGTGATTGTATTTGTCAATGATTCTTTGAATGCATGCTATTTCCATGATTGGGTGTGTATTTGTTGATTGGTGGCTAAGTGTGACTACCCACATGAGCGACGAATCGATGAGGGAATGACTTACATGAGAAAATCGACGATTCTCTTGACCCAAGATGACTTAGGTAAGGGTGCCTTCAGAGATTTATCTTTGAATTGTGTGCATTTTTCTGACATTTAGACCTATTTTTGGTGGGTGTTAACCCTTTTGGCGACGCTGTGCTGGAGCTAAAATTGTCAAAAATCCGTCTTCCCGTGGAGCGGTCCATCCATGGTGGCCTTATTATGGAGTAGGATGGTGATGATTTATAACCCCGAAGTCTATTTTGGATTCCAAGAATGTCAGGCATGAAGGCGCCTTCGTTCGACAACTCTATTGCTATTTTTGGGTGGGTTTTGACCCTTTTGGTGATGTCGTTTGGGGATGAAATTATCGAAGATCCATCTTCCCGTGGAGCGGTTCAGCTATGGTAGCCTTCTTAGGGAGTAGGATAGTGAGGATTTGTGACCCCGATGTCTATTTTGCATGCCCATAATGTCAAGTGCAAAAGCACTCTCATTGGACGGGTTATTGCTACTTTTGGTGCATTTTATGCATGTTTTTGCTGTTTTTAAAATTTGTGTGCTGAATTCATTCCATAGTGGGAAGAATTCCTATGTAGTATTCATCCCAGGGTGGAATTAGTGCTAACCAGAGTGCTCATTCTAGGGGGGGACGATTACAGGCTCAAAAAGCCTATTTAAAGGCCAAAACTAGGTTTTGGGCTCATTTGCACTTGTTTTTTTGGCGATTTGGAGCTCTGAGGAGGAGGTCAATTCTGTGAAGCGAAGCGTTGTAAAATTTCTCTTGACACTATGAGTGCACAAATCGGATCGAGAAGCAAAGCCGAAGAGAGACCAGTAAGTGCTCCTTAGCGTTATTGCTTTTGTTATATGTTATAAAACTGCATGTGATTTGTTTAATTTTCTTTGTTATGTTGCTTTTCAAAATTAAAATTGAAACCTTAAAACTGAGCTGAACACAAACCAAGACATAGCTTAAAAATGAGCAGAAAACGTAGTTAAAACCTAGGTGAAATTAATTTTTTTTTTTTAAATTTAATGTTTTTGTGTTGTTTTTTGTTGTAGGTTGTGAAGAGCCGGTATCGTGTACCTACTGCTTTCACGGAAGCATGGGGGGCGCTGACCGTGGCTGACTGGGAGTGGCTTGATGCCCTTGGGCTCAAGCGGGTGGCTCGACTGGAGCCTGTGGTCGAGGATTGGGCCTATCTGACGGCCCTGATCAACCTATGGGATCCCCGGACCAACACCTTCCATCTCCCAACAGGGGAGATGACGGTGACCTTGGAGGATGTCTATCAACTTTTGCAGATTCTGATAGACGGACTGCCAATCAGGATGACATCACGGGATCAATGGACAACGATGCTGATACGATGCTTTAGGCATGGAAAGGAGTTGGGCGAAGTGTTGCAGGAGAGGGATCTCCTACGAGCTCAGCTGGTGGAGCGGGAGAGTGCATTCGTTGCACACCGTCGGGGGGATGGGGACACCAGTGCTACACAGGGAGAGGGATCTCCCTACGAACATGGAGCATGATGAGTAGTGGCTTACTACCATCGGGGGGGAGTGAGTGGGGGGGGGAGACATATTGGTCTCGGCATCGGATGGATATGGAGGGAGAGATTATCTGCCTCGATGGGCGGTTACCTGAGACCTAGGGAGGTGGTTTGTCACATCGAACGAGGGGTAGTGATACTGAGCAGTCAACATCATCTCATCGTAGGTGATTGGATGAGGGAGGGGGTATTAGGCGTGATGCGGGGGCTAGCAGCGGCCACCTTGAGGGGTCCCATAGGACCCACACCATGGGGGGTAGTTCCCATCACATCGATCCTGCATGATCATGGTGGCCGATGCCTTAGGCTTGGGGGTTTTGAGATTTTGGATTTTGGTGCGGGGTCAAAGGACCAGCTCTTTGTAGCCTGCGGGCATTTTTGCTGATATATATATACACTTTATTTTTTTTATGCGCATGTGATGATTTGATTTTATGCATGATTATTGATGAATATGGATGTATGCATGTTATGTTATAGTGATGAATGCATATGTTGTGCTAAAATGTGAATTTTTGTAATTGATATGATATGCAAATGGAATGGATGAATTGAATTTGTGAAGTTTGGTAGGCACACCATAGAATGTTTTAGAACTTTATGGATTTTTGTCCTAGGCGATTGCTGCGGTGAATAGCTTTGTAGGCATACATGTTTTTTTTTTTTGGTATGGCGAGAATAAAATATAGCAAGGTGGTTTCAAACGTAGTTAAGGTTTTCTGAGATTTAGATGTTTTAACTAGCTAGCCACGACTGTACTTTATCTCACAAGACTTTGACCAAGGTATGAATCGGACTTGTTTTGGACCAAGTTATTTCACATCCTTGTGTGTGCAATTGAGTTCATTTATGTGGTGTTGGTCAGGTTACCGCTAGTGCCAGATAGGCTGTCAACCAAACCTATCCTGAGGATCACCTGATTAATTCAACTAACTCCTTTGTTGTATTTAGTCAGATTAATCTACGGTGCTATCGTAGGATACCATAAGCTAGCTCATCCACATGCAAACATTGATCTGCACACAAGTTAATGTGATAGATATATCATCATGCGGGAGGTTTACCACTAGTGACCGATAGGCTATCAACAAAACCGATACTGAGGTTTGCCTCATGACCTATCGGAATGCTGAGAGTTCTAGGGATTCAAGTTCAACTCCCTTCTTTTCTTCAATTGTATTGGGATACTTGCTCTTTTGTAGTGATAAAAATCACTGTTTATTTTGTATTATTTTTTTTTGAGCAAGGGATTAGGATGTAGAGTGATGAGAACCACTATTATTTGTGCCTTTCTTGAGGTATGCACTTTGGTGGTGATGTCAAATTTTTTGGATTTTTTGATGTTTGCAAATTGTTGATGTTTTGCAACTTTTGAGAATTTGGGATTCTTGGGGAATTGGGTAGGGAGGATGCTTGTCCTTTTGCCAAATCTTAGCATTCTTGGGGTCATTCGCATAGGGGGATGAGCAAGATAGTCGTTTCTATTATGGTGACCTGGATTGCTTTGTAGGGTTCATATTTTGTTCACACAACTTGGGAATGTTTGTTATATGTTTTAACTTGTGCTGGGATGCTACGTAACAAGGTGTGATCCAAGTAGAATTCTACCTGCATAAAATCTGTCTAACTTGGTACAGTATGTGGCTAGACAAAAAATGATGACTGAATGATGAAAACTCTCGATACATTAGAAAAAACTGACTATGATGTGGGAGAATAACATAAATGGCGGTTATAGGTGATGAACTATTGATAAAGCGGAAAATGTGAAAGATGATGGTTTTTGCCAAGTAATGACAGTCTATGGTGCTGCGACCTGTATGACCACAAATATGCACTGTATGGATGTGATGCTTAATGTAGCTATATATTTTTGTGTTTTTGATGGATTGATTTGTGAGTATGCATATGAGATGCAAAAGAACTCTGTACTATTATGACGATGTTGCGTATGCATGGAAATGAGATGCAAATTTTTGTTATTTTTGATGATTATATTGTTTTTGAATTTTTCTTGTTTTTGACCAAGCGATTATGGGAATCCTTGGAGCCTTTTGGGTTGACCAAGTGATTATGGGAATCCTTGGAGCCTTTTGGGTTGACCAAGTGATTATGGGAATCCTTGGAGATTTTTGGGTTGACCAACCGATTATGGGAATCCTTGGAGCTTTTTGGGTTGACCAAGCGATTATGGGAATCATTGGAGCTTTTTGGGTGGGCTATGGCTCCTTTAAATATGGAATGGCCGCAAGTGACTGATGTTCAAGGGTTCTAGTTCCTTGATTCTATCAAGAGAGGCTAGCCGGTATGTTCTAGGTCCTATTTTGCTATCAATTACATATGGACCTAACCAATTTTCCGTGAACTTGTCCCTTAGATGGGACGACAAACTAGAGTTTTGTTGGTTTTCTTTTAAGACCAAGTCACCAATCCGAAAGTCCCTTAGGTGAACTTTCATGTTGTATGCTTTCTTAAGTCGCTCTTGATAGATACATAAATGTTCGAGAGCATTAATGTGTCGTTCGTCAAGCAACGTAAGCTGGTCTAACCGGGCCTGTCGCGTAGTGTCATCATCGATGAACTCTTGCATTGATATGCACAGGGAGGGAATCTCCAACTCGAGAGGCATGACTACCTCGGAGCCATACACGAGCAAAAATGGAGTGGCCTCGGTGGGTGTTTGAATGCTAGTGCGATAAGCCCAAAGGGCAAGTGGGATTTGGATGTGCCAATCCTAATAACTGTTTGTGACTGTCTTTTTAAGGATAGCAACTAGCATTTTGTTTGACGCCTCTGCTTGCCCATTTGCCTATGAATAATAGGGTATCGAAAAACTATGCTGAATTTTGTACTTTATGGTCAAAGCATGCACATATTTGTTCTTGAATGACGTCCCATTATTCGAGATTATCTTGGATGGAATACCAAAATGACATATGATGTTATGCAAAATGAACTCCACAATGCGGGGTCCAGTCGTAGAGGTTAGTGGAACCGCTTCCACCCACTTGGTGAAATACTTTGTGGCCATTATGATAAATGTGTGATGGTCGAATGACGTACGAGAGATCTTTTCGATTAGATCTAGGCCCCACTGCAAAAATGGCCAAGCCGATTGGATCGGCTGCAAGGCCTAAGAAGGTACGTGTGTTAAATTAGCATGGTGTTGACACTTCATGCACTTCCTGACATATGTGCGACAATATCGATCTAAATATGGCCAATAATAGCCCATGCGAAGGATGCGCTTTGCGATGGCCATACCGTTGAAGTGGCCACCACATGTACCATCGTGTGCTTGGGTGATTGCCCAAGAATAATCTTGTTGGTCTAAGCAACGAAGGAGTATTCCTTCATAGCTATGACGGTACATGTGGTGTTAGGGTTGGCATATGGATTCCTCAATGTATATGTGGTGTTAGGGTTGGCATATGGATTTGATGCCAATCCCCCCTTGTTGCCTATCCCTAGGCCTTGCATGTTCTCCACCAAGATGTCTAAGGGGAGGGGGTGGTTGAACCCTAATCTTGACTTATCATATGGCATTTGGTATCTTTGTTGGCAAAGAACACATATCCCTTGCTCATATTGGCCTAACCCATATTCGTGCCAATTGCATTGGCCAAGGTATCTCAGAGCAAAGTCTGGGTTAGACAAATAGTTGACATTTTCAACAAAAGGCTCTTCATATTCGTCCTCTTGCGTGCATGGTGCAATGCCATGATCAAGGCCCCCATACAAAAAGTTTGTCTGATTCGATCGGTGGCCTAGGGGAACAATAGTGCTAATGGGAAGGTGAGGTCTCCCCATGCCCTACATGGACTCTAGTGTGGGTGTTGCTACAATATTCTACACCAGATACTTCCCCAGGCCCGTATTGGCCATTTTAACGGTGATTGTTGGTGGTTGAGGGGGAGGGAATGGAAGTTCTCCTTGAGTCCACTCCATGTCGGGTGGGCCAAAAGCCTCGAATTCCATTCGTCTAGGCATATCATCAGTAGAGATAGTTGATACTTATGGCAATATCTCTTCCAAAGGTTCTGCCTCTTTTAGGGGTTTCTTCCCTTTGTCCTTCTATTTTGCCCCCATAGATGACGTCGTTGGTGGAGGACCAGATGATGAAGATAAACCTGGCTAGGATTTTGAAGAACTTGTTAACGAAGATGCCTATGAAATTAGACCCTATTTAGATGGATTTAACTGAAAATCCAAATGCATTGATGGCAGGGTCGATTGTGGCATCAGCTGCACCGCATTACAATACTTGAAGGGTTCTAAGTCCACTGGGACTACATGCACCTCCCATTCAAATGTATACTTTAAACATTAGTGAGCTATCGAAGGGACACACTTCATGTCCCTAATCCATGGCCGGCCCAACAATATGTTGTAGGCCATCTCACCCTCCAATACATGGCACAATGTGGGTATGGTCTTTTGTCCCACTTGGATTGGTAGGACTATTGTGCCGACTGTTGAGCAGATTGCATCATTGAATGCTCGTAGAGTGTAGGTGGAAGCTGTGATGTGAGATGCAGGAAACTTCAAATGTTTGAGAGCCACAGTTGTGATGATGTTGTTGGATGAGCCAGTGTCTATCAACACCCTCTTGTATGGGATCTCGTTGACCCGCACGATAACGTGCAAGGGTGGATCTGCCATGTCATCAGTCACTGATCTTAATTCGTCTTCCCAAAATGTGATGACTGGCTCAGTGCATAATTTTACATACCCCACAAAGTTGTTGAAAGAATTTGTCTCGTGGGGATGCAACTTGATGGCTTTCAAAATCTCCATTAGAGCTTCTTGATGGGGCGTAGATTGTTGTATAAGATCGTATATGGAGAGCCTAGCTGAGGTGGTCCTAAAAATTTGAGTTAGTTTGGTCCGAAGTGTGGCCACCGACTTAGGTGGAGGAGGTTGTGCAAAGTGCTATTGTGGTTGCGAAGTTGTTGGCACCTCTCCTGCCACTGCCGCAGGAGCATTCATGCTCGGATACCTCTTGTTCCGAGTCACTATACTGATCATCCCTATGTATCCCTACATGGGGCAATTCTGTGTGACCTCGTTAACTTGTAGGGTATTTTCCTGTGGAGCATGAGCAGGAAAAGGGTCTTTGAAGACCTCCATTTTTTGATTGCTTGGTGTGATAGGATTATCCATCGCTAGGGTCTTGTTATCAATTAGGTCCTACACCAAGCCCTTAAATTTCCAATAGGCATTTAGGTCATGCCCCTGCCGCCTATGGAACCTACAGTACAATTCCTCCCTATACCCCTTAGGCTTGGGTGCATTTGGATCTATAGTCTGAATCTCTGGCAGGTTTATTAGGTTTGTCGCTAACAAGCGGTCAAACAAGGAGTCGTTGGACTTTGTGTAGGGTGTGAATTGTACCCTAGGGCGACGCTGCTGACCCTGTTCTTGCCTCTAATTTTTTCTATCATAGTTGTTAGGAGGCATTGCCTAATAATTAGCCTTTTGAGGCTGAGTTTCTTGCACAGGTTTAGGGATGTTGATTGCAACTTGGTTAACTGCAGTGGGTTTTTGTTGTGTGGTCCCAGCTTTTGTGTTTTTAGTCCACTCTTTTTTCTTAGGCTTGGCTATCTCACCATTCTATATTTTGATCTCTTCAATAATTCTGGCTTGTGCCAGAGATTCTTCTAAGGTGGCATATTGCTATAGTTGCAATAGCATAGAGATCGATATCAAACAACATTTGGAGAACATCTGAGTGAGGTCGGACATAGGAGTGAGGTAGGGCAGATTTGAGAGCAATGTCCTCCATCGATTCCCATAGGCCGCCATGGTCTCCTCCTCATACTACTTGAGGCTGTCTAAGTCACTTAGTGATGCCTTCTTCTTGGTATTGAAGGTGAAGCGTTCGAGGAACACATCCACTAACTGATATAAATTGTTAATGCTATGATTTGGTAACTAAGTAAACCAATCTGAGGCAGGGCCTACGAATGTGGTTATAAATGTTCTTAATAACAAAGCATCATTGTCCTGAATGCCAAAGCATTGGCTCAGGAACCTTGTCACATGCTCTTGAGCATCCTCCTCCCCTCTAAAGGTTGTCAATTGAGGTAGCTTAAAGTGCTCAAGGTAAGGAGGTGCTGGCACTGATGGATGCACAGGATGACTGTGAAGCTGGCATAAAGTGGGCTTTTGGGGCCCAAAAGTTTTGGTTTCCACAGACTCCAGCCGCTCTAGTAGTGCTTTGTATGCATCGGAGGATTTAATCTCTTCCTCTTTAGTTTTATCCCATTGTGGGTTGTGGGAGACTTGAGGCATCTGAAGGGGTGGCCGGATGACAACTCCTCCACCTAGGTAGGACGTTTCAGCCCGTTCTTCTTCCTGCTCGTACCCCTCGTAAGCTTCCTGAGGAGTCTCTAGACAAGACGTATGACCCTGGGTGGGTCTCCATAGAGGGTACCCATCATTGTTCCGGGGAGTGGCCTCCCACTCAGGTCTAGGAGGTCTTGGAGGTAGCACTTGGTAAGGTCACAGAGACCTATCTCGCACCAAGGGATTACGCCTCTCATATGGTTCCGCCCTTTGGGTGTGCAGGGTTGGAACCCTCTCAGGCACTGAGTTATGTAGCAAATCATCTATTTGGAACCTAATGCACTCTTTGCTAAGGTGATATAAATGCTCTAGCTACTACTGATCTTGCTCAAGCCGCATGATTTGCGCTTGGCAGGCGGCATGTATGGTGATTTCCAGGTCAATTTGCTCCACCATCTTGAGCCTAGGAGGCCTGGATGCCTCTCCTATGCACTTACCTCGGTCGTGATGATCCGATATCTCAATAGGCTGCTTCCCTCTGTCAAGGTTGGCGGCATTCACCCGAGGCTCTGGCCTCAGTGGGTGATCATGGTATCTAGCTAGTGCGGAAGAGCATGGCCCCCATGTTGTATATTGCTCTTGAGGAATGTAATCATCTTCCTCATGCTCCATTTCATATGTGTGAAAGGGGTGGGAAGAGTTAGCTCACCCGGTTTGAAGAGCCTTACACTCTGGATTTTGTCTATTGGTTCTAACAGTGATGGGGGGCAAAGGGGGGAAGCCATCATCATGTGGCCTCTCCTCATGGAAACTATGCCACTCTAGCACTTCATCGCATGGTGGCCACTCATATCAAGCTTCTAAGGGAGATTTCTTGTCTATGTTGAGTGCCACATGCAAGGACTCCTCCTGAAAGGGGCTATGATGAATGGGCATGTCCCTCAAAGGGGTGTCCCTATAATTCCATCTTGACATGGACTGATGCGGACTCTCTTGTGGGTCGGGCCGCCAAGGTGGTATGACCAAGTCCTTGGTGTTGTAGCGGAGGTGACTTGTGCCCCCTTGTACACTTTTTGCAGCTTTCGCCCTTGATTGGGCTTGGCTACGTGTGTACACCATGGTGGTGCTTTCCTACAAACTATGTAGATTTTTTATTTTTTTTTCTTTTTATGATTTTTATGCTACACTAAACAGAAATGATCATACACACACACAAGCAGTGATTATCTCATTTAAATATTGAAAGTGTGTCCTAAACCTGGTTTAGTGTGTTTTGATTTTTTTGTTTTTGTTTCTTTTTGTTTTTGGTTTTGAAGGTTTTTAAAGAGCATTTAAATGCAAAATGAGGGCTCTTATGACTCCCAAAATTGGTCGCCCCTTCGATATACCATTGCCAGGCTGATATACCAACCTCTCTATATACCCGCCCTTACATGAGGGAAACTATAGGTACGTGAGAGCAGATGGTATGTGGAACGTAGGCGGTACGAAAGGGGAATCACCATGTTTATGAAACCTACCATAGAAGACTTATCCTCATGCATTGGTAATCACCCCAGCTGCACTCGGTTAGATTTCGTCAGGATTTATGTCTAGCAATAGTTGCGATCGGGGTAATGGATGCAAAATTCAAGCCAAGGTGGTGATGAAATCCATCGTTGGTCTTGATCAAGGGCTAGGGTTTTACGACTAGCACCTTGGTTTTTAAGTTACCACATGGTGTGTGGGGTTATTTTTATTTTGCAAAAGGAAACAAGCAAACAACAAAAAGAAAACTTTCCCTAAGCAAACAAATAACCCAAAAAAAGAAACACTGAACAGAAAATGATAGAGAACATGCAAAATCCTTACCTCTTCTCTGCCCACATCTGTTGGTCCTGAGTTTTTGCCCAGAAACTTCACAGACTAGAATTTTTCCCAGGGTGGAATGAATTACAGGACTGTATTCGTCCCAGGGTGGGGCACATTCCAATTTATCCCTGGATGAGATGAATTACAATTTTGTATTTGCCACAGACTGGAACAAACAGCAGTCCTGCGGTCCAAAAAAGGATACCTGCAAGCAAGGTAAATTTTGATAAAATTTATGATCCAAAAAAGGCATAGGAAAGAGTCCCACTATGATCGCCACTAAAATCATGAGGATACGGAAGCAAAAAGGAAAGCGAGTATGCGATGCAAACAGAACCGGACTTAGCGCTAAATCCTAGAAACTTGAAAGTGCAATGAGAAGAGGGAAAAACATGCGCAAATTGAAATGAAACAAATGTGAATAAATAAGACAACCCTTTTTATTGATATGTTTCACAACTTGGTTACAATGCGCATCCTCCCCTTCCAAGGGCTAGGAGCGTTTAGGCATGCGTTCTCGTTACATCCATGGGTGCATTTCCTTCTTTCGCGTACCCACATGTAAAATGGGCGGGCCAAGTGTCGCCACCACTTGAGTTGATGAGTATTGAATCCTTTCTTCTCCTTCGATGTCCAAACCCTACGTTCAAATGAACAAGAAATGGTCAGTAGCACCTACAGATAAAACAAAGCATGCAATCCCCAAGCCTACGATAAATGAAATGAGAAAATGAATTAAACTATGACTAAAACAGATCCAAATGCTCTAAAAATTGGACAGGGGCATCAAGACACCACTAGGAAGGCCCTACAAAATAAAAGTTGGGAAATTCCTCACCGATTTGAATTTGCTCTGGGGTGGGACGAATTCACCTCCAACAAAACGCTGAAAAGGTACTGTCCCAATGTCCTGCCTAGGAAGCTCCAAAAGACCTGCAAACTTGGGGTTAGCTAACTGGGGGCATTTTTGGAAGACCCATATGATCCTATTTTCCCAATTTTGTCTCCATTAGTGATAATTTGATGATGCTACATGCAAGTTAGTAGAAGCGAGCAAAGATAGAAATATGGTCAAAATTGTTCAAAACGAGACGAAATTCAAATGACAACCTATCTAAGCATCATAGAAATGAATGCAAAAATGAAATAAAACAATTCTACCATGGAATTCCCATTGTTATGAAAGGGGGCGATTAAGATTGTGGTAGTGTGGGAGGGGGTGCCCATGGGGCAGGCTGCTCGTCGTTTGGGGTCTGATTTCGGCACCAATCCACTTGGGATGGGTCCAAAACCTCTTGTGTGGTATTGTCAAAAAAATTTGTGGGATGTTGTGGCCAAATTTTGGGTGTTGGGCTCGAGATTCATCCTCTCAATAGTCACCCAATGACCTCCCCTCTAAAGGAGATCAAGGATGTGAAAGGTGCAAATCCAAAAGGTGTGAGGCATGTAAATAAATGGCAGCACTTCGTTACTCTAAAATGCTCCTTCTCTATATATTTTGGGGTGAGGAAAATCACCAATTTATAGACTTGGAGGTCTCTTGAAATGGGCATGTAGAGGTGCCACATGGCAGCCATGCCCTCCCAAGGGGAAGGATATTCCTCCATGAATTGGGACTTCATGACTAACCTTGCAAATGCCTCTAATGCTTGAAAACACTCACCCATACTACCATGCGATGAAGGAAGCATTGAGTGGCGGATCTGAGCTGCCATTTGTCAAGATTTGACTTTTTTCTCATCAAACCTGCAATTCACCCCACCCCGGAGCGAATTCAGAATTCGTCCTTGGGTGGAATGAATCCCAGTTTGAATTCATTCCAGGGTGGAACGAATATTGAGCAAAGTGCCTGAAGGTGCCAAACTGATCTCTGATCTTCCAAAACTATTGTGAGAGTGGTTAGGACCATTGTTTAACCTCTAGGGGCTTCCCTTGGGGCTGTGTGTGTCAAAGCGATCAATGTTTGCAGTCACATAATTGGATTGGTGCTATTTTTGTGTCTACACCTACACAAGCAACACAACCTCAAAAGGCTTACTATCAGGCAGTGCCTCCTAAAAACTATGACAGATAAAATAAAAGGCAAGAACAGGGTCAAAAGTGTTGCCCTCGATGATAATTCATACCCTACACAAAGTCCAGGGACTCCTTGTTTGATCGCTTATTAGCAAAAAACCTGATCAACCTGCCAAAGGTTCAGACTATAGATCCCAACGTGCCCAAGCCTAAGGGGTATAGAGAGGACTTGTACTGTAGGTTCCATAGGTGGTAGGGGCATGACCTAAATGCCTGTTAGAAATTTAAGGGCTTGGTGCAAGACCTAATTGATAACAAGACCCTAGCGGTGGATAATCCCATCGCACCAAGAAATCAACAAATGGAGGTCTTCAAAGACCCCTTGCCTACTCATGCTCCACAGGAAAAGACCCTACAAGTTAACGAGGTCACATAGAACTGCCTCATACAGGGATATGTAGGGATGATCAGTATAGTGACTCAGAATAGGAGGTATCCAAGCACGAATGCTCCTATGGCAGTGGCAGGAGAGGTGCCAACAACTTCACAACCACAACAACACCTTGCACAACCTCCTTTGCCTAAGCCGGTGGCCACACTTCGGACCAAACTAACTCAGAGTTTGAGGACCACCTTGGCTAGGCTCTCCATATACGAGCTTATACAACAATCAATGCCCCATCGAGAAGCTCTAATGGAGATTTTGAAAGCCATCGAGTTGTAGCCCCATGAGACAAATTCTTTCAACAACTTCGTGGGGCATGTAAAATGATGCACTGAGCCAGTCATCACATTTCGGGAAGACAAATTGAGATCAGTGACTGATGACATGGCAGATCCACCCCTACACGTTATCGCATGGGTCAACGGGATCCCATACAAGAGGGTGTTGATAGACACTGGCTCATCCAGCAACATCATCACAACTATGGCTCTCAAACATCTAAAGTTGCCCACATCTCACATCATAGCTTCCACCTACACTCTGCGAGCATTCAATGACGCAATCTGCTCGACAGTCGGCACAATAGTCCTACCAATCCAAGTGGGACAAAAGACCATACCCACATTGTGCCACGTATTGGAGGGTGAGATGGCCTACAACATCTTGTCTGGGCCGGCCATGGATCAGGGACATGAAGTGTGTCCCTTCGATAGCTCACCAATGTTTAAAGTATACATTTGAAGGGGAGGTGCATGTAGTCCCGATGGACTTGGAACCCTTCAAGTATTGTAATGCGGTGCAGTTGATGCCGCAATCGACCCTACCATCAATGCATTTGGATTTCTAGTTAAATCCATCTAAATAGGGTCCGATTCCACAGGCATCCCCATTAACAAGTTCTTCAAAATCCCAGTCGGGTTCATCTTCATCGTCTGGTCCTCCACCAATGACACCATCTTTGGGGGCCAAATAGAAGGACAAAGGGAAGGAACCCCTGGAAGAGGCAAAACCTTTGGAAGAGACACTACCATCGATGTCAACTATCTCTACTAAGGAGATGCCTAGCCGGATGGAAGTCGAGGCTCCTAGTCCACCCGACATGGAGTGGACTCAAGGAGAACTTCCATTCCCTCCCCCTCAACCGCCAATGATCACCATTGAAATGGCCAATACGGGCCTAGGGGAGTATCTGGTGTGGAATATTGTAGCAACACCCACACTAGAATCCATGCAGGACATGGGGAGACCTCGACTCCCCATTGGCACTATTGTTCCCCTAGGCTACCCGTCGAACCAGACAAACTTTGTGTATGGGGGCCTTGATCATGGCGTTGCACCATGCACGCAAGAGGACGAAGATGAAGAGCCTTTTGCTGAAAATGTCAACTATTTGTCTAACCCAGACTTTGCTCTGAGATACCTTGGCCAATGCAATTGGCACGGATATGGGTTAGGCCGATATGAGCAAGGGATACGTGTTCTTTGCCAACCAAGATACCAAATGCCATATGACAAGTCAGGAGTAGGGTTCAACCACCCCCTGCCCTTGGACATCTTGGTGGAGAACATGCAAGGCCTAGGGATAGGCAACAAGGGGGGATTGGCATCGGATCCATATGCCAACCCTAACACCACATATACATTGAGGGATTATCTCCCATTAACGACAATCAACCTTGTTGGCTCTAGTAATCCTTTCCCTTCGCTCGAGAGAGGAGAAAGCTCGAGAGCTCATTTTCAAGGAGGGTCTAGACAATGTCAAGAAGGGTCCTCGGAGGATGAGTCGGAGTATGAACCAGCGTCGTATGACCCCTTCGAATCAGATAGCGATCACTCATAGGTGATCCCCATGGATGAATATCAAGAAAGCCTCTTGACAATGTTCCCCCTGGATGCTCCCATCGAGCAAGCACCGCTCCAAGGAAATCAAGTCCCCCCGTAGAGAGCGGAACAACCTAGGTGGGACCACATTAATTTGCTTGAGCAGGACGAGCCTATCATACCTCAAACAGTTGTCGAAGCCAACGAGGGCTTTTGGATCTCCGATAGTGATTACGAAGATGAAACAAAAATGACATATCTTAATCACATGCGGCAGATGCAGCATCGGCACCCCTTGGAGATTAATGACATATTTGAATAACTAAACATAGTGCCAGGGCATGAGTGGTACGTAGACCCAGCGCGGTGGGACCAAGTGTTGGATCCACTACTCTGGGCATACGAAGAGCACCTTCCACCCAGAGACCCTATAGTGACATCAGTGTCGAGGGTAGACCCTATCTTCCTATCCACACATAGGGCCGATCCATTCGTGCCCATCCCTCTAGAGCTAGATCCAGAGCATAGAGAACATCTAGAATGTCCGAGTAACCACACCCACGGTAATGGAGACCAAAATCATTTCATCAACATGATCTCCATTGACTTAACCACCCCCATCCACAATCCGACCGATCCGGCATAGTCATTGTATCTAGACATAGATGCCATAGACTGGGATCGCATCAATTCCCCTCCATCCCCATCTGAGTACTGGCCTTTTGATGAAATGCTCCATTTTACCCCTGGGCCAACTCAGGATATCTGCCATGCTTGAAGAGGGACCCGAGGTTCCTAACGATGATCTAAACTCAGCAAATGATATCCACTTGATCCCAACTCCACATCAGTTGGAAGACGGATCCCACATGTCGGTCGAGGAGACGACTGACGTAGACATCGGCTCAGATCCAATGAATCCACAGATCATCAAGTTGGGGGTAAGTTTATCCCCCGAAGAGCAAGCCGACTACATTGCCCTTCTCAAAGAGAAGAAGGAGGTTTTTGCATGGTCATACAAAGACATGCCAGGGCTAGATCCGTAGCTAGTCACGCATAATCTAACGCTTGATCCGACAGTCAAGCCAGTTAAGCAGAAACTACGCAAGATGCACCCAACAGTGGCCTTAATGGTCAAAGACGAATTGCAAAAGTTGTTGGATGCACAGTTTGTCATCTGCATGGATTATCCACCATGGCTGTCCAACATGGTGCCCGTCAAGAAGCCTGACGGGAGGATTCACATATGCACTAATTTTTGAGATCTAAACAAAGCGAGTCCTAAAGATGATTTCCCCTTGCCGAGCATCGACGCATTGGTAGACGCTACAACGGGTCACGAAATGCTTTCCCTCATGGATGGTTTCTCGAGATACAATCAAATTTGTATCAGCCTCGAAGACCAGCTAAAAATGGCGTTCACAATGCCTTGGGGGACATTTTGTTATAAGGTCATGCCTTTTGGCCTTAAAAATGCTGGCGCCACCTACCAACGTGCCATGACGTACATCTTCCATGATTACATGCACAAGACTTTGGAAGATTACATGGATGATTTGTTGGCCAAATCTCTTTTGCGCCCGGATCATCTCGATGACTTAAGCAAGATCCTCGATCGCCTCATGGAGCATAGAGTCAGACTGAATCCCAAGAAGTGCATTTTTGGCATCACATCTGGAAAACTCTTGGGTTTCATAGTCTCAAAATGGGGCATCGAGGTGGACCCAAACAAAGTCAAGGCAATCCTTGAAATGCATCCCCCAACTACCATCAAGCAGCTCAGAAGCCTGCAGGGAAAGGTCACATCGATCAAGCGCTTCATAGCACAGCTATCTGACAAGTGCCGACCAATGAACAAGTTGTTGCACAAGGGGGTAGCATTTCACTGGGATGACGAGTGCCAATCAGCCTTCGATGACATTAAACAATACTTGGCTTCACCGCCAGTATTGGCACCACCTAGACCAGGAGTGTCATTCTACTTATACATCTCAGCTAAGGTGGCACTGGGAGCCATGTTAGCCCAGAAGAACGAACTTCACAGGGAACAGGCTACTTACTATCTTAGCCGCACCCTGGTCAGCTATGAACTTAACTATGCATACGTTGAGAAACTCTGCTTGGCAGTGGTGTTTGCTACCAAAAAGCTATGCCATTACATGCTGAGCAACAAGACGTATGTTGTGTCTAAGGAGAATCCATTGCGATACATGATGAGTCGTACTTATCATAGTAGTCGCACGGCGAAATGGATCATGTTGTTGACGGAATTTGACATAGAGTTTATTGGACAGAAATCCATAAAAGGTCAGGTCATAGCCGATCAACTAGCAGAGGCTCCTCTCGAAGATGACCAGCCTCTGACTATAGAACTACCCGATGATGGGGTCTTCCATGTCTCGGAATCACCAGATTCTGACGAGCCTGAGTCACAAGCCGACATAACCCTATTTTTTGATGGTTCTAAATGTGAGCAAGGTGGTGGCATGGGAATAGTATTCTTCACACCGTAGGGTGCTCCTATGCCCCTGTCATTTAAATTAAATTTCCCATGCACCAACAACAATGCAGAGTATGAAGCCTTGCTCATAGGTCTTCAGACAACAATCACCATGAACATTAAACGATTGAATATCTTTGGTGATTCGCTGTTAATTGTCAACCAAGTCAAAGGGGTATTCCAATGCAAATGCCCAGTTCTGCAGGCCTACAAAGCCCTTGTGGACAAATTCTTGGCAAAGCTTGAATGGTACGACATTGAGGCACTCCCTCGGTCATCGAACCATTTTGCGGACACTATGGCCTCTTTGGGGTCGCTAATCCCGCAAGACATTTCTGGTGATATGACCACCATTCAAGTCAAAACACTATCGCAATCCGTGATGGAGCGAGCAAGCTCTGATTTAACGCCAGGAATCCACTTGATCCAGATTGAGCCATCTGCGGATAGGTTCTCTCGAATCCACGATCATCTGAATCATGCCAACTAGGGGTCCTTGTTCTCCCCTACTCCCCTTAATAGCAATACAATGCTATTCTTACAAGTTCTCTCCCGCTCAGCTTTTGCTAGGGATGAACTTCAAGAGGGACTGGCTATTCATACCATCGAGGCTTCTGATCGGCGAGGATTGGTATTCACCCATCGGGGACTACCTCAAGTTAGGTAACCTCCCACTTGGATTGATGCATGCCACAAAATGTGCATTCAAGCAAAAAGTGGCAAAGCATGTCTTGTTAGGAGACATTTTGTACCATCGTAGCTATGAAGGGATCCTCCTTCGATGCTTGGACCAGCAAGAGTCCACTTGGGCGATCGCCCAAGCGCACGATGGTACATGCGGTGGCCACTTCAGCGGTATGGCCATCGCAAAGTGCATTCTTCGCATGGGCTATTATTGGCCATCTTTAGAGCGAGATTGTTGCGCATATGTCAGGAAGTGCGTGAAGTGTCAACACCATGCTAATTTGACACACGTACCTTCCCAGGCCTTGCAGCCGATCCAATCGGCTTGGCCTTTTTCGTAGTGGGGCCTAGATCTAATCAGAAAGATCTCCCCTGCGTCGTCAGGTCATCACACGTTTATCATCACGGCCACAGAGTACTTCACCAAGTGGGTGGAAGCGGTTCCGCTAACCTCTACGATTGGACCCCGCATTGTGGAGTTCATTTTGCATAACATCATATGTCATTTTGGTATTCCATCCAAGATAGTCTCGGATAATGGGACGTCATTCAAGAACAAATATGTGCGTGCTTTGACCACAAAGTACAAAATTCAGCACAGTTTTTTGACCCCCTATTATCCGCAGGCAAATGGGCAAGCAGAGGCGTCAAACAAAATGCTAGTTGCCATCCTTAAAAATACAATCATAGATAATCATAAGGATTGGCACATTCAGATCCCACTTGCCCTATGGGCCTATCGCACTAGCATTCGGACACCCACTGGGGCAACTCCATTTTTGCTCGTGTATGGCTCCAAGGCTGTCATGCCTCTCGAGTTGGAAATTCCTTCCCTGCGCATATCAATGCAAGAGTTCATCGATGATGATACTGCATGGCAGGCCCGGTTAGACCAGCTTACGTTGCTTGATGAACGATGCGTTAATGCTCTCGAGCATTTACGTATCTATCAAGAGCGACTTAAGAAAGCATACAACATGAAAGTTCATTTGAGGGACTTTCAGGTCGATGACTTGGTCTTGAAAGAAAACCAACAGAACTCTAGTTTGTCGTCCCATCTCAGGGACAAATTCATGGCAAACTGGTTAGGTCCCTATGTAATTGATAGCAAAATAGGACCTGGAACATACCGGCTAGCCTCTCTTGATGGAATCAAGGAACTAGAGCCCTTGAACATCAGTCATTTGTGGCCATTCCATGCTTAGAAGAGCCATAGCCCAAACAAAAGCTCCAAGGATTCCCGTAATCGCTTGGTCAATCCCAAAATGCTCCAAGGATTTTTGTAATCGCTTGGTCAATCCCCAAAAGCTCCAAGGATTCTCGTAATCGCTTGGTCAATCCCCAAAAGCTCCAAGGATTTCGTAATCGCTTGGTCAATCCCCAAAAGCTCCAAGGATTTCCGTAATCGCTTGGTCAATCCCAAAATGCTCCAAGGATTTCCGTAATCGCTTGGTCAATCCCCAAAATGCTCCAAGGATTCCCACAATCGCTTGGTCAAAAACAAGAAAATCCAAAAACAATAAAATCATCAAAAATAACAAAATTTGCATCTCATTTCCATGCATGCTCAAAATCATCACAAAAATAAAGAGCTCTATTTTGCATATCATCTTCATATTCACACAAATCAATCCATCAAAAACACAAAAACATATAGCTGCATTAAGCATCACATCCATACATTGCATATTTGTGGTCATAAAGGTCAAAGCGCCATAGACTGTCATTACTTGGCAAAACCATCATCTTCTACATTTTTTTGCTTTATCAATAGCTCATCGCCTATAACCGCCATTCACGTTATTCTCCCACATCATAGTCAGTTGTTTTCTCATGTATCGAGAGTTTTCGTCATTCAGTCATCATTAGCTTTCTAGCCACATACTGTACCAAGTCAGACATATTTTACGTAGGTAGAATTATACTTGGATCACACCTTGTTACGTAGCATCCCAGCACAAATTAAAACACATAAAACATTCCCAAGTTGTGTGAACGAAAGATGAACCCTGCAAAGCAATCCAGGTCACCATAAGCGAAATGGTTATCTTGCTCATCCCCCTGTGCGAATGACCCCAAGAATGCTGAGAGTTGGCAAAAGGACAAGCATCCTCCCTACCCAATTCCCCAAGAATCCCAAGTTCTCAAAAGTTGCAAAACATCAACAATTTGCAAACGTCTAAACTCCAAAAAAATTTGACATCACAACCAAAGTGCATACCTCAAGAAAAGCACATAAAATAGTGATTCTCATCACTCCATATCCTAATCCCTTGCTCAAAAGAAAAAATATATATAATACAAAAATAAATAGTGATTTTTATCACTACAAAGGAGCAAGTATCCCAATACAATTGAAGAAAAGAAGGGAGTCGAACTTGAATCCCTGGAACTCTCAGCATTCCGACAGGTCATGAGGCAAACCTCGGTACCGGTTTGGTTGATAGCCTATCGGTCATTGGTGGTAAACCTCCCGCATGACGATATATCTGTCACATTAACTTGTGTGCAGATCAATGTTTGCATGTGGATGAGCTAGCTTATGGTATCCTACGATAGCACCGCAGATTAATCCGACTAAATACAACAAAGGAGTTAGTGGAGCTAATCAGGTGATCCTCAGTACAGGTTTGGTTGATAGCCTATCTGGCACTGGTGGTATCCTGACCAACACCACATAAATGAACTCAATTGCACACACAGGATGTGAAATAACTTGGTCCAAAACAAGTCCGATTCATACCTTGTTCAAAAAGTCTTGTGAGATAAAGTACAGTCATGGCTAGTTAGTTAAAACATCTGAGTCTCAGAAAACCTTAACTACATTTGAAACCAACTTGCTATATTTTATTCTCGCCATACCAAAAAAAAAAAAAACACATGTATACATAAAAAGCTATTTACCGCAGCCATCGCCTAGGACAAAAAGCCATAAAGTTCTACACAGTCTATGGTGCGACTACCAAACATCACAAATTCAATTCATCCATTCCATTTGCATATCATATAAATTAGAAACATTTGCACTCATCAACACATATGCATTCATCACTATAACTTAACATGCATACATCCATATTCATCAATCATCGTGCATAAAATCAAATCATCACATGCGCATAAACAAAATAAAGTTTGTATATATATATATCATCAAAAATGCCCGTAGGCTACAAAGAGCTGGTCCTCTGACCCCGCAACAAAATCCAAAATCTCAAAACCCCCAAGCCTAAGGCGTCGGCCACCATGATCACGCAGGATCGGTGCGACGGGAACTACCCCCCATGGTGTGGGTCCTATGGGACCCCTTAGGGCGGTTGCTGCTAGCCCTCGCATCACGCCTGCTACCACCTCCCTCATCCAATCACCTACGACGAGATGATGTTGACTGCTCAGTACCACTGTCCCTCGTCCGACATGAAGAGCCACCTCTAGGGGGCTCAGGTAACCGCCCACCGAGGTGGATAATCTCTCCCTCCAAATCCATCCGATGTCGAGACCAATCTATCTCCCATCGAGACCAATCTGTCTCCCATCGCAACCACTCTGCCTCCCACCGATGGTAGTAAGCTACTGCATCATCATGCTACGCCAGCTGCATTCATAGGAGATCCCTCTCCTGTGCAACGTGTCCCCATCCCCCTGATGGTGTGTAGCAAATGTGCTATCCCACTCTACCAGCTGAGTCCATAGGAGATCCCTCTCTTGCAAAGCCTCCCCCAACTCCTCATCTCGCCTCCGCAGTAGCTCCACCAATCATGCATTCTCAGCATGCACCCCTGCCTCCATGTCCTCCACCATGGCCGGATGCATAGGCACCTCTGGAACAGTAGCCTGCTCTAGCTCCCACTACTCCGGGATGTCCTGCATCTCTGGCTGGTCCAGAGCCCCAAAATCCATGCCCAAGTCATCCACCTCCACCATGTCCACCTCCTCTAGCGGAGCTCCCCAACCCTCACCTGGTGCCTTCGCACCATCATCCCCTACTACTGCTGCCTCTGCACCTCCCAGTGGTCCCTCTCCCCACCATCATCGTAGAGTCCACCACTGATCGTACTCTGCAGTAGTCTCGATGTCATCCATATCCGGGACATCGATCACTACATCTGAATCCTCGCCCAATGGCGTGATGACCGGCCGATCTAGAGTCCTCTCATCCCCTCGACGTCGATAGACCACGGGCTCACCAGGAAACCCCTGGTGCACCCCAAACTGTCATGTCACCCGGCTGTATGGGAAGAACTCCTACTCGGTCCCATGCCACCCAATCAGCCACCGCTCCCTACGTACCCATCGGAGCCACTCTCCAGCCTCAGGCTAGGCTGGACAGTCCCGATAGGGATGCTAGAACACCTCCCCCAGAGCAAGCCGAGCAAAGGCATCGGCATAGTGCCCTACAACACCTGCCCATCACCGACTCTGTCCCTGCTCCTTCGACCGCCGCCATAGAGCTGTGTACCCTATATCCTTATCTACCATCTCCACCTGTGTCATCCATGGTAACCCCCCTGGCCTCTCCACCACTATGTGCTGCCAACCCTAGCTCTATAGTAGATAGCTATAGTTGATCCCCTTCCACCTTCGATAGCGGACCTCATATAGCTCCCCATAGAGCTATGCCAACAATGTCTATCCCCATCTCAGGACCAAAGGCTCCTACGTCGAACACTCCACCAGCCGATAGACCACATCCAGCAGGTTCCACGGGAACCTCGCACCTGATGAGTCAGGTAGCATGTTGGAAATGAGGCCCATAAGCAATGCGTGCCTCACTCCCAACACCCCCTCTCAAACCACCATCGAACCAGAATCCCACCCATATGGTAGTCAATATCTGCCCTCTCCACTGGACCATCCACCCCCAACTCCTCCCTATGCCCGAAGTAGCGTGTCAGCATCACTGTCCGCTGATCCCGTGGTGTCGTCCTGATCGGCAATCCATCTATTGGAATCCTAAGAATCCGATAGACATCCTCCAAAGTGACTATCATCTCCCCTATTGGGAGATGGAAAGTATTAGTCCAGGGATCCCACAAGTTGATCAGGGCTGTCATGTAGGCCCGATCCCCAATCACTGGCTCCAGTCGAGTCACCTGCTTGAGCCCTAGGGCATCAAGCCACTCCCAGTCAACCACAACTAGCGCCTCCCGCGCTTCAACAAAAATAGTCGGCACGCGATACCGGCTCTTCACAACCTGCAATAGACAACAAAATAAGCACATTAGAATCATGAAAAATAGTGTACAACTACAAACAACATAAACGCAAAACACAATTTAATTTGTCAACCTAGGGTTTTATACTCTCAAATTGATAAATTTGAACCAAAAAAACTATAATACAAGAAAATAATAAAGAGGGAGTTCACTTACTGGTCTCGCTTCGGCTCCACCGCTCGATCCGGTTCATGCACTCATGGTGGCAGAAAAATTTTGCAGCGCTTCACTTCGCAGAATTGACCTCCTCCTCCTCAGAGCTCCAAATCGCCAAAAAAACAAGTGCAAATGAGCCCAAAACCTAGTTTTGGCCTTTAAATAGGCTTTTTGAGCCTGTAATCATTCCTCCCTGGAATGAGCACTCTAGTTAGCACTCGTTCCACCCTGGGATGAATACTACATAGGAATTCGTCCCACCCTGGAATGAATTCAGCACACAAATTTCAAAAATAACAAAAAAATGCACAAAAATGCACCAAAAATAGCAATAAACCTGTCCAATGAGAGTGCTTTTGCACTTGACATTCCGAGCATGCAAAATAGATGTCGGGGTCACAAATCCTCACTATCCTACTCCCTAATAAGGCTACCATAGCTGGACCACTCCATGGGAAGACGGATCTTCGAGAATTTCATCCCCAAACGACGTCGCCAAAAGGGTCAAAACCCACCCAAAAATAGCAATAAAACTGTCCAATGAGAGTGCTTTTGCACTTGACATTATGGGCATGCAAAATAGATGTCGGGTCACAAATACTCACTATCCTACTCCCTAAGAAGGCTACCATAGTTGGACCACTCCACGGGAGGACGGATCTTCAAGAATTTCATCCCCAAATGACATCGCCAAAAGGGTCAAAACCCACCCAAAAATAGCAATAGAGTTGCCGAACGAAGGCGCTTTCATGCCTGACCTTCTTGGCATCCAAAATAGACGTCGGGGTTATAAATCATCACCATCCTACTCCCTAAGAAGGCCACCATGGCCGGACCGCTCCACGGGAAGACAGATTTTTGACAATTTCAGCTCCAAATGGCGTCGCCAAAAGGGTTAACACCCACCAAAAATAGGTCTAAATGTCAAAAAACTGCACACACATTCAAAGATAAATCTCTGAAGGCACCCTTACCTAAGTCATCTTGGGTCAAGCGACTCGTCACTTTTCTCATGTAGGTCATTCCCTCATTGATTCGTCGCTTGAGGGGGTAGTCACACTTAGTCACCAATCAACAAATACACACCCAATCATGGAACTGGCATGCATTCGAAGAATCATTGGCAAAGACAAATCACGCCCCTGCTTGGGGCAGTAAACAAGCAATAATCACAAGCTGATCAATCACTTGGCATTCATGAATCATGAACTCAAGGTTCCCATAGACAAAAGGTTGCGCCCTTTGCCTATTCATGATTGATCAATGTCCAAGCTCAAGTAACACCTCACCGAAAAAGGTTAACACTTGAACTGAGTTCCTTCGCTCGTCAGAAGCAAGGATTCAAGAATGCATGCCCTTTTCATGCTTGGGGCATCAAGAGTTGGTTAGGTTACTAAGAAACCCTAATCATTAGTGCTTTGGTTATCTATTTTTGCTCGGCACTGTGCCTTGCACAACGCATCCCAAAAAGGGGCATCTGTAGACACCAAAACAACACCAATCCGATTATGTGACTGCAAACACTAATCACATTGGCACACACAGCCCCAAGGGCAGCCCCCAGAGGTTAAACAGTGGTCCTAACCACTCTCACAGCAGTTTTGGAAGGTCAAAAATCATTTTGGCACCTTCAGGCACTTTGCTCAATATCTGTTCCACCCAGGGACGAATTCTAATTGGGATTCGCTCCACCCAAGGACGAATTCACAATTCGCTCCAAGGTGGGGCGAATTGCAGGTTTGACGGGAAAAAAGTCAAATCTTGACAAATGGCAGCTCGGATCCACCACCTAACGCCTCCTTCAGTTCATGGGAGCATGGGTGAGCATTTTCGAGCGTTAGAGGCTATTACAAGGGCAGTCATGAAGCCCCTAATCAGGGAGGAATCTTCCCTCCCCTGGAAGGGCATGGCCGCCATGTGGCGCCTCTGCATGCTCATCCCAAGAGACCTCCAGGTCTATAAATTGATGAGTTTCCTCATCCCAAAATATACAGAGTAAGAGCAATTTGGAGCAACGAAGTGCTGCCATTTTATTTCCCCATACACCCTTGTGCGATTTGTGCCTTCTACATCCTTGATCTCTTTTAGAGAGGAGGTCATTGGGTGACTATTGGAAGGTCGAATATTGAGCCCAAAACCCGAAATTTGGCCATAGAATACCACCCAATTTGTCGACAACACCTTGTAAGAGATTTTGGACCCATCCCAAGTGGATTGGTGCCGAAATCAGGCCCCAAACGGTGGGCGGCCCGCCCGGCGCCCCCACACTGCTGAGGCCTAATCGTCCCTTTTAGGAATGATTGGGAATTTGTGGCAGATTTTTCTTTCTATCATTTTCATTTTTTGCATTCAATTCTATGATGCTTAGATAGGTTGTCATTTAAATTTCGTCTCGTTTTGAACAATTTTGATCGTGTTTCTATATTCGTTCGCTTTTACTAACTTGCAGGTAGCATCATCAGATTCCCATTGATGGAGGTCAAATTGGGAAAATCCGACCATCTGGGTCTTCCCAAAATGCCCCCAATTAGCTAACCCCAAGTTTGTAGGTCTTTTGGAGCTCTCTAGGCCGGACATTTGGGACAGTACCTTTTCGGCATTTTGTTGTAGGTGAATTCGTCCCGCCCCGGAGCGAATTCAAATCGGCGAGGAATTTCCCGACTGTTCTTTTTGTAGTGCCCTCCTGGTGATGTCCTGATGCCCCTATCAAATTTTTAGAGCATTTGGATTCATTTTAGTCATAGTTTAATTCATTTTTCTCATCCATTTATCGCAGGCTTGGGGATTGCATGTTTTGTTTTATCCGCAGGTGCTATTGATTATCTTTTGTTTCTTTGAACGTAGGATCGGAACATCGGAGGAGCAGCAAGGAATCAACATTCGTAGACACAAGCGGCGGCGACGTTTTGGTCCGCCCATCTTACATGTGGGCACGCGGAAGAAGGAAGGCTATCCATGGATGTAACCAAGAGATGGATTTAACGCTCCTCGCCCCTGAAAAGGGAGGATGCGAATTGTAACCGAGTTGTGAAATACATCAATAAAAGAGAAGGGCTGTTATTTCATTTGGGTTTCAATTCATGCTTTCTCCATTTCATGCATTTTTAATTCGTAGGATTCAGTGTTAAGTTTAGTTTCATTTTTTGCATCGTGCTTGGAGTCTTTCCTTTCTTGTTTCCGTATCCTCGTGCTTTCATTAGACATTAGTTTCTGTAGACACCAAAATAGTACCAATCTAATTATGTGGCTGCAAACACTGATCGCTTTGACAAACACAGCCCCCAGGGCAGCCCTCAGAGGTTAAACAGTGGTCTTAACCACTTTCATAGCAATTTTGTAAGGTCAAGAGGCAATTTGGCACATTCAGGAACTTTGCTCAGTGTTCGTCTCACCCAGGGATGAATTCAAACTGGGATCCGTCTCACCCAGGGACGAATTCTGAATTCGTCTCTGGTCGGGATGAATTTCGTGTTTAATGGGCAAAAAAAGAAGAATGGCGCCAAGTGGCAGCCAAGGACAGTCAGTTGATGACTCCTACATCGCACGCGTGTGTGGGTGGGAAGATGGGCCATTAGAGGACTATCACAAGGGCAGTTATGAAAGCCCAAGTCATGGAGGACTCCCCTCCCTCATGGGAAGACATGACCGCCACATGGCACCTATGACCAACACATGGCGCTTATGCATCCCTATCAAAAGAGACCCCATGGGTCTATAAAAGGGTAGACTTTTCTCACCCAATGAGGATAGATTGGAGGCGATTTCAAGCAACGAAGTGCTGTCCAATTGAACACCCATTTGCATCTTCTTGATTCACCTTCTCACATCCACTAATATCTTTTGCAAGGGAGGTTATTGGGTGGCTTTTGGAAGCGTGGATCCAACCCAAATCCAACATTTGACCACCTTACACCACCAATTTGCAGACACCCCAATCCTAAGAGGTTTTGGACCCATCCCTAGTGGATTGGTGCCGAAATCAAGTGCCAACGGTGGGAGGCCCACTTGGGCACCCCACATTTTCTAAGTTTTATTCTAAAGCATTCTAGATTATTGGTTCATGTTGCATATTGTGTTATTCTGTTTAGTGAACTCATAGCTTCAATTCCATAACATTTTGATCAGATTTTATCACGCCTTTTGTCGCTTTGTTGTCCTACTAACTTGCAGGTGGCGATATCGAATTCCCAAGGATAGAGGCCAAATTGGGAGAATTCGACCATCTGGGTCGTCCCAAAATGGCCCCAATTACCTAACCCCTCTGTTTGCAGGTGTTTTGGAGGTCTCGGGAGTCGACATTGGAGCAGCATCACTTTGGCTTTTCCAACACAGTCGAATTTGTCCCACCCAGGGATGAATAGCAGTCAGAATTCGTCCTGCTCAGGGACGAATTCCAGGTGAAGGCAGATTGGATGACTGTTTCAATGGCAGTGGCCCTCTGGTAATGTCTTTTGACCTCTGTCAAATTTTCAGGCGACTTAGATACATTTTATTCACTGTAGTTGACAATATTTTGCGTGCATCTTTTGGCAATTTCAAAGAAAGAACTTTACTTTTTGTCACAGGTGCTACTAATGCCTTGTTTGTTTCTTTGATTGTAGGAGGAGCAACAAGAAGTGAAGAGTCATCGGCATAAGCGGCGGCAACATTCTGGCCCGCCCATTTCAAACGTGGGCATGCGGAAGAGGGATCAATGATCACGATTTCAACCAAATCCATTTAACGCTCCTAGCCCCCAAAAAGGGAGGAGGTGATTTTGTAACCGTGGTTAAAGAGTTTAATAAAAAGGGCTGTGACTTCTATAAATTCTTGTAACTGCTTTCAATCGATTTGCCTCTTTCGTTTAATGTGCTCCATGTTTTAGGAATTAAGCGTTATTTTGATTTGAATGCATCGAAGTAGTTTTTCCATTCTAAAGCTTCCGAAATCTCATGCTTTCAGTTTCAACATTATTATAAGCAATAAATTGGTTACTTGAGTATGTTGGAATAGTAGGATGGGTAACGACATTAATAAGATTATATGGCTGATTAATATTTGCATATGGAAGGATATTCAATATTGGCAACTATTTTGAAAGATCTTCATTGATCATGGGGACTTGGTTGAATACGTTGGGCTGTCCTAGTGAAGGTAATTATCAAATTTCAAAAATTAAGGTATTAACTATTGTTCTATAATTGATTTTGTAATATGGATTTAATAGGACTAAAATCTCTAAAATACATCTATATGGCTACATCAGAATTGAGTGTGTAGAGTGGAGTTAGCCTATTATACAACTTATGGAATCTTTTATTGAATAGTCTTAGGGGTTCACTGGGTTTCTTTCTAACTACTGCAATTCGATGATATATAATAGCTAGGTTAATGGGTAATATATATTTGCTAATGAATGTTGTTTCCAACTCAACATAGGAAGTGATATACCAATCATATGCTAATTCATACAAGGTGAGGGAAAACATTCTATAGGCCATATATTCATGTTTAACCTTCAATCAAATTAAATAATCCTTATAATCTTGTATATTCTCTTCAACTATCCTATCCCCATAATGTATGTATCTATAAAAATATCTTTCAATATTATTAGGCATATCATGGGTTGGACTACTTCCACCTAACCAACATGCAAGTGCTACCATTGGTGTACTTAATGGATTGACAAATATATCAACAAATGGTATTGTGGATTGAGATTATGTATTAATGGGAGGAAGAGTGCTTAACTAAACTTTAATATTTTTGGGTCTTTGAGGAGAAGAAAATGTGTGGAGTTTAGTATTACCTTCAAAGGACTTAGATCTAGTGATAATAATACTTGATTCTAATTTTATTAGTTAGGTAGTATGATGTATGAAAATGTATAATAGTGAGAATTATGCGATTAAAGATCAAGAAATAAATAAATAAGCTAAAAAATTAAAGTCATTTGTATAAATTAAAATATAAGGGTTGGTCTATTAAACAATTTAGAATTATAGTAACATTGAATCATAAAGTTTAGGTAGTTTCAAGCCTATAGTAATAATGTAATAGAACTTTCAAGTCCTCCTTCTAGCACCATTTCCTATTGAGTGATACATCATTCCATTTACCAACATACACCAATGATTAGAACAATAATTGTTATCTATTGAAAGGAAACATTGATCCCCAAAGGTTTAGTTGGTAGGATATGTTATTATCACATATTAGATCAAGTAATTTAAAAAATAAGGTAAATAGATAACTTGAAGGTACATATAAATGTTAACAAGGGTGAGCGTCAATTCATTATGGAAGCTTGAAATACTAGAAATGTAATGTTCAATCTCAAAGAATTATGTTAAATAATTAAATAAAAATAATATTCTAGGCTTGTTTCCTTAAAATTATCAATATATAATGTCCATTGCATCATTATTATGGAAATTATAGCCTATAGAAATATCTATTATGAAAATTTTGAAACATAACATATAAAGTGAATTTTGTAGAATGAAATCATAATATTATACTCTTATTGTAAATAGTCTTCAAAGAAAATTCAAAATAAAAGGGTTAAAGAGTGAAATAAAACAAGTCGTTGATGCTTGCAACCTTAAACTAAATTTGTTGAAGTAGAAATTTTGAATCAACCAACCTTAGCTCGATCAACATTCACATAATATGAGACCAAGACGATGTTATCTTCAAAGGGAAAAAAAAATACTAGAATAGACTCTAATGCAACCACCATCAACATGCATAGATTATACCAAGCATTCTAGTATATTGTATTGATAAAGATATTCAATCATTACATTATTAGACTTGCTAGCATCATGTTATTACGAGAGTAATTCACCATGTATAATGACAAGAATGCAAATTTCCACCATCTACAAAGAAAATAAAATTCTAAAAGACCTATTGCTAAAGTGGAATTTGAACCTTTGAAATGGATTCTAAATGAAAATATATGGCCTTAAAAATTTAAAATTCTCAATGGTTTACAGTTGTATTTCAATGGTTTACAATGGTAAATGAGTTGGCTATTTGAGTTGTCTTCAACTGAGAGGATGAGGTGTCCAATTGAGGATTTTATTGATTTAGATATTTAATTTCATTCATGGATTATCCAACTGATTGGAAGTGTTTCTGTGAAGCTTTGTGTGTTGAATTGTCATGCACTAGGTGGTTTTAAATTAGGTTCAGGTTCAATGTATCTTTATTTATTCCCTCTACTATAATATTTCCTTCTATGTCGATACTCATATTTATCCATTTTGGTTCTTGATTTTGCTATTAAATTACATGCAACACAAGATAAAGGCAATAATTAATTTTAATTTTAATTTGGTGGGAAAATATTCAAAAAAATATGGCCACTTTCATTATACTATATTTTTTATTATTTTCATTTATTTGCTCATTACTAAGGTTAGTGATTATTAAATTTTATTAATTGATTTTCTAAGGTTTAATATATTTTAGTTTTTTATTTTTAGGTTTAACATTAACATTTTGTTTTAGTTTTAATGCCAAAATATTAAATCAAATTCTAAGGTCATTCCCTAAGGTCGAAATGTTTTTGATTTAATTCAATGCTAAATGTCTTCGATGTTAATTTTAGGGCCAAAATATTAAATTTAACATTAAAATTCTATTTTAATTTTTAATGCCAAAGTATTAAATCCAATATTAAGGTTTATTTATTTATTTATGTGTGTGTTTATATATATGGATATCACCTTTTAAATCCAAGCTTTAAACTTCTTTTTTTGACAAAAAACTAGATTATATTAATTCATTAACTGAAATTTAACAATATTATGTTGTTAACAATATCCACCCACTAAAAAAAAAATGAGGTGGATAAGGAGTAAATCATCCATAATTGAATATACATAATAATAGAATCTAATAGCAACAAAAACACTATAGCTATATCTTGTTACAATAAACTAGATATCAACACTCATCTGTGGGAGAACCTATTATAAGGAGACATTTTGGGCATGTCTTCCATGATATATTCTATAATATTCAAATAAGAAATAGAAGTAATCAAAACCTGAAATTGCTCATCATTGTTAACTACCTTCTTTTCAGTTTCCTATTGGACCTTCTGAAGATCCTGAACCATATGAGAAATTTGATGAAGTCTATCAATAACATCTCATGGTGTGTTGAAAGTTCCATAGAATTGGAAATGAATGCATCCCACATGTAACAAAATATCAAAGGTTAGGTTTACTAAATTCATATCGCAGGGAGGAGTAGATCTAGTAAACACCTTTTTATATTTGTACTTCCAAATGTGCTTGGGAAGGATGAGTCTACAAATATGAGTTTCGGGTACTGATCTAGTTGAGAAAAACCAAGCAAAAAAATCTTCCAAGATAGGCTAATATTTTCTTAATGCTTTTCAATGACCTTTATAAGAAGTTTTTTTTTTTTTTCAATTTCACCTTTAACATATTTAATTTTGTCCTTAATGTGTGCTTATTATGCAATGGGAGTTGAACAATATTAGGGTTTGTGAGCCATATATTTAATAGAGATATTTTTGAGCCATTGATTTATGCCTTTCAATGAGGTTCAAGGCAATATCCAAATAAATATTTGTCATAGGACCTTTTAAAAAAATTGAGATATTGCTTGTGTGAGTAAATATCATTAGAATCTCTTTTGATTTATAATTTTAGGTTTTATTGAATTTTATAATGTCTCATTAATGCTTGTCAATGACCTTTATAAGATGCTTCTACTTTAATTTTTTAAGTTTAACTTTAATGGATTTAATTATGTTCTTAATGTGTGATTCTTACACAATGGGAGATGAACAATATTAAGGTTTTTGAGCCATATATTTGGCAGAGATATTTCCAATCCATTTATTTATGCTTGACAATGAACCTATAGTGCATTCTAATCTTTTGGGGTAATATTCGGATAATAGGATTTCCAAAGATAATTCTTGGCCATTAAATTTCTAGATGAGTTGTTATTATAGTGTGTTCTGACTTCTTGGTGAAATTTCATCATTGTTAGATTTATCGGAAGAACTTATAGTCATCCATTTTGTGGCCAATAAGGGGGGTTTAATTTCATGATAAACCCAAGCAAAGGCTAAAATAATTTTTAATGGCTAATAACTATTTGTGGGGATAGATAAAATATGAGCCACACAATTAATTTCTTAGTAACCTTAGGATAATGACTTGGCTAGTTAAAATATTTATTAAAGGTGTATATGATGCCAAGGTTTTACTAATTAAGCAATGACATGAATTTAGACAGACAATTTTAATTTAAAAATTATTCTTAGAGAAGGTGACTTTATGTTTTAGAAAGTAATGAAAAAAATATTAAAGAACAATCCTTAAGTAAAGAAGTTTAATCAAATCTTTGAGATGAGGGTGAAAAAAAGGAGGGGATTTTTGGTCTTTGTAGGAATTACACTTATTTTTTTTTTAGATTTGCTTCTTTTGGGCTATTTATTTTTTGAAAACTTTCTCTACACCATAGATTTTAGAGAAAGTGGATGAATTTTAAATTAGAGCACATTTAAATTTCTATATTTAATCTTACCTTAAGATTATTTTATGAATATGGATTGGTGGTAAAATTATAGTTTCACAAAAATAATGTTAAATTTAAATGACATCATTACTTTGATTTCATGGCTTGTTCCATTCAAAATTAGAGAAAATTTTCACTCTAAATGGAATTTAAACTTGGTTATTCTACAAGCAATAAGAAGGCAATTGAAGACAACAAAACTTGGCATGTTTATATTTATTAAAAAAGTGTATTTCAAACATCATCCAATGGAGAATGTAATTTTTCCTATTGAAAATATTAAGATAAAATCAATGCAAATTAAAATTCACGACTTTATAAAACATTCAATGTAAGTAACTTTAAAACCGTGATGTAAGAATATTTAGATAAAAATTAAAATTTCAAGTGGGTCCTCAATTGGGGTGGGTTGTGAAATGGCAACAATAGTACCCTACAACAAAATTAGGTACCCTTTTGGTAGTTTTCATTCTCTTTATTTTGTGATAACCCTCTATAATCTACTCTCGTTTGCACAACCAGGTGAACTCAGAGCTACCACTCTTTCTCTTAATAGAATCCTGAATCAAGTCTTGACTTTTCTAAGCCTCCTCTTGAAAAAAGGATCTTTCTTCAAATCTATGGAAGTTCCATAATCTAGACCTAATTTCACTAAATTGGTTTAGTCCTATTTTTTTGTAGCATGAAGAAAGATAATATTTAGAAAACCATTATGTAAAATCACTGAAGCATTACCCTTTTGGACCTAAAAATTTGGTTTATCCATAGATTTGAAAAGAAATGTTGGTATATTTAATCACTTTTTCTTCCTTAAGAGGTTAAGGATGACCACATGGAAAATTTTAACAAAAAATTGATTGTCTAGATTTCAGTACCACATGACTATAAGGATAACCTTATATTAGGGTTTTGGAAAGGTTTCCCTCATAATCCTGTTTTGGCATTTATTCACCTTTTCACAAATGCTAAATAATTGCCTTAAATCCTTAGAGAGAGAATGCTTCTCTCTAGTAATGCACTACCATAAATTAGAAACACCAAAAACATATACATTTTAAGTTACACTTATAGTGAATTCAACCATCCTTGCTTTCACTCTAATTTCAATCCATGAATGCACCAACTCTGTGGATAATTCTTTGTTTGTGTCAATGTTTTTTAAGAAAATTTAGTAGACCACATTTACCAAATATGTCTCAAACTTCCATATTTAGAGATAAAAATATTGGTGCCATCATTTTATCAATTCTTAGGCTCCCCATAGCTAGCTCTAACCATAAAAAGTAAAGAGTACAAATAGAACTACAAATAAAGCCTGTGCACTTAGAGCATTTTTCCTGTAGAGTTTGCGGTCTTCCTTTCTTCATTTAATTTCCTAAAAATAATGTAAGAAGTGTGCAAAATGAGAGTATTATAGTAATATTAGTGATATTTTGGTGGGTAAATTAGAAAAGTTACTGACTAAGCCCAGGTAGCAACCATTGCTAGTTTTATATTAATGGAACTCTAAAAGGTATTTTTATTTTAGTAGATCTTTGAAAAAATTAAAATAAACAATGCAATAAAAATAACAAGCTTAGAGATGTAAAGTTATTTTTATGTTAGTAGAATTCCAAACAATTGATAAAGTGATACAATTATAATAAACTTAGAGGTGCAATTTTTTGTCAGGAATTTTTATAGTAATTATTGATTTTAATGTTATTAACATATATTAATTGGAGAAAAATACTACAACTGATTCAAAATGATGTGAATTAATTTATTTTATAGCATATGTAACAATGGTGAGTGTAACACATATAACACATATGATTTGTTTGATTTGACATTTATAATATATTGTAAAACCTTATGCTCTTCATTTTTTAGTATAAATTAAAAATTTATTTTTTAATTGATTATACAAGATTAAAATGAGCCTCACTTGTATTACATCATCACCATATAGTGGTATTAAAACAAAGCTTGGATATTATCCATGTACCGCTTCGAAAAATTCAAACCTTGGTCTCTTCCTTAAATGTTGAGAAATCTAACTAGTTGAGCTAATACCATTTGCTTAAAATTTTAATGTGTTTACACATATTTTTTATGAGGGGTCTTCATCCCATAATACTAAATAGGGTTTGGACCTTATACCTTTTAAAGAGAGACCAAATTTTTTTTTTTTGCAATTATTTTTCTCAATGAGTTTATACAAGTTTTTATGAGGGATCTTGGTCCCATCATACTAAGTGGGGTTTGAACCTTAGACCTATCAAAGAGAGGCTAAATCCCTTACCACTGCAATAATGTTGCAACTTTCATTAAACACATTTTTTTAATTATCCAAAAAATTATATTATATAACATTACAAAAAAAATTAAAATAATACCAAAGTCATAAGTTCATTCATATAATTTTTTTACTAACCCAATGAAACATAAATAGTCATCTAATATAATATGACTATATATGATGTGATAGACAACTTGCTTTATAATTTTTTTTGGCTAGATAATAAGGGGTTGTACTTAGGTCTCCCACCATTGACAAATTACAACTCTCTTGTTTAGAGCTTGAGAGTTTACAAATAGATACACTTCTCATATTAATTGATATGCTTTATCTAGAAACCTACATCATTTTATATAAAATATTTGAATTCTTGATTTTTTATTTTTGGACGTTTTCAAATTTTTGTATGAATATAAATATTCTAGAATTCAACATCATTCTTGAAATTTTTCTATAGTAGCCTTCACAATACTAAAACTTCACGTCTACTATTTATGCTTTGCATCTTAGTAGAGTAATATTTCTAAAACATTGTACAATCATACTCCACTTTACCAAATCTAGAATGCTAGTTTCTTTCTTGAAACACAAATGCAACTACAAAAATTATAATAAATAGTTAATATGAACCCACATTATTGTTATAAAATAAAGTAGATATTATCAATGGAAAACATTAAAATAAATCTTAATCATTATTTGGAGGGAAGTTAGATCATTTTTTGGTTTCAAAGGAGGTATTTGTGAAATGGAATATAAAAATTCAGATTTTGGAAGGTCTAGCTTCAGATAACTTTCTCATTTTGTTTGAAGGGGGGATCAAGACAATGCAGCATCATAAACCATTAAAATTTGAAAAAAACTAGTTAAAAAAAGAGAAACTTCAAAATAAAATTCCATAGTAGTGGGAAGAGGGTCGCCTAGTATATGGGATAACAATGTTTATATTTCACAAGCAACTTCATTATGTCAAGGGTCAACTAAAACAATGGATGAGAGCTAACAAGACATAATTATAGGTCCAAAGAGCTCAATTGGTGGCCATATGGGATGAGGTTCAAAAACACTTTAGGTAAGGAATAATTACATAGAAGTTCAAAGAAGAGGATGGTGCATTGCATAAAGTGATTGAGGACATTGACAACCAAGAGGAGATCTACTGGAAACATAGAGAAAGAATCACTTGGTTATTAGAACGTTTTAAAAATACCAAAATTTTCATCAGGCTGCCTATTCTAGGAGACATACGAACAACATGGAAGCTCTTACATATGAGAATGGACACTCATTTGATACAATTCTAGGTATGAGTTTCCATTCAATGGATTATTTTTTTTAATTATTTAAGTATGGTGAAAGATGAAGAGGCTCAAAAATAATTTCTTGTTGTCATACCCTTTGCTATCTCTAAATAAGAAAATCAGGCCCTACTTAAACACAATTATAGAGAGGAACTGAAGAAAGTAGTCTTTGGAATGAGCACAGAAAAAAATCCAGGTCAAGATGGCTTTCCAATTGAGTTTTTTTAGGATTTATGGGACAACTTGGAGGAGGATGTAATGGGTGTTATAGAGGATTCCAAAGGTAGTAAAATGAATCTTGAAGCATTAAATCATACTTTCATTGCCTTAATTCCAAAATGGGAGTAAGGGGTGCATATTTTAGATTATAGACCTTTTATCTTATGTAATGTCATATATAAAATAATCACAAAGGTAATGGCTAAGTGGCTAAAAATTATTCTAAATATCATTATAACCTCAAAACAAGGGGGTTTTAGAGGATAGACAAATCTTTGATGGTGTGGTTTAGCTCAAGAGGTAATCCGTTCAATACAAAAAACTGGTAATATGGGATATTCAGAAAATTGGATATGTCAAAGGTTTATGATAGGGTGGAGTGGAGATTCTTGTAAAATATTATGGAGGCCTTTGGTTTCTCTCAGGATTGGATAGAATGGGTCATGAGTTGTGTTTCTACTTTGACATACTCAATGTTAATCAAGGGCCTTTCCTTGCAACCGTTTGGAGCTACTTGAGGCCTTCATCAAGGAGATACTTGTTCCCTTAATTTTTTTCTCATATTGGCTGAAGGTTTGGGTAGAATCATCTAGAAGAGAAGACAAAAAGGTTTGCTAATAGGTATCAAGGTTGGTGAGGAAGTTTTGACTCACCTATAGTTTGTGGATGATATAGGATTGGTGGGAGTGGTCAACTTTAGGAAATCAAGAATGATTAGAGATACACTTAATGTATACCTTAGGGATACAAACCAAGTCATCAATGATAAAAAATATAAAGTGGTTTTTCAATCTTCATCAAAGTCTTTAGGACAAAATTTTAGAGATATTGGGATTCATGAGGACTTTTTTCCTAGTGGTATACTTGGGGGTCCCTTTGCATTTTAAAAAACTAAAAATAGATATCTGGAGGAATATTTTAGATTGTATCAAGGAAAGAATTAATCATTGGTATCATAAATAATTAATCTATGGGAGTAGATTAACATTTTTATAGTCCGTTGAATAATATACCATATGGTTAATTTTATATCCTTGGTGCCCCACATACCATATGGAAAAATTTGGACAAGATGGCTAGAAAGTTTTTATAGGGAGGAATAAAAAGAGAGAGGAATTGGGCCTTAGTAGGTTGGGAGAAAGTAAGCCAACCCAAGGTAAAAGAAGGTTTGGGATTGAGGAGATCAAAATTAAATAATAAATATTTGGCTAGAAATATTTACTAGAGGTGGATTTCCCAACCAACTTCTTTATTCAATAGAGTTTTAACTAGTAAATATTTGGGATAGGTAAACCCAAATAAGGTGGGTCATTTTACTTTGGATGGTAATGGGTCCTTAGTGTGGCAAGATTTAAAGTTAGGATCTTAGATAGTGAAAGATGGATTATTTTAGAAAGTGGAGAGAGGGGAGAAGACACAATTTTGGACAAATTCATGGGATCAATACCCACCTATCATTGTTGAATTTATAGAACTACAACCAATAAAAAAAACCATGAAAACTAAGGGTTGGGTCCAAATTGAAAGTTATTTCAACCCTAGTTAGTTCAGGTATTATAAGTTTAAGCAATTTAAGAATTTGGATGAGTTACCAATTTTAATCCCTCTTGAACTGACATCCATTAGACTAAAATATTGGCAGAAATATTTTACATAGGTAAATATGAGGAAGATGAATTAGCTTGGGGCTATGGAAGCCTTGGTGTCTACATAGTGAAAGATGAATATAATAATATCCTTCTAGAGTCTCCTTATCATGCATATTAGGTTGAGGATTGGAGAAATATTTGGTAGTCCAAGGGTTTATCGAAAGTAAACTTTTTTTCTTGGTAGTTTATGCATAATGTAATTCTTACTTTTGATAATATCATATGTAGGGGAATAATTGTTCCATATCAATGTGTTTTACAAGAAAGAGGAAACATCTAACCACTTGATATTTGAGTGCCCATTCATCTGCTAAATCTGGGAGATATGGTTTTTATCTTATAAAATTTGAATTAATGGTGATTTGAACAAGACTAATATTTACGAAATATGGAAGAGGGTTAGATTTAAATCTAAATTGTATTAGTTGGGAGCTTCGATTAAACTTTATTTTGTGGTAAGTGTGGTTGGAGATAAATGGCAGCATATTTAGAGAAACCTTTTCATATTTATATGGATTTTAGTAGGTCATTTGGAGCAAAGTCATAGAAAATGTGGCAGTGCATGGTAAAGAGGAAAATTAGATTGTTATAGGGACAATGAAGAAGGAATTTGAAGTTCAAGAGGGGTAGGATAGATCTATTTGAAAACCACCCCAAAATATTGGATTAAAATTAATACTGATGGATCTACAAAATGTAATACAAGTAGAGCTATAATTGGAGTTCTTTGCAAGAATAATGTTGGGACACTTCTTTAACTACAAGGCCTAGAAAGGGCCACAAATAATGAAGTGAAAGCCTTAGCTATCAAATATACTTCTATTTGGGTAGTAAAACAATGTTATAGGAGGATAATCCTAAAATCATATTCTCAAATAATAGTAGGAGCTTTGTATTACATGAGGAACTTTGCTTTGAAGACATGGAGGTTGAGGATTCTTATCACTCAAATTAAGGAATTGTGGAAGGAATTAGATGATGTGATTCTATTTTATGTGAATAGAGATCTAAATAAAGTGGTATAATTCCTGGCTAAGATGGGTATTGAGAAGGAGGTAGGGGTTCAGTGGCATAGTGACACATCTAATGAGGATAATATCATTAGGTAAGTTGGTGAGAAAATCCAATGTTTAGCTAATTTGGACAACCATTGTAGAAATATAGTTTATGAGATTTAGCTCCAATGTAGATCTTCTTTTACAGTAGTAAACAAGTGAACAACCATTGTAGAGATATGATTTAGGATTTTGGATCCAATGCAAATATGTTCTCTTTAGCTAAGGTTGGAAGAGGTCTCATCCCAAATTGTAAATAATCTTTGTTGTAATATAAAATTTTCAAATTATTTTTTGAAAAAAATCTTAATCATTATTTAATTCAAGTAGTTAAAATTTTCTTTCCAGGTTTATCTAAACTTATTGCTTCCTCTAACCATGCAAACAAGAATTTAACTTCATGATCCTTGATAAAGACCCCTCTATTTACTAGCCTATTTGCATATTTGTTTCCTTACCTTGATGTATGTGTAAATCTATTTTCTTTAAACTCTTTATGAAGATATTAAATATCTCTTGTAAATTCCATGGATCCTTTGCTTTCCTCAAAATTGAATTTATTACTATGAGAGAATCACCTTTCATTCATACTCTATTTCATTTCATTTTTTTACATATTTTCAACTCTTCTAAATCCTCCTAAGCTTCAACTTCATTATGTATCTTAAATACATTATTGAAAGTGTAATGAGAAAAATATCTCCTCTATGATTTTTAATTATTACTCCTACTCCTGTTGGCCCTAGATTTCATTTATATGCTCCATCATAATTCAATCTAACCTACTTCAAATCTAGTGGTTTCCACTTTATATTCTTTACCTTATTTTTGCTTCTCTTTTACCCAACATCATAATTCCATTTAATGACTTGAATCCATCTATGAAGGCTCTCTAATTCTAGATTAGAGATTGGGTGAGTTGATAGGGTTGGTATAGACTCCTCTATGGCTAAACATATCTTTGTTTTCATTACCTCTAAGTTGTTTTCCTTTCCTTTAAATATTATTTTATTCCTTTCTAGAAAAACAATCCAAAGTATTGTATTTTTTGATATATCATATTGTTTGTAAAGCCTCTATTTTATAAGTCTTATGTCATCACTTTAATAAATATTCAATTTTGCTACTCATCTCCATACATTTACCAAACATATTAATAATCCATTACCATAGTTTCCAAAATATTGAGCAATGTCCCAAGAAAATGTCTAAAATATCCCCCTTTTTACAAATAACACATTTAGAGGGACCATGAAAACCCCTTTTCATAAGGTTATCCAAGGATAAAATACTTCTATGATCTACTAGTCAAGCAAACATTTTGACTTTAGAAATGTTTGGGCTATCCTAAATATCTCTTTATATTCTAGTGATATTAATATTTTGTTGGTGCTTTACATTATATCCACTTCTTGTTGTGTATTATTCTGAGCTATTCAAATCCCAAATCAATTTATCCTTGGATCCCCTTGGAATAATCATAATTTTTATCTTTCTACTCAATTGCCTCCTAGCATTAATTTCTTGTATACATGTATAAAAATATTATTTCCATTTGTATCTTCCTTCTTGATCCTTGTATAAATTTTTTTAAGCCCTATCACCATATTTTTCTTGAAGCAATATCATACAAGGTTTCAAAATTGGATCTAAATTGAGTGGTTTTTTATCACACCACATATCCATCCAAATAGAATTTTGTTCTCCAACTCCCACCACCCATATTAACCTTTAAGCATTAGATCAATAGATTTTTTAAACCATTCCAAAGAGTAGAACCATTTGGTAGAGAGAATGTATTAAATATTAAACTTGGATTATTGGGCTTAAAATACTTACTTAAAATAAATTGGTAGAGAGAATGTATTAAATATTAAACTTGGATTATTGGGCTTAAAATACTTACTTAAAAGAAATATTGACCATTATATTTGACTCTCTCTGTAGAATATCCAAATTAATTTTTCTGTAAGAGATAAATTTGCATCTATAAGAACTCTTAAACCAAGACCTTCTCTAGTTTTATCATCACACACCATAATCCATTTCACCAAAGGAAATTTCCTTTTATCATGTAAACCTAACCATACAAAGGATCACATAATATAGATTAATTTTTTTCAACTGATTTTGGCATAGTATACAATGACATATAATATGTTGGAATGGTTTGTAAGACTAACTTAATTAAATAGACTCTTCCTACTAGTGATAACCATCTACCTTTCCAAGATAGAAGTTTATTCTAAACTTTACTAATAACTAGGTTCCATAATTCTATCCTCATTCTTCCCCCAAATAAAAGCATCCCTAGATAAGTTGCTGATAAATTTACCTCCTCCATTTGAAGTAACCTATAAATTCTTTCTTTGATATTAGCTAGAGTGTTAAGAAATTAAATTTTGAATTTTTTCCAATTAATTTTTTGCCTTTATGCTCTTCAAAGCTTTGGCCTCATTTATTCTTTCCCTTACAAAAATGGTTGTATCATCTATAAACTATTTATGGGTGATGTTGGTGATGTTATTACTAACCTTAAGTCCACTTATAAACCCATATTTGTAAGTCTTATTTAAGTTTCTACTCAAAACCTCTACCATAATAATGAACAAATAAGACGATAAAGGATATCATTATCTAAGGCCTATCTTGGCTTAAAAATATTTTGTTACTAACCCATTGATCAAAACTGAATAAGAAACTATAGAAACACAAGCTTTAATCCATCTAATCTATTTATTATTGAATCTAAAATTTTCTAAAACTGCAGAAAGAAAATCCCATTTAACCCTATGATTGGCTTTAATCATATCAATTTTTAAGATCATTTATTTCTCTTTTCTTAAAGTTGTTGAGTATATAACTACATGAGGTACTATGATCCCATCCAAAATTTGTCTCCCTTTCGTAAATCCTTCTTTCTCTTTTGAAATAATTTTATCTAATAATAACATTAATCAAGTCACAATATCTTTGGAGATAATATTATGAGCCATATTACATAGGCTTATGGGTCTATAAGAATAAAATAATTCAACATATTTCTTTTTTAGAATTAGGAGAAGATATGTTTCATTTTTTTATAAGCTATGTATTGTTTTACCCTAAACTGTTCCACTACCACCAATAAAGAATCATTTATTATATGTGAATTATGTTGGTAACAAGTTGTAGAGAGCTTATCCTTATAAAAAGATAAAAGAGCTAAATGAACTTCTAGAGTAATAGAATCCATCAGTTTCCTAGTGTCTTCATCTGTTATAATTGAAGATACATCTTGACAAAGTTTTCATTAGGAACTTCAATCTCCTTTGATCCTAGAATATTTTGATAAAAAACTTTACCTCTCTTTAAATTTCACTCTGATATTCAATTCAAATAATTTCTATTGATTTAATTCTACTAATTCTAGGTTTTGATCTCTACAATATAGCCATCCTATGAAAAATTTTATATTTTTATCTCTTTCTTTTAACCAAGTCTATATCAAATTTAATCTCCAAAATTTCTCTTCCTTACTCATAATATTATAATATTCTTTGAGTAAATTCTTTCCTCTAAGCTTGGATTATTATGATCACCTTTTTCAAAATTTTGAAATTTTATATTTTAGTTTTTTTTCTTATCAAAATTATTTCCAAAAGTGTTCTTGTTCCATTATTTTAATCTAGATGTCATAGATTTAATTTGTTTTGGAATAGCATACAACCCATCATTTCTTGAAGAATTCCATGTTTGTGTTATCATATCAACAAATTGATGATGGTCTTCCCACATCTGCTCATATTTAATATATATATATATATATATATATATATAAATATATATATATATATATATATATAAATTCACTACCACCATTTTAACTCTTATTGACCAATGATTTAAACCAATCCTTGTTAAGGTATTAATTTATTTAAAATTTACTTATTATTTTGAATAAAAGCTAAGAATTCTCTCATACTCTGGGTTAATTTACTAATTCCTCCAAAATTTTCATCAACTTGGTTATGGCATTAAAATCTCTTATGATCATCAATTGGGTTTCTTGATATTTACTTCTCATAAAGGCTTCAATCTCCCTCCAAAATTTTAATCTACCTGATTGAGTTATAGGTCCATAAACATTGATAAGGATAAAATAAATATTTGCAAAGTAGCAAGTGATAAAGTAGGCTATCCGATGCCTAGTTTTATGAATGGTTACATAGGTAATTCTATAAGGATTCCAACAAGTTATAATTCCCCCTATCGGTCCTTTAGAATCTATAACATCCCATTCACATCTTACCCATACTGCTTTCATAATTTTTTAAACTACTTTTGTCATTTTAGTTTCCTAGATACAAAGAATATAGGTCTTATTAATTAAACATAGGTCCCTAATACACCTCTACTTTAAGGGAGCATTAAAACCCTTTTATATTCCATGAGATAATATTTTTGTCTCATTAGGGACTATTGGCCATGCTTGTATATTACCAATATCATTTTATTATTTGGTAAAGAGAAGTTCAACCAACTTAGTTTGTGTTCCTTTCTCTATGTTTGTTCTTACTTTCCTAGATATTGTTTGATAATTTTAGGGTTTTAATATTTTTGCCTTGCCTATATCATGAGGAGGTCTTATTATTCTTTTTCTCAATATTATTTCACAATTTTATTTTTCATTTTATTTATCCTCTCCCGACTCTACTAAAAAATATTTTGACTTGTATTGCTCATTTTTTGGTATTTCCTTATTAGTGGAAAATGTATTAGCTTCTAAAAATTCATTTTATTTACCAATTTTTTTCCCCTAAATGGTGCATGGTACTTCAAGAGAGTCCTCAAAAACTAAGGAGACACATTCCTTAGATTCATTAAGATGTTCTTAAATCAAGATCATATTTAATGGGTGGTTCCTTGTTAATATGTTGAACCTATTGTACTATGTCACCTAAGTTTTGATCCACTTTTTCTTCATAGGCTAAAGCCTCAAAAGAATTGGTATTTATTTAAATATTCTTCTTTACTAATCTCCAGTATTTATTTTTCTAGATCTATTTCTTGGAAGTTGAAAACCATCTCCATTTATAACCATTTATAAGTTTCTCTTACAATTTTCTATATATGATTTTACTGGGCTCTTCTTAGGGCATGATATCTCAAAATGCCTCACCTAATGACATATTCTACATCTAAAATATAGGTTTTCATAATCTATGGTTTGGATCCACATATTATCCCCATACTCAAGAATGATTGATTTTGGTAAAGCTTTACTTATATGAATCATGACCAATATCCTAGCATAAATAGCCAAGAATCCATTTTTTGTCATATCTAAAATCTCAAGGAATTATCCTAGAGTGTTGTCTATTGCCTTGAAGGTATTTATTTTTCAAAAATCAATGGGTAATCCAAACATTCTAATCCAGACTGGTACTACTGATAGATTAATATTTTTAGGTGAAAAGCCTTCATACTAGAAAATAAAGAAGAGTCTTCCTCTTCCTATAAACCAAGGACCCCCTCTTAGGATTTTGTCTCGTTCTTACTTAGAAGAAAAAATGGCTAGAAAGAAATCTTTGGGAATAAAGGATAGAATCACTCCTGGATATTTTCAACTTCTATCAATCATTTTTCTCAAGGTTGAATCCCTTGAGCAATACCTAGTACATTTACCAAAAATACCCTATCTTAGAGCAACGAGGATCTCTCTGAGGTGTGCTCACTAGCCTCTACCACTAGAGATGATTCTAAGGATTTAACTATAAATTGATCCATGTAAAGAAAACTAAAACTCAAAATATATTGCAACTTATTAGAATTTCCTATAGCAAAAATAATATTTTACATGAAAATTATAATAATTTTCATGGAAAATTTCTAATACAAATAAGGAAAAACAAACTTAGTTGAAAAATTCTATGTCCAGATAAAATGTCTTGCCTCACTTGCTTTATAATTGATTTCTTGTAGTTGTGTGTATTATTATTATTTATTGTATTAATTAATTAGATAGTATTTTTTCAATTGGTAATATGGGATTGAAATATAAAATAGGGCATGCATGTAGTTGTGAGTTAAATTCCCTATTAATAAGCTCAACTCTCCCCCTTATGAGTGGTCATGGTAGGATGAGTAGTAAAGGTTTTTAAAACTAACCAAATATTATAATAGTAATAATAAAGCACCTGGGGGTGTAGCGCAATGGTTTGGGCTTTGGCTCTTCTTTGGGAGGTCCAAGGTTCAAATTGCGGTGTGGGTGAGTGTGTCAGGGGATGGGTGTGTGGTGGTTTTTGTGTTAAATTCTCTATTGATAAGTATAGCTTTTGACTTTACGAGGGGTCATGGTTGGGAGAAGACTACTCATCCCTGCACATGCATCGGTCATAAAGGTGTTAGAGTAATATTCTATTCTTTGGGATATTTACCATTTTACTACATTAGGTAGATTTTATTTACCACATGGTAAAAAATAGCTTGTTACTTTTTACCACTAGTATTTACCTATTACTATTTACCTAGGGTAAGTTAGTCATTGTAGTCATTTTGACTATGTTGGTTAGTAGGTTAGTTGTTAGCTGACTTAGGGGGGACTTCCTATTTCACGTGTTACCTACCTAAGGGGGGAACGATTGCCATTAGGGCTATTTCAAGCCTATGGCTAATGTTATAAATACCTACCACTATGAATAAATCTCTAATGCTTATTTGATTAATTATTTTGTGCTTACCTTTTCTATAATTGGTATCAAAGCCACGGAGGGAGGAAGCAAGACGTTGGGTACGGTGGGAGAGGCGATCTCGTTCCAAGTTGGACAAGGCGAGAATTCTCATTCCAAGCTGCACAAGGCGAGAAATCTCATTCCAAGCTGGACAAGGTGAGAACTATTGTTCCACACGTTTCATGGAGGGTTTGATTTATTTGGTTTTTTATTAAATTTTTTCATATCCTAAGGTTGCTTGTTTTTTTATTTTGTCTCACCATCGTGGGCCCAGAGCCTCAGTTAAGGTAGTTAACCGGACGACTAAGGGAGGGCAAGAGTTCCTTCCTTAAATTGCCCATCGACCATCGGATACAAAGCCTCTAGCAACCGATAACTCAGGACCGCCTGCGGGTAGCTGACCACCAGAGATACATCTTCGACGACGGTGCACCGATAGACCACTCCACGAGGGCAGGACCGCCCTTGGGTGGTCGACCACCAGAGATACATCTTTGATTGTGGAGCATTGACCGATCGCTCCACAAGGGCAGGAGCATCCTCGAGCGACCGACATAGGTGTTTCGACAGGAATGCTCGGACACCTAGATCACAGGTAGGAGTGCTTGAAACCTGAAACTTAGACTCGCAATCTAACTAAACGACTAATGGGTATGCAAACCGAGGCCTTCTCACCCTTTGAGACTCTCAAACTTACGACACATGGTGACCTATCGACCTACTCCACATTTGACTAACATGCCACTCTGTGATTCGTTGATGGCCAGGTGATGTGGCAAAAATGTGAATGACTCCAGGAGGCACGTAGATCAACGTGGCATATGCATCAGGACATGTGGTAGTTTATAGAGATTTCAAGATCGAGAGACATGGCAGTTTGAAAGGGTTTGCGGTTGTTGATTGATTGGAAAAAAAGGAGAGAGGTCTCTACGATTGCCCACAGGCAATCAATTAACAAGGGTCGTGTCCTTGATCTTAAACTACCCACACTCCCACATAGGAGCGATTTGGGATAAAAAAAAGATTAATTTTTTTTTAAATCTTCTCGACCAACGCTTTAAAAAAATGGTGTTGCGCCTTCCTTCCCACGGACTAGCCTAGCCCGACTGGTTGATCAGGCTAAGGCCATCGAAAAATTTGGAGTCAGGGTTTCGAACCCCATTGACACCAATAATACACTATTTTGTGTTGCCAAGGTATAAAATTCCTTTTTTTTGTATTTAAAAAAAAAAAAAATGTATATTTTTTATTAATAATTTATTTTTTTGGTTAAATTTTTTTTTCTCCAAATTAAATTATCTTATTAATTAATTTATATATAAAAACACTATTTAAAATTATACACTAAACTTTAAATCAAAGGAATTTTTGAAGAATTAAAAATGAATTCTGAGGTTCCTATGAAATTTTTGTTTTGCAAAGATATAAAATTGTTATTATTATTTTTTTTTGTTTTATCCAAAAAGGATAAGGATATAAGACACATAAGATCATATATTTTTTTTTTTTTTCAAAATTAAGATCCCTCAAAATCTTTTAATTTTTATTTATTTTTAATTTATTATTATTATTTTTTTATTTTTTATTGATGGGATTGAACCTGGGTCACATTACCGATAAATGCAAGTGGCGTAGTTACCAGTAAATGCAAGTGGCGTCGTTACCAGTAAATGCAAGTGGCATCCTTGCCGGTAAACCACACTTACCGGAGTTTTTGGAATCTATAAATCTGTGAAGTTTGTTGGGGAAAATTGGGGAGATAGCTTGGAAAAGCTAGGCTGGTAGAAAGAGATTTGAAATACTGCTGGTAATACGCAACCAGGTCGGTACCTTCTTTTGTTTGGTTGGGGAAAATTGGGGAGAGAGCTTGGAAAAGCTAAGCTGGTAGAAAGAGATTTGAAAGACTGCTGGTAATACTTGTTTGGTTGGGGAAAATTGGGGAGAGAGCTTGGAAAAGCTAGGCTGGTAGAAAGAGATTTGAAAGACTGCTGGTAATACGCAACCAGGTCGGTACCTTCTTTTGTTTGATTGTGTTAGTGTGCTTAAATTAGGTTAATGAATATATTTTACTTGCAAAACTAACTAATGAAGTGTTTTTGTTGGGCTGTGAAGAATAATGACTGAATGAATTAAAAAAAACTAAATCCGTTGTGTTTTTGATTAAGTTAGACTATGAGTTCTATAAGTATGAATAAGCTCAATGTTGAAGGAGTAGTGATAAAATAGATTTGCCTTCTTTTCATTGAGTAATGTCTTTCATGCATTAGCTAGCTACATCCATATTATTATGGGTCGCTCTGATCTTAGCTTGTACCCGGTCAAGTGGGGTGTTAAATTTTTCTAGACGAAGTGCTTGAGATGATGTATATTCACCTTCTATTTTTGTTGATGCCAAAAAAAAATCCTTTTAAGGTGATATAAAATAGGTTGTTCAGAAAACCATGTAGGGAATCTAATATATGAATAGAAAACCATGTAGGGAATCTAATATATGAATATGTAAAACCAGATACTATACTGTGATCCAAATAAATATATTTATTTTGGTGTTGTAATCATGGTTCTGCATTCAGCTTTGATAAAAACAAACTGTGCAAATTGATATTTTATAATGAATATGTAGAAAGATTCTATTATTGTTGCTAGGAAGGCTGTTCTATAAAAAAAACCAGCATTCTTTTTAGTTTTATATGTGGCTGAAAATTGAAAATTTATATAGTGAAAATTAGATCGGTGCATGTTTTAATGAATTTTTAATATAGCATAACATGTCTTTGAGAAGCGCTTGTTATTGTGGTTACATGCAATAACATTTTTTTAATATATCTGTTATGAACGCCTAGCGAACAACAGTTATAAACTACTCCTAGAAACGTTAAGTAATAATGTATTATGGTTGTGCAAGTTGGCCTCTCGGCTGCCGCCAAAACCGATTGATATCTCAAACTTTTGCTAGACTGTCTTAGGTGATTAGGGTAGAATATATCCATCATTGTAATTGGAGTCTCATAAATATAATATGATAGGAAAAATATAAGTTATATGTTTGTTTGAAGTATTAAACTATTAGAAGCCAGTCTTTGTCTACGAAGATATCCTTCAAGCGATCGGCGGGCCTGAAACATATGTAAAACAAACTTAGTAGGTCAGCATAACCTCACTTTTGATTTGTCAGCAATGAGTGCCTGAAACATATGTAAAACAAACTTAGTAGGTCAGCATAACCCACTTTTGATTTGTCAGCAATGAGTTCGTGAAGATCGAAGTGTCCTGCAGAATTAACGAGAACTATGTTTTATAATGTTTTTAATATTAAGTCTTAATATGACTAACCGTATGCGCCCTGTGTCATGATTTGTTGTATGCATTAAGTAAAAGTCTTTTCTTTTCTTGACTCTGGCAAAAGAAAAACCCTTGACATACAATTCTTACGAATCTTACTTTATTCAGCCTTATAATCAAGTGGAAAATTCTTTATTAAAAAAACTAAATAAAAAATAAAATTTATAGTTTATAGTTTAAAAGACTTTAAAATATTTATAATAGTTGGAGAGGGTAGAGCAATCTTTCAAGGAGGTCCTTCGTTCGAATTTCTTCCATTTAAGGAGGTCCTTGGTTAGAATCCCCGCACATTAGGTACTCAAAATCTAGTTGATTATACTGGTGTCGTTTCATGATTTTGAGGGTGTAGTGAGTGATCCTGGTTTCTCCAACCAAAGCAACTCCTGGATAACTTTGATCGGTGGTAGAACCACCAGTCAAACCCAATATGGCCCCCACGAAAATTTTTGGCTTAAAAACTCCAAAATAAGTTTCTTGTTTATAGCTTTTACGGAATTTATTTAATATGGAACAATTATTTAAAAATGTAGGGCATAAATATTTATTAGAATTATATTAAAGTATAAATGACTACCCATTTACATTAATATTTGGAGATGCTACATAATATTAATAAGTTTCTTGTTTATAGCTTTTACGAAATTTATTTAATATGGAACAATTTTTTAAAAATGTAGGGCATAAACATTTATTAGAATTATATTAAAGTGTAAATGACTACCCATTTACATTAATATTTGAAGATGCTACATAATATTAATAAGTTTCTTGTTTATAGGTTTTAGGGAATTTATTTAAAATGGAACAATTATTTAAAAATGTAGGGCATAAAGATTTATTAGAATTACCTAGGTGTTGTAGATGAGTTGGAGAGGAGAGGGAAATCCTTCAAGCGAGGTTCCAGGTTCAAATTTTCACCCTACCAAAAAGTTGAATTGGGTATCCAAAATTAAATTGATAATGTTGGTGCAGGCAGGGTCGGGTGCGACTCGACTCCTGGATGACTTTGACGGTGTATCGTTGTTCGTGATATCCTAGACAAAGACGGTCTGCAAGGGATTTTTCGCTTAAAAAAATTATTAGAATTATATTAAAGTATAAATGATAACTCATTTGGAGATGCTACATAATATTTACTAATAAACTTACCAAAAGCAGTTTGTTTGAGATAAGTAAACTTCTGAACTATGAAATGAGGCAAAACTATAAGCATAAGTTTGTTTAGAGTAGATACATTGCAAAACAAGCGCAAATGGTTGTGTGATGCGTAGTCACATATAGAAAATCTTAGACCACTATGGTTGTGTGATGTGTAGTCACATCTAGAAAATCTTAGACCACTAGAAAATTTGGAAAATCTTAGACCACTGAAGTAATAAAAAAAAAACATCTAGAAAATCTTAGACCACCGAAGTATTCAGACTTTGGTATATAAAACAATAGTATAAATATATATTAAATTAGGGTCTCTCCACGGACGTATTCAGACTTTAGTATATAAAACAACAGTATAAAAAAAAGAATATATATTAAATTAGGGATTGAGACGTTATTATGAGAAGGTTCGGCTGTTTATCAAAAATATCTTACTTGAAAAAAAATTGTATGTAACTGTTTTTCTTCTACAGAGTAGTAAAGAAAAGTTTACCTGTCACATTTAAACAAATGTAATACTGTTTTTGTTATTTATAAAGTTGGTTTTTCAATGTTATACCTTGTATAAATGTACATGAATATAAATGTTTTAATATTAGGTTTAAAGGTATAAGATTTTGGTTTTATTTTGTAAGATTCTTCATGCTTTTAAATGTTTGGATATTTGATTCGATATTTTCTTGAATATTTGACTTTGGATATTTGATTCCATATTTTCTTTAATGATGATGGATTTACTTTGTTCCATTTTTTATTCTTTTTAATTTAATTAGAGGGTAGGGATTAATGATGTGGGCATTTAATTGGAGTTTTTAATGTTTAAAGGTATAATATTTTGGTTTTATTTTGTGAAATTTTTCATATTTTTTAAGTAATTAATGTTAACCAAATATTTAAACATTTAATTCCATTTTTTTTAATAATACACCACCTAAAAAATTCTTTTAAAGTGATGTAAAATAAGTTGTTTAGAAAGAATATGTAGAAGCAGATACTATACTATGAGCCAAATAAATATATTTATTTTGGTGTTGTAATCATGGTTCTCTGCATTCATTTTTGATAAAAACAAACTGTGCAAATTGATATTTTATAATGAATATGTAGAAGGATTCTATTATTGTTGCTAAGAAGGCTGTTCTATATTAAAAAAAAAAAACAGCATTCTTTTTAGTTTTATATGTAATTAAAAATTGAAAACTAATTCACTGAAAATTATATCAGTTTTAATGAATTTATAAGTTTTAATGAATTTATAATATAAAATAGATAGATAGATGGATGGATATCAACATGAAATGAAATTTCAATCATAAAATACTTTATTAGACTTACAACATAGTATTAACCGGTTAGAAAGCAAGAGGGTCAACCCCATACATACCCAAACTCATGTTAATAGAGATGAAAAATTCTACATAATAATGTGTTATATCCAAAAATTCAATTTAATTATAGATAGTTGTATGCTTTTTTTAATATATCTATTATGAACGCCTAGCCAACAACACTTATAAACCACTCCTAGAAATGTTATGTAATAATTCAATTTAATTATGGATAGTTGTGTTATGTTTTTTTAATATATTTGTTATGAACCCCTAGCGAACAACACTTATAAACCACTCCTAGAAAAGTTATGTAATAATTTATTATGGCTGTGTAAGTTAGTTTCTAGGTTGCCACCAAAATTGATTGATATTTTAATTTTTTTTGTTTTGAGTAAATATTTTTTATACATATCCGTTGTGGGAATTGAACCTGAACCCATAATGTAATATCTCAAACTGAATACCTAGGGCAGAATACGTACATCATTGTAATTGGAGTCTCATACATATTATATTTGCCATAGGAAAAATATAGGTCAACTATTGGAAGCTAGTCTTTGTCTACCTGACTTCTCCACTGCCACCAAAATCGATTGATATCTCAATTTTTTTTGTTTTGATTAAATATTTTTTATACATATCCGTCGTGGGAATTGAACCTGGATCACATCACTCATAATGTAATATCTCAAACTTTTACTAGAATACCTAGGGCAGAATACGTAAATTGGAGTCTCATATATATTATATTTGCCATAGGAAAAATATAGGTCATGTTTTTTTTGCCGGTATGAGTCTTAAACTATTGGAAGCTTCTCGGCTGCCACCAAAATCAATTGATATCTAATTTTTTTTGTTTTGAGTAAATATTTTTTATACATATTCGTTGTAGGAATTGAACCTGCATGACATAATGTAATATCTCAAAATTTTACTAGAATACCTAGGGCAGAATACGTACATCATTGTAAGTCAAATATCCAAGTTTGCCATAGGAAAAATATAAGTCATGTTGTTTGACCGTATAAGTCTTAAATTATTGGAAGCCAGTCTTTGTCTACCCGGCTTCTCCGCTGGCACCAAAATCTATTGGTATTTTTTTTTTTTGAGTAAATATGTTTTTATACATATCCGCCGTGGGAATTGAACCTGATCACATCACCCATAATGTAATATCTCAAACTTTTACTAGAATACGTAAGGTAAAATATGTACATCATTGTAATTGGAGTCTCATATATATTATATTTGCCATAGGAAAAATATAATTCATTATTGTTTGACTGTATGAGTCTTAAACTATTGGAAGCAAGTCTTTGTCTACCCGGCTTCTGGGCTGCGACCAAAATAGATTGATATTTCAAATTTTTTTTTTTGAGTAAATATTTTTTATACATATCTGCTGTGAGAATTTAAATTACAACGTAATATCTCAAATTTTTACTAAAATACTTAAAACAGAATACATACATCATTATAGTTAGAGTCTTGTATATATTATATTTACCATAAGAAAAATATAAATCATATTTGTTTGACGGTGCGAGTCTTAAACTATTGAAAGCCAGTCTTTTGTCTACCCGATGGCCGTGAAAGGGCATGAAACATATGTAAAACAAACTTAGTAGGTCAGAAAAACCTCACTTTTGATTTGTTAGCAATGAGTCCGTGAAGACCGAAGTGTCCAGGTCTAAACAAAGGCATTCATGCAGAATTAACGAGAACTATGTTTTAGAATGTTTTTAATTTGAAGTCTTAATATGACTAACAGTATGCACCCTCTGTCATGTTTTGTTGTATGCATTAAGTAAAAGTCTTTTCTTGACTTTCCCAAAAGAAAACCCTTGACATACAATTCTTACGAATCTCCTTGTAGATGAAAATTTACTTCATTCAGCCTTATAATCAAGTGGAAAATTCTTTATTAAAAAAATAAATAAGTAAAATTAAGAAAACAAAATTTATAGTTTATAGCTTAAAAGACTCCAAAATAAGTTTTTTTGTTTATAGCTTTTATGAAATTTATTTAATATGGAATAATTATTTTAAAATGTAGGGCATAAAGATTTATTAGAATTATATTAAAGTATAAATGATTATTCATTTACATTAATATTTGGAGATGCAGCTTTTACGGAGTTCATTTGATATTTAATATGGAACAATTATTTTAAAATGTAGGGCATAAAGATTTATTAGAATTATATTAAAGTATAAATGACTATTCATTTACATTAAAATTTGGAGATTCAGTTTTTACGGAATTCATTTAATATTTAATATGGAACATTTATTTTGAAATGTAGGGCATAAATATTTATTAGAATTATATTAAAGTATAAATGACTATTCATTTACATTAATATTTGCAGATGCATCTTTTAAGGAATTCATTTAATATGGAACAAGTATTTTAAAATGTAGGGCATAAAGATTTATTAAAAATATATTAAAGTATAAATGATTCTTCATTTACATTAATATTTGGAGATGCAGCTTTTACGGAATTCATTTAATATGGAAAAATTATTTAAAATTATATTAAAGTATAAATGACTATTCATTTACATTAATATTTGGAGATGCAGCTTTTACGGAATTCATTTAATATAGAACAATTATTTAAAATTATATTAAAGTATAATTGACTATTCATTTACATTAATATTTGGAGATGTAGCTTTTACAGAATTCATTTAATATGGAACAATCATTTTAAAATGAAGGGCATAAAGATTTATTAGAATTATATTAAAGTATAAATGACTACTCATTTACGTTAATATTTGGAGATGCGCCGAAATATCTACGTATCTACGTATAAACTTACCGTAGGAAGGAGTTTGTTTCACATAAGTAAACTTCTGAACTATGAAATGAGGGAAAACTAATAAGCATAAGTTTGTTTAGAGTAGATACATTGCAAAGACAATCGCAAATGGTTGTGTGATGCGTAGTCACATCTAGAAAATCTCAGACCACTATAAAACTATAGTATAAATATATATTAAATTAGGGATTATTATGAGAAGGTTTTGCTCTTTATCAGAATTATCTTACTTAAAAGAAAAATTTGTATGTAACTGTTTTCCTTCTACAAAGTAGTAAAGAAAAGTTTACACGTCACACTTAAACAAATGTAATACTGTTTTTGTTCTTTACAAAGTTGTTCTTCAATGTTATGCCTTGCATAAGTGTACATGAATATAAATGATATGCCTTGTATAAGTGTACATGAGTATATGAGTTCATATTTTCTCTAATGATCATTCCCATTGTTAATTGAAGTTTATAGATTTAAAAGTGTAAGCTTTTTTTTGTTTTATAAAATTTTATTCTTATTAAAATTAAGTTTGAATATATATGAAAGTTGATCTTTAATGTTAACCAAAAGTTTGAGTATGAATTCATATTTTCTCTAATGATCATTCGAATGCATATAAATAAAGAATCTAAATGTAAGACTGTTATAGAATATTTTTTATATTGATTATATAAATAGTTTTTTTTTTTTTATATATTAGGGTAGAGAAACTATGGCGAACAACGGAAGAAACGATGTCTCTCAGAATAATATATGCCCGTTTCGTCGTTCACCAGCGTTTACATCAGCAATAACAGAATCTTATGGTAGAAAAATGGTAGAAGGCATTCAATCTTTGCCTCATGATTGCATTCAAAACATTTTAACATGGCTACCACTTTGGGAACTGTTCAGAATGCTGTGTCATCTTGGTATGCACAGTGAAATTGTGTGGAGTTGTCTACAATTTCAAAAGGAATGGGACGAGCGCCACAGGGAGATGTGCCTTGTTCTAAACCATAGTGGCGTCGTTTCCATGGTCAAGTTCAGGGACTGGATATGGTCTGAGGATATACTCCATGAGCCCATAAATAATTCCACTTGGAGTGTTAGAGCTGCAGGAGGAGGTTTTCTTGTTTTCATCAATGAGCAGGAGGGAAAGCTTCAAGCCATAAATCTGCTGACAATGAAAGTTCATGAGATTCCAGATGTAGCCGTTAACTCAAAGTATGGGCTTTCTTTTTACATCAAGAAGCACCCAAAAGAAGTTGGTGTTGAGCTCAGAGAAGATGTGAGAACCAAGTCCTGTGAATTAATTGTTATGGGAAACTTTACCCGCAAAAAATTGCATTTGCTGATATATAGTTTGACAAACAAATCATGGGACTTTAAAGTTCCACAAAACAGTGTCTCCCTCAAGAAGTTCTCAAAAATTTTGGTACACGAAGACTGCGTTTATTGCTTTTCCGACGACTTCAGATCTTGGGTGTCTTACAGCATTAGTGAAGGAGAAAGACTGCGTTTTGTACACTCTACAAATCAAGTGGTCGGCCATGCGACTGTACTTAAAAGAGCAGTATTTGTGTGCAAGAGTAGAATTATGAAGTTCGAGTTGCAATGTTTTAATCAGTATGCCATTTTTATTTTAGATGAGACTTCATACGGTCCTACGTGGAGGTATATTTTTGGGGGAGGGATTGATCTTTCCATAATCCCATTCCGTTTTTTGGTGACGTGTGGTGGAGATAATAATAAAGACTACATATGGGTATTCTTTCACGGGAACGATAGAATGATGGCAATAGATTTGGATGCCCATGTATCTCTATTGTGTAATTGCCCTTCAGTGAACAATATCACAAGTGAGAACTCCAATCTGTTTTGTATGCCCTTGACGTTTTCTCCATACGTTTGAGATGATAAGGGCTAATTTGTCTTGGTGACGATGAGTTTTGAAAACTTTGTACAGTTATCACAACTATGTATATGATTTACATGCTTGCTTAAGGTTTATGTGAAAAATTTGTTGTTCAAACAATTTGGACGATGTCTTTATTTTTTATTTTTTTTAAATACATTTGAGATAATAAGGGTTAATTTGTAGTTAGTAATAATGTGTTTTTTTATCTTGGTTCATAATTATGCAAATGATTTGCATTTTAATTATAGTTTATTTTAAAATTTGTTAATTTTTTTTAGATGGATGGAATGAGTTTCACTTGTTTTGCCTGTGGTTTATTTCAAAATTTATTAATATTATATAAATGATTTGCATGTAGTTTATATAAAATTGTAGATATCTATAAATGATTTGCATGTGGTTTATATAAAATATTGTTAATTGTTTTCTGTAGCTCATGTAGGAGCATGCTCCTCTCAGGATCCTAGTTTTTCATGGTGGTTTGGGTGCTCTTTTACCTCTTTATTATTTTGATACTTTTTATATAAGGTTGGGGACCATTCTAAAACCCTTTCATCTATCTAATGGAAAAGGATCCTAGTTTTTCATGGTGGTTTGGGTGCTCTTTTACCTCTTTATTATTTTAATATTTTTTATATAAGGTTGGGGACCCTTCTAAAACCCTTTCATCTATCTAATCAAAACAAAAAAACAAAAAAAAAAATTGTTAATTGTTTATATGGGATTGAACGAGTTTTATCTGATTTGCTTGTAGTTTATGTAAAATTTTTTTAATATTTTACATGAGATTATAACTTTTATTACTTTTATATTATATAAAAATTGTTACAAAAATATATCAAATTGAAACTAATTTTAACTTTATTGTATTAAGACCACTTTTTGGTATAATTATACATGTATCATTCAACAAGATTCTATTCTGCATCTTCTCCACCATATATATATATATATAAATAAATGTTAAAATATTAATGGAACAATTTAAAGAATATGAAATTTAAAATCTTAGAATTGTCATATTGCATAAATATTTTAAGTTATGATAGTTGTAATTGTTAAATATAATTTTTTTTTGATGTTTTTGTTTGATGCAAATATTTTTGTTGGCAAAAGTATAATAGGTGACACAACATGGCCTGAAACAATTTAAAGAATATGGAAATTTAAAATCTTACAATTGTCATATTGCATAAAGATTTTAAGTTTTGATAGTTGTAATTGTTAAATATAATATTTTTTATGTTTTTGTTTAATACAAATGTTTTTGTTGGTAAAAGTACAATAGGTGACACAAGAGGGCCACACTCCACAAAGGTATAATAGGGCCTCCTTTTCCATAATTTGAACTTGGGTAGCTTGGGTAACAGTCCAACAATATATATTTATTTCAAAATTTGTTATGTTTTGCTTGTGGTTTATTTCAAAAAAATTTAATCTTATATAAATGATTTGCATATGGTTTATATAAAAATTGTAGATATCCGCCCATGTAGAGGAGTTGGAGAGCAAGTGGGTAGTTAAACCTCTCTAGTTGTTGAGAGGCCCAGGTTCTAATCTCTCGCCTCACATGTTGCGGATATGTTATGTAATGGTTCCCTCGTGGTCACAGTCTGTTTACCCCTTGTGGCCACCACCAAAAAAAAAAAAAAAATTGTAGATATCTGTAAATTATTTTCATGTGGTTTATATAAAAGTATGTTAATTCCCTTATGTAGCTCTTGCAGGAGTGTGCTCTTCTCAGAATCCTAGTTTCTCATGGTGGTCTATGTGCCCTTCTACCTCTTTATTTTTTTGATCCTTTTTTTTATAAGGTTGGGGACCCTTCTAAAACCTTTTTATATATCTAATCAAAATAATAAAAATAACTTGTTGATTGTTTACATGGGATTGAATGAGTTTTATCTATTTTACTTGTGGTTTATGTAAAAATTTGTTACATGAGATTGAAAGAGATTGTAACTTTTATTACTTCTATTTTATATAAAAATTGTTAAAAAAATATATGAAAATGATTTTAATTTTATTGTATTAAGACCACATGTTGGTACAATTATATAGGTATCATTCAACAAGATTTTATTCTACATATTCTCCTTACAAATTGACTAATTTAACTCATTTAATGAATAATATCATATATAAAAATTTGTTAAAATATTAATGGAACAATTTAAAGAATATGGAAATTTAGAATATTAGAATTGTCATATTGCATAAAAATTTTAAGTTTTGATAGATGTAATTGTTAAATATAAATATTTTTTTATGTTTTTGTTTGATGCAAATATTTTTGTTTGCAAAAGTACAATAGGTGACACCAGAGGGCCACACTCCAAAAAGGTATAATAGGGGCCTCCCTTCCCATGATTTGAACTTGGGTAGCTTGGGTAACAGTCCAACAATATATGGTTTATTTAAAAAAAAATTATGTTTTGTTTGTGGTTTATTTCAATATTTGTTAGTATTATATACATGATTTGCATGTGGTTTATATAAAAATTTGTTAATTGCTTTGTGTAGATCCTATGAGAGCATGCTCTTCTCATGATCCTAGTTTCTCATGGTGGCTTGCATGCCCTTTTACCTCTTTATTATTTTGATCCTTGTTACATAAGGTTGGGGATCCTTCTAAAACCCTTTCATCTATCTAATTGAAACAAAAAAAAATGTTAATTGTTTATATGAGATTTAATGAGTTTTATCTATTTTGCTTGTGGTTTATGTAAAAAATTATTAATTCTATACATGAGATTGAAAGAGATTGTAACTTTTATTACTTCTATTTTATATAAAAATTGTTAACAAAATATATGAAATTGAAACTAATTTTAACTTTATTGTATTAAGACCACATGTTGGTACAATTAAACATGTATCTTTCAAAAATATTCTATTCTACATCTTCTCCTTACAAATTGACTAATCTAACTCATTTAATGAATAATATCATACATAAAAATTTGTTAAAATATTAATGGAACAATTTAAAGAATATGGAAATTTAAAATATTAGAATTGTCATATTGCATAAATATTTTAAGTTCTAATAGTTGTAATTGTTAAATATAAATATATTTTTGATGTTTTTATTTGATGCAAGTATTTTTGTTGCAGAGGTATAATAGGGGCCTCCCTTCCTATGATTTGAACTTGGGTAGCTTGGGTAATAGTCCAATAATATATGGTTTATTTCAAAATTTATTACGTTTTGCTTGTGTTTTATTTCAAAATTTGTTAATCTTATATAAATGATTTGCATGTGGTTTATATAAAAATTTGTTAATTGCCTCTTGTAGCTTGCTACGAGAGCGTACTCTTCTCAGAATTCTAGTTTCTAATAGTGGCCTGTGTACCCTTTTACCTCTTTACTATTTTTATTCTTTTTATATAAGGTTGGGAACCCTTCTAAAACCCTTTTATCTATCTAATCCAAACTAAAAAAAAAATTGTTAATTGTTTATATGGGATTGAATGAGTTTTATCTATTTTGCTTGTGATTTATGTAAACAAAAATTAATTCTTTACATGATATTGAAAGAGATTGTAACTTTTATTACTTCTATTTTATATAAAAATTGTTAACAAAATATATGAAATTGAAACTTATTTTATTTTTACTATATTAAGATCACATGTTGGTATAATTAAACATGTATCATTCAACAAGATTCTATTCTACATATTCTCCTTACAAATTGACTAATATAACTCATTTAATGAATAATATCATATATATAAATTTGTTAAAGTATTAATGGAACAATTTAAGGAATATAGAAAATTTAAAATCTTAGAATTGTCATATTGCATAAAGATTTTAAGTTCTAATAGTTGTAATTGTTAAATATAAATATTTTTTTGATGTAAATATTTTTGTTAGCAAAAGTACAATAAGTGACACAACAAGGCCACACTCCCCATAAGTATAATAGGGACCTCCCTTCCCATGATTTGAACTTGGGTAGCTTGGGTAACAATTCAACAATATATGGTTTATTTAAAAATTTGTTATGTTTTGTTTTTGGTTTATTTCAATATTTGTTAGTCTTATATAAATGATTTGCATGTGGTTTATATAAAAATTTATTAATTGCTTCCTGTAGCTTCTATGGAAGCATGCTCTTCTCAGGATCCTAGTTTCTCATTGTGGCCTAGGTGCGCTTTTACCTCTTTATTATTTTGATCCTTTTTATATAAGTTTGGGGATACTTCTAACACCCTTTCATCTATCTAATTGAAACAAAAAAAAATGTTAAATTTTTATATGGGATTGAATGATTTTTATCTATTTTGCTTGTGATTTATGTAAAAATTGTTAATTCTATACTTGAGATTGAAAGAGATTGTAACTTTTATTACTTCTATTTTATATAAAAATTGTTAAAAAAATATATGAAATTGAAACTAATACTAACTTTATTGTATTAAGACCACATGTTGGTACAAGTAAACATGTATCATTCAACAAGATTCTATTATACATATTCTCCTTACAAATTGACTAATCTAACTCATTTAATGAATAATATCATACATAAAAATTTGTTAAAATATTAATGAAACAATTTAAAGAATATGAATATTTAAAATCTTAGAATTGTCATTTTGCATAAAAATTTTAAGTTCTTATTGTTAAATATAAATATTTTTTTGATGTTTTTATTTGATGCAAATATTTTTGTTGTAAAGATATAATAGGTGACACAACATGGCCTGAAACAATTTAAAGAATATGGAAATTTAAAATCTTACAATTGTCATATTGCATAAAGATTTTAAGTTTTGATAGTTGTAATTGTTAAATATAATATTTTTTATGTTTTTTTTTAATACAAATGTTTTTGTTGGTAAAAGTACAATATGTGACACAAGAGGGCCACACTCCACAAAGGTATAATAGGGCCTCATTTTCCATAATTTGAACTTGGGTAGCTTGGGTAACAGTCCAACAATATATATTTATTTCAAAATTTGTTATGTTTTGCTTGTGGTTTATTTCAAAAAAATTTAATCTTATATAAATGATTTGCATATGGTTTATATAAAAATTGTAGATATCTGTAAATTATTTTCATGTGGTTTATATAAAAGTATGTTAATTCCCTTATGTAGCTCTTGTAGGAGTGTGCTCTTCTCAGAATCCTAGTTTCTCATGGTGGTCTATGTGCCCTTCTACCTCTTTATTTTTTTGATCCTTTTTTTTATAAGGTTGGGGACCCTTCTAAAACCTTTTTATATATCTAATCAAAATAATAAAAATAACTTGTTAATTGTTTACATGGGATTGAATGAGTTTTATCTATTTTGCTTGTGGTTTATGTAAAAATTTGTTACATGAGATTGAAAGAGATTGTAACTTTTATTACTTCTATTTTATATAAAAATTGTTAAAAAAATATATGAAGATTTTAATTTTATTGTATTAAGACCACATGTTGGTACAATTATACAGGTATCATTCAACAAGATTTTATTCTACATATTATCCTTACAAATTGACTAATTTAACTCATTTAATGAATAATATCATATATAAAAATTTGTTAAAATATTAATGGAACAATTTAAAGAATATGGAAATTTAGAATATTAGAATTGTCATATTGCATAAAAATTTTAAGTTTTGATAGATGTAATTGTTAAATATAAATATTTTTTAATGTTTTTGTTTGATGCAAATATTTTTGTTTGCAAAAGTACAATAGGTGACACCAGAGGGCCACACTCCCAAAAGATATAATAGGGGCCTCCCTTCCCATGATTTGAACTTGGGTAGCTTGGGTAACAGTCCAACAATATATGGTTTATTTAAAAATTTGTTATGTTTTGTTTGTGGTTTATTTCAATATTTGTTAGTCTTATATACATGATTTGCATGTGGTTTATATAAAAATTTGTTAATTGCTTCATGTAGATCCTATGAGAGCATGCTCTTCTCATGATCCTAGTTTCTCATGGTGGCTTGCATGCCCTTTTACCTCTTTATTATTTTGATCCTTGTTATATAAGGTTGGGGATCCTTCTAAAACCCTTTCATCTATCTAATTGAAAAAAAAAAAATTGTTAATTGTTTATATGAGATTTAAAGAGTTTTATCTATTTTGCTTGTGGTTTATATAAAAAAATAGTAATTCTATATATGAGATTGAAAGAGATTGTAACTTTTATTACTTCTATTTTATATAAAAATTGTTAACAAAATATATGAAATTGAAACTAATTTTAACTTTATTGTATTAAGACCACATGTTGGTACAATTAAACATGTATCTTTCAAAAATATTCTATTCTACATCTTCTCCTTACAAATTGACTAATCTAACTCATTTAATGAATAATATCATACATAAAAATTTGTTAAAATATTAATGGAACAATTTAAAGAATATGGAAATTTAAAATATTAGAATTGTCATATTGCATAAATATTTTAAGTTCTAATAGTTGTAATTGTTAAATATAAATATATTTTTGATGTTTTTATTTGATGCAAGTATTTTTGTTGCAGAGGTATAATAGGGGCCTCCCTTCCTATGATTTGAACTTGGGTAGCTTGGGTAATAGTCCAATAATATATGGTTTATTTCAAAATTTATTACGTTTTGCTTGTGTTTTATTTCAAAATTTGTTAATCTTATATAAATGATTTGCATGTGGTTTATATATAAATTTTTTAATTGCCTCTTGTAGCTTGCTACGAGAGCGTACTTTTCTCAGAATTCTAGTTTCTAATAGTGGCTTGTGCACCCTTCTACCTCTTTACTATTTTTATTCTTTTTATATAAGGTTGGGAACCCTTCTAAAACCCTTTTATCTATCTAATCCAAACTAAAAAAAAAAATGTTAATTGTTTATATGGGATTGAATGAGTTTTATTTGTTTTGCTTGTGATTTATGTAAACAAAAATTAATTCTTTACATGATATTGAAAGAGATTGTAACTTTTATTACTTCTATTTTATATAAAAATTGTTAACAAAATATATGAAATTGAAACTTATTTTATTTTTACTGTATTAAGATCACATGTTGGTATAATTAAACATGTATCATTCAACAAGATTCTATTCTACATATTCTCCTTACAAATTGACTAATATAACTCATTTAATGAATAATATCATATATAAAAATTTGTTAAAGTATTAATGGAACTGTAGACACCAAAACAGCACCAATCCGATTATGTGACTGCAAACACTGATCGCTTTGGCAAACACAGCCCCCAGGGCAGCCCTCAGAGGTTAAACAGTGGTTAACCACTTTTCTAGCAATTTTGTAAGGTCAAAGAGCAATTTGGCACACTTGGACACTTTGCCCAGTACTCGTCTCACCCCGAGACGAATTCAAAATAGAATCCGTCCTACCCCAGACTGACTTCGAATCCGTCCCCGGATGGGACGAATTCTAAGCTTAACGGGCAAAAAGGCAAATGGTGCCAAGTGGCAGCCCAGAACAGTCAGTTAAGGGCTCCTACCTTGCACGCATGTGTAAGTGGATAGAGGGGCCGTTAGAGGACTGTTACAAGAAGCATTTATCAAAGTTCAAGTCAGTGAAGGACTCCCCTCCCTCATGGGAAGACAAGACCGCCACATGGCGCCCATGGCCAACACTTGGCTTTTGTGCTTCCCTCCTAAAAGAGACCCCTTGGGTCTATAAAAGGTGGGAATTTTCTCACCCAAAACAGACAGGTTAAAGGAGTGTTCAAGCAATGAAGTGCTGCCAAACTGAAGACTCACTTGCGTCCCCCTTTGTTCACCTTCCTACATCCATCAATCTCTTTTGCAAGGGAGGTTGTTGGGTGGCCTTTGGAAGCTCAAACCTTACTCAAATCCGACGCATGGACATCTGAACCTACCAATTTTCCGACCCCCAAATCCTAAAAGGTTTTTGGCCCATCCTTGGTGGATTGGCTCCAAAATCGAGGGCCAACAGTGGGAGGCCCACTTGGGCACCCCCGCACCTCCTAAGTCCTAATTTTAGTTTTTGAGCACTTTAGATTAATTTTTAGATTGCATTCTATGTTACTAGGTCTGATTAGTCTATAATTGCAATTTTGTAGCTTTTGGTCAGAGTTTAGGGTGTTTTGTATTGCTTTATCGTTTCGCTAACTTGTAGGTGTCAAGGTTAAATTTTTGAGGGAGGAGGTCAAATTGGGAAAATCCGACCATCTGGGTCATCCCAAAATGGCCCTAATTACCTAACCCCCCTATTTGCAGGAGTTTTGCAGGTCTTGAGATCCGACATTGGAGCAACAGTAGGTCGATTTCTCCTATTCAGAAGAATTCGTCCCACCCAGGGATGAATTACAGTCAGAATTTGTCCTGCCTAGGGAAGAATTCTAGTTTAAGGTGGATTGGCCAGCTACCTCAGTGGCAGTGGCCTTCTGGAGAAGCAGCAGAGGCAAAGAACCCATCAACATCAGCGGTGGCATCATCTTAGCCCGCCCAGTGTAATCGTGGGCATGCGGAAGGAGGAACCATTCAGCGATTGTAATCAAACCTTATTTGCGCTCCTAGCCCCTGAAAAGGGAGGAGGCATTATTGTAACAGAGATCAAAAGAAATTAATGAAAGGGCTGTTTTTCTTTATCTGATTGCGTCTCTTACAACATGTCTCTTTTCATTTCATGCAATGTACATTCCTAGGACTTAAGCGTGATTAATTTTGAATGCAATTGCACTTGGTGTTTCTTTTGACCGAAATCTCGTGCTTTCAGTGGCGATCACGGTGGGACTCTGTTCCCTGGTTTTGAAATCACAGAAACTGATCAAAGTTTTATGTTTGTGCTTGACAGGTACACTTTTTTTGTTGCAGACTGCTATTCGTCTCTGACAGGGACGAATCCTTTTCTGCAATTCGTCTGACCCTAAGATGAATTCAAATTCATCTCTGGGTGGGACGAATTATGTTCTGCAATTCGTCTCCCAGAGGGACAAATTCCTATCTGTGGATTTTTAGAGCAGAAATTCAGAGATAACAGGAGCAGGCAGAGAAGAGGTAGGGATTTTCATGATCTCTGTTATGATTTTCTGTTTCTGTTTCTATTTCTGCTTCGTTAATTGTTTTCATTTAATCTTGCATTGCATTAGGAAAAGTCATGTATGCTAGTTTCATTTTATTGGATAAAACGAATCCCACACACATCACGAGACAACTTTAAACCAAGGAGCTGGTCTTAAGACCCCAGCCCTTGATCAAGACCATTGGTGGATTTAATCACCGCCTTGGCTTGATTTGCATCCATTTCCCGATTGTCAACTTTTGTTAGGCATAAATCCTGACGAAGACAGATCGAGCGTAGCTGGGGTGATTCCCATGCGCGTGAGGATAAGTTTTCTATGGTAGGTGTCATTAACAGGACAATCCCCCTTCCGTACCGCCTATGTACCACGTACCTTCTGCTCTCATGTACCTATAGTCTCCCTCTCGTAAGGGCGGGTATATAGAGAGGTTGGTATATCGTCCTGGTTGGTATATTGAATGGGCGACCTTTTTGGAGTTATAAGAGCCTACATGATGCATTTAAACGTTCTACAAAATCTACAAAAACAAAACAAAACATCAAAATGCACTAAACCAGTCTAGGGCACACCAAGAATCCTTAAAAGAGATAATCACGGTTTTTTGAATGTGTGTGTTTAATTCTGTTTAGTGTAGACAAAAAAATCATTAAAAACAAAGATAAAAAAAAAAAATCTACGCATTTTGTCATTTTCTCCAAAAAGCTCCAAGGATTCCCGCAATCGCTTGGTCACTCCAAAATGCCCCAAATGTGTCCATGAACCCTTTGGTCAACCCAAAATCACCCCAAATGTGCCCACAAGTGATGTAGGACCATCCAAAAAAAAATGGGAAATCTTGTATTTTTCTCTAAATTTTAGTGCATCTTGCCGGGGCCATAACTTCTCAACCGTAGCTCCGATTGACTTGAAATTTTACAGGGAGTTAGGTGGGATAATTTGCCTAGAAAATTCAGTTTTCAGGGCCAAATTCCATCATCTAGTGCCCCGAAATTAGGTTTTAAAATTGGGCATGCAATTCTATGCACTTTTTGAGCTGTTCGGATGTCAATATCTCCTAATGTATTTAGATCTAGGACTTGAAACTTCATTTTTGTCTTATCTACTATAAGAGGGATGCACACGCCAATTTTGGGCCCCATCTAACTCATTTCAACTTTTAGGGCTTTTTAGAGAGACATCGTCATGGTGCTCACCCATAGCCAAGCCCAATCACGGGCGGATGCTATGGGGAATATCCAAGGAAGAACAAGTAATCTCCATTACAATACCAAGGATTTGGTCATACCACCTTGGCGACCTAACACACAATGCAGTCCCCTCCACACCTTAAAGGAAAGGGACTACAGGGACACCTCTTCGAGGAGCACTCCTGTTCAACATAGCACTCATCACACACCCTTACATAATGGGTACAGTCATAGGAGAGCTCCCTTAGATGATTGCTATAAGCGGTCACCGCGTGATGAAGCGCTAGGTCAACATAGGGTTCGACGGGAGGAACCACATCATTACACTACCCGTCCTTCACCCCCTCTAGTTGTCAGGACTACAAAGACAAATCCAGAGCACAAGGCTCCTCAGGCGGGGTGGGCCAACTCCACCCGTTCCTTTTTCATTTATGAAAGAGAGCACGAGGAAGACCTCTACCTTCCTCGAGAGCAATATACAGTGCGAGAGCAATATGCCTCCGCACCTGCTATCTATCAGGAACACTCATTGAGGCCAAAGCCTCGAGGGAATGCTGTTACCCCCAATAGAGGGAGGTCACCTATAGAGATCTTGGATCACTACGACCGAGATAGATATCTAGAAGAGGCATCTAGGCCTTCTAGACATGAAGCAATGAGAGCTCCCTTAGATGCTCGCTATGAGCGGTCATCGCGCGATGAAGTGCTAAGTCAACATAGGGTTCAATGGGAGGAACCACATGATTACATTATCCCTCCTTCACCCCCTCTAGTTGCCAGAACTACAAAGACAAATCCAGAGCACAAGGCTCTTTGGGCAGGGCGATATAGCTCCATCCATCCCTTTTTCACTTATGAAAGAGAGCACGAGGAAGACATCTACCTTCCTCAAGAGCAATATACCATGCGGGAGCAATACGCCTTTGCACCTACTATCTATCAGGATCACTCACTGAGGCCAAAGCCCCGAGAGAATGCTGCTACCCCTAATAGAGGGATGTGTCCTATAGAGATCTTGGATCACTACGATCGAGATTTTTATCTAAGAGAGGCGTCTAGGCCTTCTAGACATGAGGCGGTGGGACCAACTATCGTAGAATCTGCCGAATATATCACACATCTCAAGCAACTCATGCAACTTGAGCTCGAACGACTACCGTTAGAGGAACCGTACCATATTAATGAAGAGCACCTTCAGTGCCAGAAGGATGAGATGTTCCAACACACTATGCAAGAAAGGACTCCAACCCCTCACATGCATAAGACAAAATATTTTGAGTGACACAACCCATGGGGGGAAGATAAGTCATCGCGACCTCATCAAAAGCTACCCCCAACACCTCCTAGACAGGAGCGGGAAGCTACTCTCCCGATTCCTGAAGCACCACCCCCGACACCTCCTAGACATGAATGGGAGGCCGCTCCTATAACCAATGACGGGTGCCTTCCTCAGACATCCACCCATGCTTATGAGCCACCCTTAGAAATTCATCAAGAAGCCTCTAAGGAATCAGAGCGCGAAGAAGAGCGGGATGAACTGCCCTAGCAAGGCATGGGCGGTGCCATCTGGCCACCCCTCCATAAGCCCCAAGTTCCTCAACAAGAACCAACCAAATAGGAGGAGTTCAAATCTCCCGATACATGCAAAGCACTAGAGCACTTAGAGTTGGTAGAGACCAAGATTTTGGAGCTCCCAAGGCCCAACTTACATAAGGCTCCTTTCGAAGAGGATCAACCTTTGACCATAGGGCTACCTGATGATGCAATCCTCCATGTCTCAGAATCTCTAGATTCTGATGAGCTGTACTCACTAGTTGAAAGTGAAGATGAAATAGAGATAGCCCACAGCAATCACATGCGACAACATCGACATCCCATAAAATTTGAAGAAGCATGTCAACAAATAAACATAATACTAGGGCATGAGTGGCATGTTAACCCACCGCAGTGGGACCAAGCATTACATCCACAACTTTGGGCACACAAAGAGCAACTTCCACAAAGAGACATCATAGCAACATCAGTGCCGTGGGCGGACCCTGTCCTCATCTCCGTGCATAGGGATGATCCATTCATGCCCATACCTCTAGAGACAGATCCGGAGTGCAAAGACCATCAAGCTGGGGGTACCTCTATCCCCTAAAGAACCATAATTCAAACCCAAAATGCTCCAAGGATTATCGCAATCACTTGGTCACTCCAAAAGCTCCAAGGATTATCGCAATCCCTTGGTCACCCAAAAAGCTCCAAGGATTATCGCAATCTCTTGGTCACCCCAAAAAGCTCCAAGGATTATCGCAATCTCTTGGTCACCCAAAAAGCTCCAAGGATTATCGTAATCCCTTGGTCACCCAAAAAGCTCCAAGGATTATCGCAATCTCTTGGTCACCCAAAAAGCTCCAAGGATTATCGCAATCTCTTGGTCACCTAAAAAGCTCCAAGGATTATCGCAATCTCTTGGTCAACACAAAAAGCTCCAAGGATTATCACAATCTCTTGGTCACCTAAAAAGCTCCAAGGATTATCGTAATCTCTTGGTCAATACAAAAAGCTCCAAGGATTATCACAATCTCTTGGTCAACCCAAAAGCTCCAAGGATTATCGCAATCTCTTGGTCAAACAATCAAGAAATTCAACAAAAACAAAACAACAAAAATCATCAAAAATAAAAAATATTTGCATCTCAATTCTAGGCATAATCGAATTCATCAAAATCAATAAAAACACCATGCATAAATTTTACCACACTACAGTCAGTGGTCTGGGAATGTACTAAGAGTTTTAGTGATTCAGTCATCATTTTCCTCTTTAGCCATGTAGTGTACCAAGTCAAACGGATTTTATAAAGGTAGAGTCATACTTGAAATACACCTTGTTACATAACATCCCAACACAAATCAAACATTAAAATTCCCAAAATTGTGTGAACAAAAGACGAAACCTGCAAAATAATCGAGGTCAACACAAGCGAAACAATTATCTTGCTCATCCCCCTGTGCGAATGGCCCCTAGAATGCTGAGAGTTGGAAAAAGGACAAGCTTCCTCCCTACCCAATTCACTAAGAATCCTGAAAGTTCTCAATAGTTGCAAAACACAAAAATTTGCAAAATGTCAAAACTCAAAAAATTGACAAACTATAGTGCACACATCAAAAGGCACAAACAACAATGATTTTCGTCACTCCATATCCCCAATCCCTTGCTCAAAAGAAAAATTAATCAAAATAAATAGTGATCTTATCACTACAAAAGAGCAAGTATCCCAATACAATTGAAAAAAAGAAGGGAGTTGACCTTGAATCCCTGGAACTCTCAGAGATTCTATAGGTCATAAGGCAAGCTTCAGTACCAATTTGGTTGATAGCCAATGGGTAATGTATAAACCTCCCGCATGACAATATATCTGTCACATTAATTTGCGTACAGATCAATGTTTGCATGTGGATGAGCTAGCTTATGGCATCCTGGATTACACCGCAGATTAATCTTAGTACATACAACAAAAGAATTCATGGAGCTAATTAGGTGATCCTCAGTACAGGTTCGGTTGAAAGCCCATCTGGCACTGGTGGTATCCTGACAAATACCACATAAATGAAATCAATTGCACACATAGGGATGTGAAATAACTTGGTCAAAAACAAGTCCGATTCATACCTTGGTCAAAAGTCTTGTAAGATAAAGTACAGTCATGGCTAGTGAGTTAAAATCGTCTGAGTCTCAGAAAACCTTAGCTACATTTCTAAACCAACTGCGCTACTTTTCATCTTTGCAAATACCATCAAAAAATACAAAAATAGAAAAACCATGTATACATGTAGAGGCATACATCACAACAATCACCTAAAAACAAAATAACAGAGCTCTAAACAGTCTATGGTGCCATAGCCAAACATCACAAACCCCATTCATCCATTTCATATCTGCATATCACATATAAATCAAAACCATTTGCATTCATCATAGCATATGCATCCATAAAAATAAATCAACATGCATACATCCATATTCATCAACCATCATGCACAAGATCAAAGAAAATCAAAACAACAAAAACAACAAATAAATGCAACACAAAAACAAAAAGCAATAAACATTGCCAAACACAAGTGCTCTTGCACTTAACCTCTTGGCATAACAAAACTAATGTCGGGGTCTACATTGTTGTTATCCTATTCCCTAAGAAGGCTACCATAGCTAGACCGCTCCACGGGAAGACGGATTTTTGATAATTTCACCCCCAAATGACATCACAAAAGGGTCAAAGCCCACTCAAAAACAACAAGAAAATCAAAACAACACAAAAAAAAGCAATAAACATTGCCAGACACAAGTGCTCTTGCACTTAACCTCTGGGCATACAAATTCGACATCGAGGTCACAAATTATTACTATCCTACTCCCTAAGAAGGCTACCATATCCGGACCGCTCCAGGGGAAGACAGATTTTGACAATTTAATCCCAAAATGGTGTCACAAAAAAAACAAAACAACAAAAAAATGCAACACAAAACAAGCAATAAACATTGCCAGACACAAGTGCTCTTGCACTTAACCTCTTGGCATAGCAAAATTGATGTCGGGGTTTGCATTGTCACTATCCTACTCCCGAAGAAGGCTACCATAGCCGGACCACTCCACGGGAGGACGGATTGCCGACAATTCAATCACCAAATGGTGTCACAAAAAACAACAAAAATAGTACAAAATTCAACAAAAACACAACAAAAACATTGCCAGGCATAAGTGCTCATGCACTTAACCTCTAGGCAGAGAAAATCGATGTCGAGGTCCAAATTATCGCACTACTAATTCCCCAAGAAGGCTATCATAGCCGGACCGCTCCACGGGAAATAGGTTTTCAACGATTTCACCTCATTATGACATCACCAAAAGGGTTAACACCCACCAAAAATAGGTCCATATGTTGGAAAAATTGCACACGCTTAATGGTAAACCCTCTAAAGGCAACCTTGCACAAGTCATCTTGGTTCAAGCGACTCGTCGCTTCTCTCACGAAGGTCATTCCCTCATCGATTCGTCGCTTGAGGGGGTAGTCACACTTAGTCACCAACCAACAATCACACACCCAATTAAGGAAAATGACATGCATTCAAAGAATCATTGACAAAGACAATCACGCTCCTGCTTGGGGCAGTAAACAAGAAACAATCAAATCAATCAAACACTTGGCATTTCGTGAATCATGAACACAAGGTTCCCCCTGAGGATAAAAACGCCCTTCACTTGTTCATGACTGATCAATGTCTAAGTTCAAGATTTTGTGAATCATGAACACAAGGTTCCTCCTGAGGATAAAAATGCCCTTCACTTGTTCATGACTGATTGATGTCTGAGTTCAAGTCACACCTCACCAAAATAGGTTAATACTTGAAATCAAATTCCTTAGCTCATCAGAAGCAAGGATTCAAGAATGCATGCCCTTTCCATACTTGGGGCATCAAAAGTTGGTTAGGTTACCAAGAAACCCTAATCATTAGTGCTTTGGTTATCTATTTTTGCTCAGCACTGCGTCACCCGTAGTGCTTCCCAAAAAGGGGCATCTGTAGACACCAAAACAGCACCAATCCGATTATGCGACTGCAAACACTGATCGCTTTGGCAAACACAGCCCCCAGGGCAGCCCTTAGAGGTTAAACAGTGGCTTTAACCACTTTTCTAGCAATTTTGTAAGGTCAAAGAGCAATTTGGCACACTTGGACACTTTGCCCAGTACTCGTCTCACCCCGAGACGAATTCAAAATGGAATCCGTCCTACCCCAGGACGAATTCTGAATCCGTCCCTGGATGGGACAAATTCTAAGCTTAACGGGAAAAAAGGCAAATGGTGCCAAGTGGCAGCCCAGAATAGTCAGTTAAGGGCTCCTACCTTGCACGCATGTGTAAGTGGACAGAGGGGCCATTAGAGGACTGTTACAAGAAGCATTTATCAAAGTTCAAGTCAGTGAAGGACTCCCCTCCCTCATGGGAAGACAAGACTACCACATGGCGCCCATGGCCAACACTTGGATTTTGTGCTTCCCTCCTAAAAGAGACCCCTTGGGTCTATAAAACGTGGGAATTTTCTCACCCAAAACAGACAGGTTAAAGGAGTGTTCAAGCAACGAAGTGCTGCCGAACTGAAGACTCACTTGCGTCCCCCTTTGTTCACCTTCCTACATCCATCAATCTCTTTTGCAAGGGAGGTTGTTGGGTGGCCTTTGGAAGCTCAAACTTTACTCAAATCCGACGCATGGACATCTGAACCTACCAATTTGCCGACCCCCAAATCCTAAAAGGTTTTTGGCCCATCCTTGGTGGATTGGCTCCAAAATCGAGGGCCAACGGTGGGAGGCCCACTTGGGCACCCCCGCACCTCCTAAGTTCTAATTTTAGTTTTTGAGCACTTTAGATTAATTTTTAGATTGCATTCTATGTTACTAGGTCTGATTAGTCTATAATTGCAATTTTGTAGCTTTTGGTCAGAGTTTAGGGTGTTTTGTATTGCTTTATTGTTTTGCTAACTTGTAGGTGTCAAGGTTAAATTCTCGAGGGAGGAGGTCAAATTGGGAAAATCCGACCATCTGGGTCGTCCCAAAATGGCCCTAATTACCTAACCCCCCTATTTGCAGGAGTTTTGCAGGTCTTGAGATCCGACATTGGAGCAGCAGTAGGTCGATTTCTCCTATTCAGAAGAATTCGTCCCACCCAGGGATGAATTACAGTCAGAATTCATCCTGCCTAGGGACGAATTCCAGTTTAAGGTGGATTGGCCAGCTACCTCAGTGGCAGTGGCCTTCTGGAGAAGCAGCAGAGGCGAAGAACCCATCAACATCAGCGGCGGCATCATCTTAGCCCGCCCAGTGCAATCGTGGGCACGCGGAAGGAGGAACCATTCAGCGATTGTAATCAAACCTTATTTGCGCTCCTAGCCCCTGAAAAGGGAGGAGGCATTATTGTAACAGAGATCGAAATAAATTAATGAAAGGGCTGTTTTTCTTTATCTGATTGCGTCTCTTACAACATGTCTCTTTTCGTTTCATGCAATGTACATTCCTAGGACTTAAGCGTGATTAATTTTGAATGCAATTGCACTTGGTGTTTCTTTTGACCGGAATCTCGTGCTTTCAGGAACAATTTAAGGAATATAAAAAATTTAAAATCTTAGAATTGTCATATTGCATAAATATTTTAAGTTCTAATAGTTGTAATTGTTAAATATAAATATTTTTTTGATGTAAATATTTTTATTGGCATAAGTACAATAAGTGACACAACAGGGCCACACTCCCCATAAGTATAATAGGGACCTCCCTTCCCATGATTTGAACTTGGGTAGCTTGGGTAACAATTCAACAATATATGGTTTATTTAAAAATTTGTTATGTTTTATTTCAATATTTGTTAGTCTTATATAAATTATTTGCATGTGGTTTATATAAAAATTTATTAATTGCTTCCTATAGCTTCTATGGAAGCATGCTCTTCTTAGGATTCTAGTTTCTCATGGTGGCCTAGGTGCGCTTTTACCTCCTTATTATTTTGATCCTTTTTATATAAGTTTCTAATTGAAACAAAAAAAAATGTTAATTATTTATATGGGATTGAATGATTTTTATCTATTTTGCTTGTGATTTATGTAAAAATTGTTAATTCTATACATGAGATTGAAAGAGATTGTAACTTTTATTACTTCTATTTTATATAAAAATTGTTAAAAAAATATATGAAATTGAAACTAATACTAACTTTATTGTATTAAGACCACATGTTGGTACAATTAAACATGTATCATTCAACAAGATTCTATTATACATCTCTCCTTACAAATTGACTAATCTAACTCATTTAATGAATAATATCATACATAAAAATTTGTTAAAATATTAATGAAACAATTTAAAGAATATGAATATTTAAAATCTTAAAATTGTCATATTGCATAAAGATTTTAAGTTCTAATAGTTGTAATTGTTAAATATAAATATTTTTTTGAATTTTTTATTTGATACAAATATTTTTGTTGTAAAGATATAATAGGGGCCTCCCTTCCTATGATTTGAACTTGTGTAGCTTGGGTAATAGTCCAATAATATATTGTTTATTTCAAAATTTGCAATGTTTTGCTTGTGGTTTATTTCAAAATTTGTTAATCTTATATAAATGATTTGCATGTGGTTTATATAAAAATTTATTGATTGCCTCATGTAGCTCCTACCAGAGCATGCTCTTCTTAGAATTTTAGTTTCTAATGGTGGTCTCCCTACCCTTTTACCTATTTACTATTTTTATTCTTTTTATATAAGGTTGGAAACCCTTCTAAAAACCTTTTATTTATCTAATATAAACAAAAAATGTTAATTTTTTATATGGGATTGAATGAGTTTTATCTATTTTTTTTGCGATTTATGTAAAAAAAATTAATTCTTTACATGATATTGAAAGAGATTGTAACTTTTATTACTTCTATTTTATATAAAAATTGTTAACAAAATATATGGTTAGGATGTCCAATAATATATGCATTCAGATGTCCTAACAAAAACTATTGATGTAATTTTTTTTTTATAATATTATATGTAGACACCAAAACAGCATCAATCCGATTATGTGACTGCAAACACTGATCGCTTTGGCAAACACAGCCCCCAGGGAAGCCCTCAGAGGTTAAACAGTGGTCCTAACCACTTTCATAGCAATTTTGTAAGGTCAAGAAGCAATTTGGCACACTTGGACACTTTGCCCAGTACTCGTCTCACCCCGGGACGAATTCAAAATAGAATCCGTCCCACCCCAGGACGAATTCTGAATTCGTCCCTGGGTGGGACGAATTCTAAGCTTAACGGGCAAAAAAGGCAAATGGTGCCAAGTGGCAGCCCAAAACAGTCAGTTAAGGGCTCCTACCTTGCACGCATGTGTAAGTGGACAGAGGGGCCGTTAGAGGACTGTTACAAAAAGCATTTATCAAAGTTCAAGTCAATGGAAGACTCCCCTCCCTCATGGGAAGACAAGACTGCCACATGGCGCCTATGGCCAACACTTGGCTTTTGTGCTTCCCTCCCAAAAGAGACCCCTTGGGTCTATAAAAGGTGGGACTTTTCTCACCCAAAAGATATAGGTTGAAGGAGTGTTCAAGCAACGAAGTGCTGCCGAATTGAAGACTCACTTGCATCCCTCTTGGTTCACCTTCCCACATCCACCAATATCTTTTGCAAGGGAGGTTGTTGGGTGGCCTTTGGAAGCTCGAACCTTACTCAAATCCGACGCATGGACATCTGAACCAACCAATTCACCGACCCCCCAATCTTAAAAGGTTTTGGGCCCATCCCCGGTGGATTGGATCCAAAATCGAGGGCCAACGGTGGGAGGCCCACTTGGGCACCCCCGCACCTCCCAAGTCCTAATTTTAGTTTTTGAGCACTTTAGATTATTTTTTTAGATTGCATTCTGTGTTACTAGGTCTGATTAGTCCATAATTGCAATTTTGTAACTTTTGGTCAGATTTTAGGATGTTTTGTATTGCTTTGTCATTTCGCTAACTTGCAGGTGTCAAGGTCAAATTCCTGAGGGTGGAGGCCAAATTGGGAAAATTCGACCATCTGGGTCGTCCCAAAATGGCCTCAATTACCTAACACCCCTATTTGCAGGCATTTTGCAGGTCCCGAGATCCGAAATTGGAGCAGCAGCAGGTCGGTTTCTCCAACTCAGAAGAATTCGTCCCACCCAGGGACGAATTACAGTCAGAATTCGTCCTGCCCAGGGATGAATTCCAGTTTAAGGTGGATTGGCCAGCTGCCTCAGTGGCAGTGGCCTTATGGTAATTTCTCTTACCTTCTGTCAAGTTTTGAAGCGATTTGGTGTCACTGTTTTCACTGTTTCAGGAAAATATTCATATGCATATTTCGTTGGTTTTAGAAAGAGAATGCTTTTCATTTGCAGCAGGTGCTACTGATGCCTTGGTCATTTCTTTGTTCACAGGAGAAGCATCAGAGGCGAAGAACTCATCGACATCAATGATGGCATCATCTTGGCCCGCCCATTGCAATCGTGGGCACACGGAAGGAGGAATCATTTAGCGATTGTAATCAAACTCTATTTGCGCTCCTAGCCCCTGAAAAGGGAGGAGGCATCATTGTAACGGAGATCAAAGGAAATTAATGAAAGGGCTGTGTTTTCTTTATCTGATTGCGTCTCTTCCAATGTGTCTCTTTTTCGTTTCATGCAATTTACATTCCTAGGACTTAAGCGTATTTAATTTTGAATGCAATTGCACTTGGTGTTTCCTTTGACCGGAATCTCGTGCTTTCATTATATTATTAAGTTTTGTAAATATTAATTTTAGGTGTAATTTTATTATATTATTTAATTTTTTTTCATATTATTGTTTTATTATGAGTAAAATGTTATTAATATAAAATCTTATAAAATAGTGTCAAGCTTGAATTGAATATCTTATCTAACTAGTATCATTGTTTTTAAGTGAAAATATTAACTAAAAATCATATTAAATAGTATTAACTTTAGTTAAATCTTTTATATAGCCATAATTTATTTTAAGTAAAAAATTAGTTAATAAAATTTAAAATATAACGCAACATTAATTGAATGTATATTTCAATTTTGCATAGTATTTCATTAAAATCCAAAATAAAGTCAACCTTCCTTGAAAACAAGGAAAAATAGCGTGTTGTTGGCAAAAGTACAATAGGTGACACAACACGGCCACACTCCCCATAAGTATAATAAGGGCCTCCCTTCCCATGATTTGAACATGGGTAGCTTGGGTAACAATCCAAAAATATATGGTTAGGATGTCCAATAATATACTGTTCAAATCCCCTAACAAAAACTTTTTTGATGTAAATTTAATTTTTTATTTTTTTATAATATTATATTATTAAGTTTTGTAAATATTAATTTAAAATAAAATATTGTTTAATTTTTTCATATTATTGTTTTATTATGAGTGAAATATTGTTAGTATAAAATCTTATAAAATAGTGTTAAGCTTTAATTGAACTCTTATCTAACTAATATCATTATTTTTAAAGTGAAAATATTAACTAAAAGTCATATTTAATAGTATTAACTTTAGTTAAATCTTTTATATAGCCATAATTTATTTTAACTAAAAAAATAGTTAATAAAACTTAAAATATAACGCAACATTAATTGAATGTATATTTCAATTTTGCATAGTATTTTATTAAAATCCAAAATAAAGTCAGCCTTCCTTCAAAACAAAAAAAAAATAACGTATTGTTTGACATCATCTTTTACCATGGTACCATTTTAACTTTTAAGAGTTTTATACATCATGGAATTTGAATAAATCGAAATAATAAAGGTGTTTGTCAAGGTTTTACATGGTTTATGTTAAGTTTAAATCGAATAAAAAACATATTTACTTATTTTTAAAGTCTCACTAATATGTTTCCTAAGTTGTTTAAATTATTACCCACTCCTTTAGTTAAAACATCCTAATAGCTTGGTAGGATCAAGAATCTAGGTTTGACATCAAATTAAAGATATGATATATATATTTTTAATAGGTTATATGTGATTTTTATTGGGGACACTCCCATCAAAATACCAAAATATTGTATATATTGTAGCTAATATTTTTACGATGGTTTTTTATTTTTTCTTTTTCTCTTAAATATATTCTTCAACTTTCTTAAAGTGATATATTTCTACAATCAACTTCTTGACATCATTTTGATTAAGACATAAAATCTCACTTGGCGAGTTGTATTTAGAATTTCACGAGAACTAAGATCAACACCATAATTCACTAATTTATCTAATACTTAATTTTCTTCTCTATAAATATGCTTACACTGCCAAGAGATTACCTCTAGTAATAGATGATTTTTTTTGGTAGGTAAAAAATATTTTATTGCTTTACGGGTTGAAGGGTCCCGTCCCTATTACATCAGTAGGAAAATGAGACACCTGAGGCCTCCACTAGCAACAACCAAAAACCATATTACCAAATATAATTCCACCACATACAACATATTTTATATTCGAAAGACAACCCTTAAGATAAGGGACACAAAACATAAGGGACACAAAACAAAAATATACAGCTAAAGGACACACCAAACAGTCCACCTGTCTATCCGACATCCTCTTAGGTTACTGGGATTTCTTGTTCTTTTTCTGTCGAGCAGCATCATCCTAATTAATAGAGAGTCAACTTTCCACATCCTGATTCACTTGGGAGATAACTTCTTGAGGAAAATATTCTTCCCAGATGATCAATTTTGATTGATTAACAACTTTGTTAGCGAAAATGTCAGCCACTTTGTTGGCTTCCCTAAGAACATGGTTGATCTGAATTTGGGGGTTGTTGTTGAGGAGTAATTGACACTCTTGAATTATATTCTAAATGTTCTTCCCCCCTGAGCTGTTGTTGGTAATGTGGCCAATAATCACAGACGAGTCACCTTCAAAGATGATTGGCTTGGGAAAGGTTCTGCTTTCCATGATGCTCCTCCATAGGGCTCTAGCTTCTACATAATTATTGGTTTGGGTTCCCAAATTTTATGAGAATGCTTTGATTATGCTTCTTGTGTGGTCTTTGATGATACCTCCTACCCCAGATCTCCCTGGATTTCCATTTGAAGCACCATCAAAGTTGACTTTGAGCCATCCTTGCGGAGGAGGGGTCCATTTCGCCAGGGTTCAGGAGTTACCAGTCTTTTGGATTCTGCTACAGCCTATAGGAATCTTAATGGAAGCAAAAATAAGGGATTCCAACCCATAGTTGGGAACCTCTTTGCACGGAATCACACTACTATTTTTGATAGCTAGGGATAGTGCTCTATTGACAACATCTTCTGGATTCTTGGTATCCTCTTTGAATATGCGGTTATTACGTTCCAACCAAATTTTCCAAACCATATGGTGAAGCATTGAACTCCATAGGAATCAAAGTCTAGAGTTTTTGAAAATTCCTGGCTATTGAATGAACATTTCAGCAACAGTCTTGGGCCGGGTTCAGCAAACCTGGAATTTGTTGATCAAAATAGATAACACATTATCAGCAAAGGGGTAGTCCAGGAGGAGATGCTATGTGGATTCCCAAGCTTTATTATAGAGGTAACACCTATTGGGGACTATAATTCCTCTATGAATCAAGTTTTCAGTGGTCAGAATTTTGTTATGAGCAGCAAGCTAACAAAAATGTGCCACTTTTAGTATCAATAGCTTGAGCCACACACTCTTGGCTAGAGTCTGGTTGTCATATTTCATGGTGCCAATAAAAGTATTTTCTAACATCTGGGCAACAGTTTTGACCATGAATTCCCCATCACTCGACCCCTTCCAACAACGTTCATCCTCCTTCAGGGTCTGGGGTATGAAGTTAGCTTTTAATATTTCCATGAGAGTGGTGAGGCCTTTGTTAATCACATCATTCTTAATTCTAAACTGAACCTTTTTCCAACCGCGGGATCCTTGGTCAGAAGTGATGAAATCGACAACATGAGCTCCATACTTCCTATCGATGAGGTGATTAATGGGGGTTAAATTGGGATCACTGATGAGTGGTTCTTTTTTGGCCCATGCATCTTCCCAAAAACTGATGGTCTTACCATCTCCTAGTTGCCACCAAGATCCCTTTTGAACCAGCTGCTTAGTGTGGCTAATAGATTTCCAAAAGTAGGACCCATAGCGAGGGGTCTCTGTTTCAAGGAATGAGTGTTGTTGTAGTAATTTCCTTTTGACAATGGTCACCCACTCTATTTTAGCATTTGTAACCACCTTCCAAGCCTGATTAGCCAGGAGGGCTTGATTTTTGATGGTTATACGTTGCAATCCCAGACCTCCCATGTCTTTAGGAGAGCAGACTTTGTTCCAGGATACTAAGTGAAACTTCTTGTGATTAGCATTACCTGACCAAAGGAACTATTTTTGGAGTTTTTCAATAGCTTCTCCTACCACAGCAGGGATTTTTAACACTAAAAAAAAGTAGGTGGGGATGCTTTGTATGACCGACTTGACCAAAGTTGCTTTTCCCTGCACTGGAGAGTAGGGCCCCCTTCCATCCTCGCCAACTTCTTATGAATCTTGTTAGTGACAGTATTCCACATTTTTTGTTGAGGCCTCCCCTTGAACATGGGTAGGCCCAGATAAGATATTGAAAAATAAGCAATGGAGCACCCCAATATGCTCATAATATTGGTCTATCGTCTAGCAGAGGTGCTGATGAAATGAAGCTTACTTTTGGTGTAGTTGATCTTTTGCCCAGCTGCTTCCTCATACAGATTGAGAATACCCTTGATGTTTTTGGCTTCAGATACTGAAGCTTTAGTTGTCAGCAAGGTGTCATCCACAAATTGTTGGTGGGTGATGGGATTTAAACCTGAGGCTACCTTGATACCAAAAATCAAGCTTTTGTGACAAGCATTATTAATGGTTATGCTGAGACTCTCCGCCAAGATGATAAAGAGGATGGGGGGAAGAGGGCCCCCCTGTCTTAGCCCCTTTGTGCTAGGAAAATATCCGATAATGGACCCATTCACCAGGATCGAGAACCAAGAAGAAGAGACACAATTAGAAATCATATTTACCCATGATTCATGGAAACTAAATTTGAGGAGGATTTTGAACAAAAATTCTCGATTCACTCGGTCAAAGGCCTTATTCATATCAAGTTTCAGAAAGAAGGAAGCAGAGTTAGCATTGTAGGCAGAGTGGATCAGCTCATGGATGGTGATAACCCCATACAAGATGTTTCTGCCTTTGATAGTACTTCCCTGGCAATGGTCAACGATGGTAGTAAGGATCCCAGTGAATCTATTGGCTAGGGCTTTTAACCAAAACTTTGTAGATTACATTGCACAGACTGATGGGCTGATAATCATATAGATACTGGGAATTGGACTCCTTGGGGATGAGGACCAAGAAAGTGGAATTAATGTCTTTGGGAATGGATCTAGAATTATGCATGTCAGAGATGGCCAGGCACAAGTCAGGTCCCACAATGTCCCAGAAGGTTTGGAAGAACGTTGGGGAAAAGCCATCAGTTCTGGGAGCTTTGTCAAGCTGCATTGAGAAGAGGGCTTGGTGGATTTCTTTGTGGGATAGGGGGTTGAGGAGGAACTCATTGGTTTCATCAGGAATGGTATTGGAAATGTTCTCAAGTAGGGAATCCATGGCCATGGGGGAGGAAGTGGGGGGGAGGCAAGGAGGTCTTTAAAGTGGCTGATGACTTCATCCCTGATGTGGTGGATATTAGAGATAAGGGTCCCATCCTACTTAGTAATGATTTTAATACTGTTACATCCCCTATGCCTTAAAGTGGATATGTGAAAAAACTTGGAGTTTGAGTCTCCTTCCCTAAGCCAGAGCTGTCTCGACTTTTGGCACCAAAAGGTTTCTTCCTTACTCACGATGTTGTGGTATTCAGAGAGCAATATCCTCTCTTCACTTCTGATACTGCCATCAACCTAGCCTCTTTGAAAACTATCCTTAATTTTCCCTAATCTGGGTTTGATGTTCTGCTAGTTTCAAATATGTTTTGGAAGGTTTCTCTATTCCAGACTTTGAGATTCTCTTTGACCCATCTGAGTTTCTGCATAAACTAGTTAGAGGTTATCCCTGGAAAGCTTACCTACCACCATTCTGCTATTTAATTTATGAGATCCAGGTGGTGAGTCCAAATGGATTCAAATAAAAAAGGGGTCTTAAACTGAGGCTTTCTACCAGTATCAAAGAGGAGCGGGCTATGATCAGACCCAATATTCGAGAGAGCCTATAGACTGGCATCACTAAAGAGGGGGATGGCTTCTTAGGAGAGCAAAAATCGATCAAGGTGCTCTTGGATAAGATTGTTTCCCATCTATCTGTTACTCCAAGTGAACCTAAGGCCTTGAATCAGAACATCCATAAGGGCATTACTATCAACAAACTATCTCAAGTCCTTTATATCATTGTTAGTAACTACATTTCCTCCCTTATTGTCATAGAATTGAAGAGGGGAGTTAAAATCCCTGCTAGAACCCATGGAATATTGGCAAAGGCCTGTCTCATTTGGGTGAGGGTTTTCCACAACATCGTTCTTCCCAGAGCAGTATTGGGAGCATAGATGTTGGACACAATCCAATAAGTCTGGGAGCTAAGGTCATGAAACAGGATATTAGATAGCCTATCATGACCAGAAATAAATCTACCCTCAACTATGGATGGGTTCCAAAGGCACAAGAGCCCGCTTGCAGTGCCAGAAGCTAGGGATTAGACAAAATCATAAATTTTCCAGATGATTTTGGCTATCCTAGGTGAAAGTTGATTGTCCAATTTAGTTTCTTGAATGAGAAAAATTGTGGGGTTGTAATATCTCCGCATGGTTGCATCCAATCTCTGTTTGGCTGCCCCATTCAGTCTTCTCGCATTCTAGGAGAGGACTTTCATTTTAAACTTTTGGAGGTTTTCTTGCCCCCTTTGCCTTGTTGTGCAGGGGGTTTGGGTCTTTGGTTTTCATCCTTGATAGAACTGACATTTTCTTGGAATAGGGTTCTTTGCGTACCATTTGCTATATCCTCAGCTGTGTCCCAATTTTGGCGTTCAGCATCGGAAGACCTACCTTTCTTTCTGTCTTCTCCCACATCCATTTGGGACCTTTTGAAGCTGCAAGTTTTTTTGGGACTTCGGTGGTCAGGGGATTCTGGGGTGACCTGATCACTATCAGAATTGACATCGATAGAGGAGGATAGGGAAGTCAGAAAGCCAAACTCTTCAAGGGGTTGGTACAGGGCTATGGATAATGGCAACCAAAGGGGTTTTTGTGATGGGCTCCGGGGGAGATTGTTGGACTTGGGGATCTGCTCCTAAAGAGGAGAATATGGAATATTCTAAATGGGCATGGGGTCAAGGGGCCCCAAAGGGGAATTGATATATTTTGGGGATAGAGGTACAGGAATTTCACCTTGTTAAAAGACCTCATTGGTTCCAGAATATTTAAGTAAATAAAATTTATTAGCAATGGTGAAAGAGGAACTTGCCTTTTGGAGAGCTTGAGCTTGATCTTGAAGTGGTTGGTTTTGTTGTGCATTCCTCCTAGCTTGCCATTGACTGCTAGTTTCCTTCTGACTAGTTCTTAGTTGTGGATGCTCACTTGGATGGGAATCTTCATTAGGTTTTCTGTGCTTAGGGCATTGAGAAGGGAGGTGCCCTTGTGATTGACAATATGGACAAAAGCAGGTTTGTTTTCAAATATCAGCAATTGCTTTCACCTAAAATCCTCGTATATAATATTGAGGTGATCTGGAAGTTATGATTCCAGATTCACATTTACACAGATGCAGGCCTGGGTTAGGTACGTTCTAGCATGGGTAGTTGGGTCAATAGCTACCAAATCTCCAAAATCCCTAGCCAGACCTCGGAGAGCATCCTCGTAGAAAAAATGTGCAACGAGGTTGGGGAGGTAGACCCTAATGGGAGCGAAATTGATGTTCTGAGAGTCGGGTTCAAAATTTGGTTCCCATTTTTGGAGGAACAGGCTTCGTATTTCGAAGAACCAAGGACCTCCAGAAATAATACGCTCTGCATCCTCCTGGGTATTCAGTTGAATCATAAAAAAACCTTTGGTCATTTTCGAAAGATCCAAATTTCCCATAACTTTCCATTTCAAAGTAGCCCACCGTCAAATCGCATCCATGTCTGGGCACCCTCCTACGAACTTTCCCACTAATGAGAATGAATCGCGAGATGCATAATCTTCCATGAGGTGTTTAGGGCACAACACATCGCTACCTTGTAGAATGAAATCCATCGATCTACTAGGGGGCAGTCTAGGATTTTGTTGCAAACATTCTACATAATATTTTTTCTGTCCACCCAATTTATCGGGAGGTTTTTTCCCCCATTCAATGTCATTGTGGGAGAATCCATTTTTAGCTGCACTCCAGTAAAACCCAGTCATCATCGTGGCGTTGCAAGATTCTTCCTCCTGCGAAACCTGCTTCTTAGAGTTTCGGTCTTCGATCACCGAAACCATTGCTCGCTCCTCCTTCCACCAGTATAATTATTTTGAAAATTACTAATCTGGCTGAGATGAGATTCCCTCTAGTAATAGATGATGAACATCAACAATAATATTATTTTTTATCCAATATTCGTGTCCATTTTTGTTAATAATATTGATTATAATTTGTGAATCCCCTCAATTGAAATATGTTTCCATCCTTTTTCTACTGCAACAAGGATATGGTTTGGGTTGGCGTAGGGTAATTTTTGAATCAAATTCTAAAATTATAATTAATTTGTTGAATTCCTGTAATCTTACTAATGTTAATTGGAGGTTGGCCAGGGTGGTTAGGTATATTTTCTATTTTCTCTATCATATGGATTTCATCGCTTTTACTCATATTCCAAGGGAGTGGAATGGTGTTGTTGATTGTTTGGCTAAGTAGGCCTCTAAATTTTAGGAAGGTTGGGATGTTAGGGAGTGGCATCAACTTACTTCTACATGCTCTCAATCTCTTACTAGTTTTCTGAAAAATGATTTTCTTGGATGAGGTAATTTGTTGTAATTTGATTCTTGGGTTTTGTATGCTTTTCTGATTTCAATAAAAAATTTACCCATTTTTTTTTTAAATAATTTAATTCTAGTAAGAAGTGCCTTAGCTTCTGCATAGTTGTTAGTTGAAGTTCCATATGATTTTGAATAAGTGAGAAGAATTTTGCCTTCACTATTTCTAAAAACACTACCTCCATTAGATTTTCTAGGATTTTCTTTAGAAGCATCATCAAAATTAATTTTGATAAAACCAAATTTTGAATATTTTTATTTTACCATAGATCAAAGTAGATCCTATATTTTAATTTCATTGTCGCAAATGACTCTTCCATGTATGTTCAAATTGTGTATCCTAAGTTATTAGCACTTCTCTTTTTATAATTGACACTTCCCATGATGAGCACCATATTTGTAGATAATATGCAAGAGAGGCACTACTATGGTTCCAAACATGGACATGATTTTGATATTTATTTAAAAAAAAATCTATTATTCCTTTGAAGCCATAAATTCCAAAAAATAATGGCAAGGCAAATACTCCAAAGAATACATAATGCTTTAGCTTTAAAATAATTTATATAATATTTTATCAACTCTTTCAATGTTGATGGAGATTCCCAATATAATTTTATAGTTCTAAAAAATCAACCCAAATGGTGTGAAAAAATGGATAATTACGAAGTAAGTGGTATGATGTTTTTAAATCATTCTCACACAAGACACATCTTAAGGGTCCATAATATCCTCTTCTTTGTAGACTCTCTCCCAAAATAATCTTACTTTGAACTACTAACCAAATAAATTTTGAGACCGTAGGTAGAGCCTCTAATGACCAAACATTCTTCCAAGGAAAATGAAGCATAGTTGCATTAAACAAGCACATACAATCCACAAAAGATAGAGGAAATAGCAAATGAGGCAAATATTTCTTGCATTATTATTCCATCCAAAAATAATATAGTTTGGAACACTTAATTATTTAATTATGCATTATTGCAGTGCATGAATCAAACAAGATTGGAGTGCATCAACTGAACAAGATTAGAGCACATAAATTGAACAACTTAGATTGTGGCTTATGAATTCAAGAGTTCTCTTTCCATTGGTGGAACGACCCAGATTTGGGCAAAAAAACTCAAGTAATCATACCCAATTGATTCCAATTGATTGATTGATTGCTTTATTAATTTTTACTTTAATTCTCATTCAATAAATCTAGACAATTAATTTTTTATTAAATTCTTATACTTGGGGTGAAAGATTTGTTTTTTTCTGTTGTAATTTTTAAGGAATGGTTGAAAATAAACCTTAAAACAGCAAGTGAAGGTTTGATTTTCATTTTAAATTTAGTAAGGTTTTATGTCATGAACAAGAAAATATATTTCAATAAATCTAACATCTTAGATTGGTGTAGATTAATTCAAGCACTCGTACCCAATTGGTTGATTAAATGCTTTATTAATTGCTATTTTAATTCTCATTCAATAAATCTAGGCTATTAACATTTTATTGTTATTAAATTGTACTGTGAGTGGAAGATTTATTTTTTTGGTAATTTCTAAGGAATGGTTGAAATTAGACGACAAACATTAAGTCAAGGTTTGATTTTTGTTTTAAATTTACTAAGGCTTTATGTGAGTGAGAAGATAAAAATATTTCAATTAACTAATCCATTTTCACCGAAGGTTTTTCATCCAAAAATAATATATGCTTAAAAGCTTTCATTGGTTAATTAACCATTGGTTGAAAATGGACAGTTGCATCATGAACTCAAGCCTTCTCTTCCCATTGGTGGAACGAATTAGATTTGGACAAACAAACTCAAGCACTCATACCCAATTGGTTGATTGAATCTTTTATTAATTGCTCCATTAATTTTCATTCAATAAATCTAGGCTATTAAAATTTACTAGGGTGGAAGATTTATCTTTTGGTAATTTCTAAGGAATGGTTGAATATTCACATTCAAATATTAAATGAAGGTTTGATTTTCATATTAAATGAAGGTTTGATTTTCATTTTAAATTTAGTAAGGCTTTATGTCACCAACAAGAAAAAATATTTCAATTAATTAATACATTTCCATCCAAAAATAATATAGTTTGGAATGATTGATTGGTTAATTAATCATTGGTTAAAAATAAGATCAAGATTGAGTTCATGAATCAAACAAGATTAGAACGTATGAACCCAACAATATTGGAGCACATGAATTGAACAACTTAGATTGTGGCTTATGAATTCAAGAGTTCTCTTCCCATTGGTAGAACAACCCAGATTTGGGCAAAAAATTGCTACTTTAAATCTCATTCAAAGGCTATTAATATTTTTTAAAATTGTACTTGGGTGGAAGATTTTTATTTTTTATTTTTTATTTGTTTTTGTAATTTCTAAGGAAATGTTGAAAAAAGCGTTCAAAAATTAAGTGAAGGTTTGATTTTCATTTTAAATTTAGTAATTTAGTAAGGCTTTATGTCACCGACCAGAGAAAAATATTTCAATTAATTAATGCATTGTCACTGAAGGTTTTTCATCCAAAAATAATATTGTGTGGAACCATTTGATTGGTTAATTTTCCATTGGTTGAATATGGATGATAAATATTGTAGCGCATATTACCATAGATGAAAAATATTCCCATTTGTAGATTGAATGCTTTATCAATTGTTACTTTAATTCTCATTCAATACCTCCAAGATATGAATATTTTATTAAATTGTATTATGGGTGAAGATTTTTTTCAATAATTTCTAAGCAATGTGCTCTATTTTTAATTGAAATTTTATTGGGAATTATAACCTTTGAAGAATCAATTTTATAATCAAAATATTAGGCTTAATGCATTATATTCCTGTTATCTACTAAGGTCCCATAAGGTATTATATTAATTAATTAAATGCCCATCTAAAGGTTTTCTTCCAAATGAGTGTGTGGTTCATATTGTTACACATAAACTATAGCAAAGGCCTTAAATTGGTCAAAGAAATTGGATGGAGTGGAACATTTTGGAGGTACATATATAGATAGGTATTAACGTGGAATGAAATTTTAATCATTGAATATGCCATTAGAATTGCATCATCACATTAACCAATTAGAAAGTAAGAGGGCTTATCCCCCACACATGTGCTTAATTTTTATTGGCCAAAAATAGGTGGTCAATATTGAATCAGAGAATTAAAATCAATAGAGGGGATTAAAGTGGATGAACTCAAGTGCTAAAATTTTATAGGCCAAGAATTATTTATTCCCTTTTATTCAATTTCATTCAACATTCAAAATATTAAATCCAATATTAATGCTCTCACAATATTATTTTAATTAATTAAAGGGCTCAAGGTCTAATATCAAAGTTGATTTAAATTAATGAGATAGTTGCCTAAGGTTCAATTAGAATGTCCAATACTAGGATTATTTCAATTAATTGAATTCACTGTCCACTTAATGGTTAGGCTCTAGTGGTGCAAATATTTTCCCTCTTTAAAATAAATTTAATGCTTAGTTCTAAAAGTTTTTAAATTTATGCCTGAAAAATTAGACATAGTTAAAATATTTACCTAAATTTTCTTTATATAAAATGGGTAACTCACATTATGTCACGTAAATAGAAAACAACATAATAAAGCAGGTGAATATGAGTATTATCTTCTAATTTGAGTGGATGAATGTGAGCCCTAGCATCCGATTCGTGCGGGTGAATATGAGCACTGGTATCCAATTGGAGTAGGTGAATATGAACATTGGTATTCGATTGGAGTAGGAAAATTTGAGTGTTGTAGTATTGGCCATTGATTAGGGCTATATTGAGTGCTCTATCATTGGTCATTTATCTGCTCAATAGTTACATGTTTTTTAATCTCTTAGGGACAGGATGGAATCCTTTTAACTCTAATATTTTTAATTTTGTAAAATAAAAGGATTGAAATGAATATAATTTGATTAATTAAAACTTAACTTCTAAAAACTTAATGTTGAAGGGAAAGGGAGGCCTATAGGAGGAGCAAGCTCAAAATAAAATCATAGTGTAAAAATAGGATAAAATTTTGAATTTTCCAAAATTTTATGAAACTTTTCCCATCTCTAACTCAGCCAAATAGGTATCCAGAATATCTAAGATAACTAGAAAAATCATTGTGAATAAAAATATATGACCATTTGAAGTTCATGAACTATCACAAGGAAAATAATATGGTTAAATAGTATTTTCATTGGAACTGCTACAATATTGAGGTTGTGCATATAAATATGGTATCATTGCAAAGATAATATTAAAACCTTTCTATGAGGCTTTAAATCATGTGAAAAAAATATTTGAATGAGAAGTTATGGTCATTTTAGATTTACAAATATTAAAATGATGAAATTTAGAAAACCTAAATATAACAACTTCAAAATAGGAATCTTCAAAACTTTGAAGAACAATTGAAATCCAATCTATTATGAAACATTTAATGCCAACAAGTTTTAAAACTTATTTAATGTAAGCAAATGTAGAACGTAGGTGCAAGCAGATTTAAAATTGGTGTAAAACAATTGAAGTGGGTCCCTAATTAGGGTGATTTGTGCAATGACAACAACAAATGGCATCTCTATTGGAAAATGCTCTTGAGCATTTTAAATAAAGAACTCAACTTGAAATAATTGAAAATTTAACTAATGAAATGCAAATTACTTGGCAATAGTCCAAAAAATGGGGTTAAACAAACTTTATTTGAAATCAATACTCTATTTTTCTTTAGCTTAATGTGTGCTAGTGTGTTCATTTCCATTATTTAGACCCATCCAAATTTTATCACTTAGTTTGAAATTAGGCTATTAAAGATATCACTCATAAAAATAATTTGCCTTTGCATTGCTTCACTGTTGGTCAAGAATTTATAACTCTGGTGGAGATGATCTTGATCCCTTATAGGTATTGCTCTATTACCAAATAAACATCTATAGCCTTGCTAGAGGTTATTTGAAACAACCAAAGACTTTAGTTTCTTGTAATATTAGTATTTTCATTCTTAATTTAGAAGTGATTTTATTAAATATAATCATTAAATATGCTTTTGGGTTAGGTATCTATAAGGATAAAAGTAAAGTGTATGCATCTTCACCTAATCATCAAACCAAGATGATTTCATCCTTATAAACTAAGAATTATTTCAATGTTGTTAATAGGTGTGAAGCTTCAACATCATGTTACATTATTTCTAGTTTCATATATTTTAGCCCCATAATCAAAGAATGAAATAAGATAATCTAATTTACTAATCATCAGTTTCACCCAATTTCAAAATAAGTAGTTCATCCAAAATTAATTGAATATATTTCCCTTTAAATAACACAATTAGAGGAGAAAAATGTAGATGGGAAATAAAGCCACAAAACAAAAGAAAACTCACAACTATACAATATACCTAATCAAATAAGAACCAAGAAAAAGAAAACAAAAATAAAACAAAATCAAACGTAGAGCATTTTAAAAGAACAAAACTACAAATCTGAGAAAAAAATAAAAACTAAAGAGGTAAGAATAAACTATAGTACATGACCACTTTTTTTAATTAATTACTTCAATGATGAAAGTAATGCTTTAGGAACTAGCCATTGTCTGGTAGAGGGATATCTTCTCCACTTAGATTTTATAGTCTAAAGGCATTCTCACCCAAAATTTATGATATTTGATAGGGACCTAGCCAAAGTATATCAAACTTATCATGTTCTCATTTCTTTTCATGTGCTTTATCCCATAATAATACTAAGTCAACAATTTTGAAGACTATGATTTTAGCTCTTTTATCAAAAAATATGTTAACTATCCCTTGGTGTTTACTAAAGTGCTGAAGGGCATCTTCTCTCTTCTCATCTAAATTTATTAGATTCGTAATCCTTACTTCTACCTTATTATAAAATTCCAAGTAATATTTGATGAACTCTAGTGTTAAAAATTTTAAATTGGTGGCAAAGATAGGATATTAGCCATGTACTAGATCATAGGGTGATGTACCTATTGAAGATTTTATTCTTATCCTATCTGCACATAAGGCGTATTTGATTTTATTATGCCAATATCTATGATTTATTTCTCAGAGTTTCTTAATTATGGTCAACAAGATTTTATTGGTAGACTCAACTAAACCATTCCCTTATTGATAATAGTTAAAATAAAATTTTAAAATCACTTTGTTATCATAAACTCATTCTATGAACAAAAATGAGGTAAAATTTGAACCATTATCATAGACTAAAGTGTAGGGTATTCCAAATTTGGTGATGATGTGTTCTTCAAGGAACTAAATCACATATGTGGTGCAATTCTTAGTGGCTTGAGCTTCCATCCAATGAGTGCAATAATTTGTTGTAGTCAAAATATATTTGTGGTTAGTTGAAGAATTAGAATTTATGACTCCTACAAATTCTAATCCCCATTAGGCAAAATTATGGACCTAAAATACTGGTTGTAAATGCATTTAAGCATTTATTTATCTATTAGAAACAACTTGGCAAGTATGATAAGATCTAATATGGGGATGGGCATCCTTAAAATCATGAGACCAATAGTATCCACCTCTCAATATTTGATGTGTAGTGGCATTGGTTAAACCATTTCTAGTTCCATATTTTCCATGAAAGTCATTAAGAACATGAGTAGTTTCATATTTATTTAGGCACCTGACATAGATTCCTTCATGGTTTCTTCTATATAGAGTACCTGCTTTGATTATGAAAATAACACTCTTTATATGTAATGTTCTTCTTTGAGTAACATTAAAATTATTAGGACATTGGTTTTTCAACAGGTAGAACACAATATCTTGGTACCACTCATCATTTGTGATGTTATCCACGAAATATTGTTGGCAAAGGATTTAAGGATTTTTTTTGCTAATATTTTATTTAATCCTTGGCCTCTGACCAATTTCATAGGCTAGATATCTAAATCAAATTCCTGTAAGTTTATCATCCATTTACCTCTTCTTTCTCCTAGTTCAATTTGCATTAGCATGGTTTTGACAGTTGGGTTTGGCACAATCGCAAAGATTCTACTCTATAAAATATAATGCCTAAATTTATTTAGTACTTTTACTAAAGCATATGGCTATTTATATATAATTGTACATTTCAATTGGAAATATTTTAACAGTGATCTCATAAATGCTATTGGTTTTTCTTCATTATTTTCATTCTTCTATGTTAAGACACTCGTAGTTGAATGTTTAAAAGCAAATGAATAGATGTAAAATGGTTGTGTCTAATTAATACTCACTAACATTGGAGCATTGGATATAATATATTCAATTCCTTGAAAGGTTGCTTGGGCTTCAAAATTCCAAGTAATGTCAGCATCTTTCTTGAGCATATTGTTTAGTGGTTTGAATATCTCTATAAATCCTAAGATGAATTTTCTAAAAAAATTAATCTTTCCAAATAATGACCTTAGTTCTTTCTTACTATATGAGAGTGGAATATTTTGTATTGCCTCTACTCTTTTAGGGTCAATTGAAATATCATATTTATAAATAACATGACCTAAATTTTTTCCTTCAATTACTCCAAAAATGCACTTCTTAGGATTCAATGAGATATCATGTTCTTTACATTTTTGGAATATTTTTCTTAAATTATTAACATTATTAGAATATTTATTTGAAAATAGGAATATCATCAATATAGATAACTATGTACTTGCCAATTAGATCCATAAAATCATAATTCATTGCTATTTTAAAGGTAGCACCTGTGTTAACAAATTTGAGAGGCATTCTCTTATAAGAAAAGGTACCCCATTTGTTGGTAGATGCGGTCTTCATTCTATCCTTAGGATATATCATAATATGGTTATTTCCAGAATATCCATATAAGAAAAACATTATTTCATATTCATTTACTATTTGTAAAATGTGATCTATAGAAGGAAAATGATAATTATCTTTATGAGAAGCCTTATTAAGATTCCTAAAGTCAATACATAGGTGAATTTATCTATTTTATTACAAACAGGTACTATATTAGATATCCATGTGGAATTACTAACGGAAAAGATAATACATGCATCTAAAATATTTTGAACTTCCTTCTAAATAAGGGATTATAATAATGGATTAATAGGTCTTTGTTTCTACTTGAATGACTTTGTTTCTGGTTTGAAAGGGATAGTATGAGTTATAATTACCTAATTATATGTTTTTAGATCTTCAAAGATCTTGTATAATTCCTTCTCTTTCATGACTAGTGTAAGCTTTTCCTAATAAAACATTTTGAGGTTTTTCACTAGTCATTATTTTTTTTTTCCCCGAAAAAAAAATCATAATTTCTATTTCACCAGAAAAAGAGAATTACATTGTGAAGTTGCCCAGGGCAAGCTGAAAAAACCAGGTAGGAACACACTGACTGTCCCCACTTAAATTTTCATCGAACCATCAAGGAAGGGCTAAGAGTTAAAAATTTCCCAAAATACCTCTACACAAAGGTGTCAAATATGCTCATCTATTTTGTCTGCAAGAAAAAAACCAGAAAGGGGAGGAAAAGCGAAAGAGAAATTGCCTCCCGGATTTTTATTTATTTTTTAATTATCGAGCAAAGAAATCGCTGTCTCTTGGATAGTCACACCATCCTTTATTTCCATCAGCTCCCATCTTCCTTGCGCCAGCTGCAAACCTTCCTTTGACAAAGCATCCGCCCCAGAGTTGAGTTCTCTGTAGATATGAGTATAGGATATGAGGTTTATGACATCTGCCAAAATGTTTACCTGATGAAAAATTGGCTGCAAAGTTAAGTTCTCCATTCTATACATTTTCTTCATCCAATTGATGACCAACAGGGAGTCTCCTAAAACTTGGAGTTGTTGAACATGATGGTCCAGAGCAATTTTTAAGAGTAGCTTCAAAGCAATTAATTCGGCATAATTATTGGTGCCCCCTCCTAGGCCAGCCTTAAACTGAATGAAATGAGAATCCTTAAGAAAGAGGATTCCCCCAGCCCCACACATAAGAGGGGTGCCTTGACAAGCACCATAAAAAAAATCCTAGGGAGCTTTTTTGTTGACATTGGCAGCTTTCGTTTTTCTTGGGCCTTTTTGCACAACAGGTTTCACAAGATCAGCAATGAAAGAACGGATCTGAGTAGCAATTTGAAATTCTGGTTGAGAAGAGGCTTGGAAAATATCTGAGTTTCTTGCTAGCCAAACTCCCCATGCCACCGCAAAAGGGAGGGCCCTGTAAGACTTCAAATCTTTGGAATCAAACCACTGCTGCAAACAGTGTTCCAAAGTATCTCCTTGCCAAGTACCTGTGCTCCCAGTTATCACCTCAATCTCCTTCCATACATACTTTGTGAAAATGCAGCCAACCAATAAATGGTTGATAGTTTCAAGCTCCTTATGAAAAAGAGTACACCTTCCAGGACCTTGAAACCCCCTCTTCATTAAAACATCCCAAGTTAAAATTTTGTTATTGAGGGCCAGCCATAAAAAAATTTTGGTTTTTAAAGGCGTCTTAACCTTCCAAATCTCTTTCCACCACCATATATTGACCCCCTGCCTATCATGAGCAAACAAGTCTTTATATCCCATCCTAGCAGTATAAACACCCCTCTTAGAATTTTTTGTCCAAACCAGCTCATCATCCACTGTTGGTCTGATCCTAGTATGACTGATGAGAAGTGCCTTCACGTACGCTTGCCAAGACTCAGCCTTCCTGCCTTCAAGACCAAGATGTTGCGCACTCCTCCAACCTTGCTGCCATATGGTAGTAGTGTCTTGGTCTGCCACCTGAGAAAGAGTATAAAACCCTGCATTGTGGAGAGAAAGTAAGAGGTCCTTAGAAAGTCTATGCTCATTGCCACAACCAACCCAAGGATCTTGCCCAATTCTCACTTTTTCACCATTTCCAATATTCCAAACCAACCAATTTCCTAGAAGTGGAAAGGCCTGAATAGCAGCTTTCCAGAAGTTAGACACCTTTCTGATGGACTTGTCAGGTTTCCTTATCCACTCTTCCTTAGAAAGAGGTTCGATATATTTTGCCTTGATGACTTTGCTCCATAGGTTTTCTTGAGAAAGCAGCCTCCATAAGCTTTTAACAGCCAGTGCTTTACCAAAAATATGGATATTTTTTATACCCCAACCTCCCTCGTCCTTTGGCTTTGCTATTGATTTCCATTTGGCTAAAACAATGGCTGCTTTGTCCCTTTTCTCATTCCACAAAAATTTGAATCACCTTTTTCTAATTTTTTCTAGAACCCCTACTGGGATGAAAGCCATGCCATACCAGTATACAGGGATTGCCTCCAGGACTGATTTTACAAGAGTTAATCTGCCTCCAATTGATAACCACCTATTACACCACATAGAAATCCTTTTATCTATATTTTCCACCATCCAATCCCAATATCTTATGCCATAGTTATTTGGATTCAAACAAAATCCCAGATATTTTATCCCTGATTGGAAATCAGTCTTGGGAAAAGAAAGAATTCTTTGAAAAAAAATTTCCTCCTCTTCCACCAGGCCAAAACACGACATTGTAGACTTTCCCAAATTGATTTCCATACCAGTGGCAAGGCAATAGCTCCTTAGAATATCATTAAGCTTGCTGATGTCCCTAAAAGAACCGACACTAAACAAAATAACATCATCTACAAATAAGAGATGCGTTAGAGAGAATGATGTACTCATTTGAATTCCTTTAAACTGCCCTGTTCTCTTAGCTTCTTTGATTTCCCTGCTCAAACCTTCAGCCACCAAAAGAAATAAAAAGGGAGATAAGGGACAACCTTGCCTAATGCCACGCTCTGAGGAAAAGAAATTTGAAGTAGAACCATTTATAAGGACAGTGAAGGAGACAGAGGTCACACATCCCATGATCCAATTTACAACTCAGAGATTGAATCCAATGTGAAGAAGCATGATCCTCAGATATAGCCAATTAACCCTACCAAAAGCTTTGGAAAGATCCAGTTTTACGACTATAGCAGGAAGTCTTTTTGTTTTTATAGTATGCAACCCTTCTTGGGCCACTCCTATAGCATCGTGGATTTGCCTCCCATTTAGAAACCCGAATTTCTCACTGGAGATGGAATTAGAAAAAAATCTTTTTAACCTCAGGGCAATAATTTTGGCAATAATTTTATAGAGGCAGTTGCACAAGGAAATAGGTCTGAAGTCATCGAAAGAAGTTGGAGAGTCCTTCTTAGGAATCAAAGCAATGAAGGTTGAGTTGAAATCCACTGGGATCTTCCCTGAAGCTTTAGTTTCTTCAATAACTCTAATCAGGTCTTCCCCAATTAAGTCAAAGAAACCCAAGAAGAATTCAACCCCCCAACCATCTGGCCCAGGACTTTTGTCTTTCTGAAAGGATGAAAGCACCTCTTTTAATTCCTCCATTGACACTTTCTCAAGAATCATTTCATTAGTAGCCTCATCTGCAAAACTTGGAAAGAAGGTTGTATGTTTTAATATCTCAGCCAGGTTTACCCTTTTGGGATCTTTAAACAAGTGCTTGAAATGTTTTATGCCAAGAGCTGCAAGGTCTTTAAAGGACCTAGCTTTTGACCCCTCTCCATTGGGCAATTCCCAGATGGTGTTAATATTTTTCCTGTGATTTGCATAATTTTGAAAGAATTTGGTGTTTTCGTCCCCTAAATCCAGCCAAATAGCTCTACTTTTAAGCCTCCATTGAGCTTCTTGAGCAAGCAAAATATTACTCTTTTTTTCTTCCAATGCTCTGATGGTTGATTTGGAATCCTCTGAAAGACCGACCTCATTCACTCTCTCATAAGAAACAACAATCTATTGTTCTATTAGAAGGAGTTCCTGCATTTGTTGCCTATACTTATTATAAGCCCATTTAGAGACAGCTATTTTAACTTTCTTCAGGATTTTTGACATTTGAGAGCAGGCTGACCTTCCCATGTTTTCATCATAAGAAGTCCATTCTTCATTAACCAGATTCTAAAAATATTTGTCCTACAGCCAAGTTGAATTGAATTTGAAAGGGCTTGGAGGTTTTCTATCCGGGTTGCCTATTTGGAGCAAAATAGGAAAGTGGTCTGAGATGCCACAAGGGTCCACCCAGGTTCTGATTTTCTCCCCATCCATCAGCAGGGAATCAAAGACATAGAATCGATCCAATATTTTAGCCACATAATCCTCACCTGTTCTATTGTTGCTCCAAGTAGGAGTAATTTTGATTGGTTCTACATATACCAAGTCTGCCAATTCAAATTTGTATTTAAAAAACCCCGCTTGTGGATCACTTCTTGCTGCTGTCCCCCATATCTCAGCTCTATTCAAAGTGAAATTTAGATCACCCCCAAGGATAAGATTCCCTTGCTGCAAAAAGTTATTGGCAAATAGGGTATCCCAGTAATGAATTTTATTTTCATAAGGGCCATAAATGTTAACCAACACAAAGGATTTCCCCAGTTCCATAGAGAAGAGCTCCACTCCTATTCCTGATGTAAGAAAAGTAGATTTTATAAACCTGAAATTCCTCTTCTTCCACCCCAAGACAAGGCCACCTGATCTTCCCTCAGAGTCCAAAGAGAGGAATTCCCAGTCCTTTATAAGGGTGTGGAGAATGCTTTCCACTTTCACACCCACTCCCATAGTCTCTTGAAGAAATAGAATATCTGGAAGATGAAGTTGCATTAACCTCCTTAGTGCAGTATTTTTTGAGGCGCTGCCCAGACCTCAGATATTTTGAGAGAGGATTAACATTATTTAACTGGTTCTGGGGTTTTGCCTGCTCTAAGTGCCCCTATTATTGATTTTTGTTTCCCTGTATTTACTTCCCTCAAAGCTTGATCCTTTGCCAGTTGAATGTTTGATCTCCTCCCTAAGGCATGTGAGGTAACCCCATCCAAGCTAAGTCCTCCTGCGATTTCTCCCTTCTCAAAGAAAGCTGCTGATTTGTGAGATCTGAGAAAATAATTGTGAGACCCCTTTAAACACTCTCTGCCTTCAGAAGAAGATGAAAGTAGAGATGTGGACTTTGTTAATGAAGAAAAAATTGAAATGCTGAGAGGCCTCTTATTACTAGGATGTTGGATATTCATATCTTCTATCCGGATACCACTTCTCTTTGCAGAAACCATTTGTTTTTCAGGCCCCGTAGACCTGTCCTGGAAGGGGGGTAGTAGCTCTTCAACAAGGTTTGATCCTAAATCAAAGTTATAATTTATAAAACTGGGAGGACTGTTGTGTAAATGGGTTGCCACCTATGGTCTCAATGTGGTATTTGCCTCCCTTGTGTTTGCTAGAACATGAGTTTCCTCCCTCTGATCTAAGATTGGCTCTCTTCTATCTTCTTTGTTCTGAGCATTGGAGAGATGGGGATCAGCTGCAACATTGCTTATGCCATTTCCCTGACCACCATTTTCATCTACAGGAGTTTGAACCCGACCAATATGTCTACTATTGAATCCCTCCAAGTGATTGTCTAAACCATTCGCCCTCCCTCCAGGGTTGTGATTTACTTTAACACTCTTCCCCCCCTTCCTTTATGTGAATTTTAGTCCACATTCTGCTACTAAATGACCATAGACATGACATCTAGCACAGCGGAAAGGTATCTTCACATAATCAAGAATTTGGTCATAATGCCACTTCCCAATTCTGATCTCAATTGTCTTCGGGAGACCTTCCCGAAGGTCCAGCTCCACTAGTATCCTTGCGATAGTTCGAGAGGAGCCACTCAGGCACCCTTGATCAATATCCGCACAAGAACCTAGCTGATTACCTATTTCCCTCAATATCCTACTTGTCCACAGCTCCAATGGTAAACCTGGTAACTTGACCCATATAGGCTGAATTGATTTGGACTCCCTTCTTGGGTCAAAAAAAGGGGACCACCATTTTAAAGACAGAGCATATGAGTCCCAAAACCATCTTCTCTGCAATATTTTATCTGCATCCTCTTTTGATCTGAATGAAAAAGCTAACCATCCTCTTACCAGAATATAGAAACTTGGAGAATATCCTATTGCTGGACTCCATTCCCTTTCTACCCACTGAGCTAAAGTTTTTTTTGAGTATAATCTTCCATAGAATCTTCCTGTTAGAGATTTTCCTTCCATTTCCAGAACCCTGTCCAGCAGTATATCCTCACCTAAAACCAAATTTACTTTCTCCTTTTTAGTCTTAACACACTTTTTTTGCCTTTTATTGGTATTCATTAATTTGTTTGTAATTAGTGGTTCCTCCTCATTTTCCCTACCTGGACATTTTTTTCCTGCCATGATCCCTTCCAAAATGCAGATATCTAGAAAAGGGTCGAACTTACCATCACCTATGTCCTCGAAGCTTTTCTTCGAGGAGACCTCCCAAGATCGGACTGCCATAAAGCCTGAGTCACCATCATACAATTGAGAGAGGATCTCTGCCCCATCTAGAAACAGGTCCTCATTTGTGTTACTTTTTGATCCCTGACTAAATTTAGTTTCAATTAAGAGGCCATTCTCCCTTTGTGACTTCCACTTAGCTATCAAAAAATCTTCTACAGGGAATATAGGAACGTCTATCACTGGATCTGGGGAATAGTCGACCAATTCTGCCATATCCTCCATCATGCTAACCCTACCCTCAATCACTCTTGATCCTTGTAATCCTTACAAGTTCCTGGGCTTGGTATTTCCTCCAGTTAATCCCTTCAATACCTCCTTCAAAAGCGAGTCTCGACAGGAAATTTCTCCTCGGCAACTCCAATGACCCACCATAATTTCTCCTGAAATAAAAGGTTGCGCGTAGACTGTTACTGCGATGGGTGTCATCTATGTCCTGAAGAGGCAAGGGAGGACACTCTCCGAATTCGACGGTTAGGGTTTTCAATCAATCCATAGTTGTATGTGCTGAAGGTTCGGTATTTAATATTTGCTATTCTGTGATCTCTGCATATTGTCAAACATTTGGCGTGCATCTTGGGGATCTTGGCATTTTTCAATGCGCCTATTGCTTTACCTCCACCACAATTCACTTCTCACTTCTGTTACCTCCTAAATTTGCTTAGGGTGCCTTAACATTCTCAAATTCAGATATTGCTCCCCTTTCAGAGCTGATAGACGTGCTTGGCCATTTGCGAGCCCCTTTAGAAATGAATCTCCCAACGCCACCTCCCAGAACCGCTATAATCATCATTCCTTCATGCTTTCACTGTGTCAAAACTGCTCATCCAACCCCCTGCCGGTGCTCCGTCGGTTATCAAAAAAAATCTCTCATCCTTTCCCAGCGACCGTTCCATGATCAACATATTTTTTTTGAAAATTCTTCTTGAAATCATGTGCTACATATTATCGAACATTTGGTGTGCATCCTGGGGATCATGGCATTTTTCAATGCGCCCATTGCTTTACCTCCACCACCATTCACTTCTCACTTCTGTTACCTCCTAAATTTGCTTAGGGTGCCTTAACATTCTCAGATTCAGATATTGCTCCCCTTCCAGAGCTGATAGACGCGCTTGGCCATCCGTGAGCCCCTTTAGAAATAAATCTCCCAACGCCACCTCCCAAAACCGCTATAATCATCATTCCTTCATGCTTTCGCTGTGTCAAAACCACTCATCCAACCCCCTGCCCGCGCTCCGTCGGTTATCAGAAAAAATCCCTCATCCTTTCCCAACGACCATTCCATGATCAACACATTTTTTTGAAAATTCTTCTTGAAATCATGTGCTGCATATTGTCGAACATTTGGCGTGCATCCTGGGGATCTTGGCATTTTTCAATGCGCCCATTGCTTTACCTCCACCACCATTCACTTCTCACTTCTATTACCTCCTAAATTTGCTTAGGGTGCCTTAACATTCTCAGATTCAGATATTGCTCCCCTTCCAGAGCTGATAGACGCGCTTGGACATCCGCGAGCCCCTTTAGAAATAAATCTCCCAACGCCACCTCCCAGAACCGCTATAATCCCAAATGATCCTTTTACTAGTCCTTATATTTATTGTATCATATGCTTTATCTTTAAATACATATTTACCACATTTATTACTTTTGTAGTCTATATCAAATATTTTTTCAAGAGAAACCATACCTTTAGGAATTTTATTGGTTTTCAATGCTACACCAATTTCTACATCAGCTTCATCTATAATTTTTTCATCTTCGTTTATAACCTGGTTTTCAAAAATTCTAGAATTAGTCATAAAATATTGCATATGTTTATCATTTTTAAACACTTGAATATTATGTATATTATCTAGGATGGATGGTCAGGCTACTAATTCTATGAATTTTTTCTTAAGACTTCTATTATCCATGGGTTTTAGTGTACTTGTTGCCACTGATAAGAAATTTGCAATTCTATTGCTTTTTATGGAATTGAGTTTAATTTTAAAAGCATGGAATTCATAATTTAAATATATTACTCTATTCCTATAATGGATTAACCTTTTTATCATGGAAAGCATATTATCTTCTAACTTTTTTAACCACCAAATTAGAATCTCCTTGTACTTTCAAGCATTTAATATTCTTTTATAGGGCTAATTGCAGTCCATATATTAATGCTTAATATTTTACAGTGTTGCTAGACAAGATTTTCCTTTGGGGCTAATTAGTTCAACACCTACTTTACTACCTTTCCTGGACTTCGATCTATCAAACTTAAGAGTCTAAATTAGATTTTTATCTTTACTTTACTTACTTGGTGATGTCTTACTTTTAGAATTATCTATGATCTGTTTTCTTTCAAAAGTGAAAACTCCTAATTTTGATTCATTATAGACAAATTCATTGGTTTTATTATTGTCTATAATGAGCTCTTTAAGTTTAGGTTCTCCTTCTATTCTAATTTATTTGCAACTCCTCTCCAGGGAAACCACATGTGAGAGAAATTAGTGGCCATATATCCATTCAGATTTTTGGACCAGTCCCTACTTAATAGTATTCCATATCCATATGGGATATCTACTACTTTAATGTCTATATATTTTTGTGTTCTAGGTTATAAAGCTAATTTTATATGAATGTGTTTGAGTACACCAACCACATTAACTTATATTTTGTCCAATTTAATTTCTAATCGATTGGAAGCAACATATTTTAAATAAAATATTTGGTAGACAACATGTGGTATGATGTTATCCGAGGCTCCTAAATCAACAAGATAATTATACAGATTCTTACCTACAATCCTAATAGTCAAGAGGAAAGAAAGGGCTTCCCCTTTATCTTTTCATGATAAAAATTGGGTATCCAGGTTTTCTTGGATTTTATTTTATTTTGATCACTAAATAATTTATTAATAGTTCTTTCTAGTTAGCTAGTTGGGCGATTTCAAACAATGATATGTTTACCTTTGTTTTATTCAAATATTCTTCAATATTATATGTATGTTTATCCTATTCTAAACCTTTGTGTGGTTGTGGTGGGACATTAGCCTTAGGTGGATTGGAATTATTGTTGGCTTGTGCATTAGGAGGAATGGAAGTATGATTAGGTAGAGTAGAGGAAGTGACTAGTTCTTTGCCTTTGCTTCTAGGTATATAATTATGATTTTCTATCTTGAACTACCTATAGACTTGTACTTCTTCTAACGATCCACCACATCCCTCTTTATCCCCTTCTAAAGATTCAAAAGTTTCTACTACTAAAGTTGTTCCATTATTGGTACTTATTTGATTTATATTTTCTTTATTAGGTATTATTTCCATGTTATTCATTTCTTTTTGAAGTATATATAAAGCTATTTTTAACTCAAGACAATCATTTTAACTATTTTGTGTAGTGGAATTTACTCCACCAATTATTTAAGGCTATATTTAAAATATTGACTATGGTATTAGGTTGATTTTGATTGACAATGGGATTTGGTACTCCATTATTTGAACGCGTATTCCATTGATAGTTGAATCTCTAGAAATTAAAGTTCCTATTCTAAGGTGGATTATTGGGAGGAGGATTCTTAGATATCTACTTTTGCAATTGAACCATATCACTACTAAGTTTTTGGACTAACCTCTGTAAATTATCTAACTAGGAATTAACATTATTATTTTATCCAATAGTATTATGATTTACTGCATTATTTGCAGATTCAATGGAATTCAAGAAAGTAAGTATACTTTGATTTTGAGTAGCATTAAAAAATATTTTAATATTCTAATTAGAATTAATATTAGGAAATATTCACTTATTCTGAGCAGGGATAGTGTTCAAAAATGTAGGTGTGGTCTAGACATTAGTTTCAACATTATTATAAGCAATAAATTGGTTACTTGAGTATGTTGGAATAGTAGGATGGGTAACGACATTAATAAGATTATATGGCTGATTAATATTTGCATATGGAAGGATATTCAATATTGGCAACTATTTTGAAATATCTTCATTGATCATGGGGACTTGGTTGAATGCGTTGGGCTGTCCTAGTGAAGGTAATTGTCAAATTCCAAAATATTGAGGTATTAACTATTGTTCTATAATTGAGTTTGTATTGTATGTCATGGGTAGGATGGTAATATGAGGATATATGCTTACAAATATGGATGTAAGAGGACTAAAAGCTCTAAAATACATCTATATGGCTACATTGGAATTGAGTGTGTAGAGTGGAGTTAGCCTATTATACAACTTATGGAATATTTTATTGAATAGTCTTAGGGGTTCACTGGGTTTCTTTCTAACTACTGCAATTTGATGATATATAATAGCTAGGTTAATGGGTAATATATATTTGCTAATGAATGTTGTTTCCAACTCAACATAGGAAGTGATATACCAATCATATGCTAATTCATACAAGGTGAGGGAAAACATTCTACAGGCCATATATTCATGTTTAACCTTCAATCAAATTAAATAATCCTTATAAGCTTGTATATGCTCTTCAACTATCCTAGCCCCATAATGTATGTATCTATAAAAATATCTTTCAATATTCTTAGGCATATCATGGGTTGGACTACTTCCACCTAACCAAAGTGTAAGTGCTACCATTGGTGTACTTAATGGATAGACAAATATATCAACAAATGGTATTGTGGATTGAGATTATGTATTAATGGGAGGAAGAGTGCTTGACTAAAATTTAATATTTTTGGGTCTTTGAGGAGAAGAAAATGTGTGGAGTTTAGTATTACGTTCAAAGGACTTAGATCTAGTGATAATAATCCTAGGTTCTAATTTTATTAGTCATGTAGTATAATGTATGAAAATGTATAATAGTGAGAATTATGCGATTAAATATCAAGAAATAAATAAATAAGCTAAAAAATTAAAGTCATTTGTATAAATTAAAATATAAGTGTTGGTCTATTAAACTATTTAGAATTATAGTAACATTGAATCATAAAGATTAGGTAGTTTCAAGCCTATAGTAATAATGTAACAGAACTTTCAAGTCCTCCTTCTAGCACCATTTCCTATTGAGTGATACATCATTCCAGTTACCAAAATACACCAATGATTAGAACAATAATTGTTATCTATTGAAAGGAAACATTGATCCCCCAAGGTTTAGTTGGTAGGGTATGTTATTATCACATATTAGATCAAGCAATTTAAAAAAGAAGGTAAATAGATAACTTGAAGGTACATATAAATGTTAACAAGGGTGAGTGTCAATTCATTATGGAAGCTTGAAATACTAGAAATGTAATGTTCAATCTCAAAGCATTATGTTAAATAATTAAATAAAAATAAGATTCTAGGCTTGTTTCCTTAAAATTATCAATATATCATGTCCATTGCATCATTATTATGGAAATTATAGCCTATAGAAATATCTATTATGAAAATTTTGAAACATAACATATAAAGTGAATTTTGTAGAATGAAATCATAATATTATACTCTTATTGTAAATATTCTTCAAAGAAAATTCAAAATAAAAGGGTTAAAGAGAGAAATAAAACAAGTCGTTGATGCTTGCAACCTTAAACTAAATTTGTTGAAGTAGAAATTTTGAATCAACCAACCTTAGCTCGATCAACATTCACATAATATGAGACCAAGACGATGTTATCTTCAAAGGGAAAAAAAAAATACTAGAATAGACTCAAATGTAACCACCATCAACATGCATAGATTACACCAAGAATTCTAGTATATTGTATTGATAAAGATATTCAATCATTACATTATTAGACTTGCTAGCATCATGTTATTACGAGAGTAATTCACCATGTATAATGACAAGAATGCAAATTTCCACCATCTACAAAGAAAATAAAATTCTAAAAGACCTATTGCTAAAGTGGAATTTGAACCTTTGAAATGGATTCTAAATGACAATATATGGCCTTAAAAATTTAAAATTCTCAATGGTTTACAGTTGTAATTCAATGGTTTACAATGGTAAATGAGTTAGCTATTTGAGTTGTCTTCAATGGAGAGGATGAGGTGTCCAATTAAAGATTTTATTGATTCAAATCTTTAATTTCATTCATGGATTATCCAACTGATTGGAAGTGTCTCTGTGAAGCTTTGTGTGTTGAGTTGTCATGCACTAGGTGGTTTTAAATTAGGTTCAGGTTGAATGTATCTTTATTTATTCCCTCTACTACAATATTTCCTTCTATGTCGATACTCATATTTATCCCTTTTGGTTCTTGATTTTGCTATTAAATTACATGCAATACAAGATAAAGGCAATAATAAATTTAAACTTTTAGTTTGGTGGGAAATATTCAAAAAAATATGGCCACTTTCATTATACTATATTTTTTATTATTTTCATTTATTTGCTCATTACTAAGGTTAGTGATTATTAAATTTTATTAATTGATTTTCTAAGGTTTAATCTCTTTTAGTTTTGTATTATTAGGTTTAACATTAACATTTTGTTTTAGTTTTAATGCCAAAATATTAAATCAAATTCTAAGGTCATTCCCTAAGGTCAAAATGTTTTTGATTTAATTCCATGCTAAATGTCTTCGATGTTAATTTTAGGGCCAAAATATTAAATTTAACATTAACTAATTCTTTAACGCCAAAGTATTAAATCCAATATTAAGGTTTATTTATTTATTTATGTGTGTGTTTATATATATGGATATCACCTTTTAAATCCAAGCTTTAAACTTCTTTTTTTGACAAAAAACTAGATTATATTAATTCATTAACTGAAATTTAACAATATTATGTTGTTAACAATATCCACCCACTAAAAAAATAATGAGGTGGATAAGGAGTAAATCATCCATAATTGAATATACATAATAATAGAATCTAATAGCAACAAAAACACTATAGCTATATCTTGTTACAATAAACTAGATATCAACACTCATCTGTGGGAGAGCCTATTATAAGGAGACATTTTGGGCATGTCTTCCATGATATATTCTATAATATTCAAAGAAGAAATAGAAGTAATCAAAACCTTAAATTGCTCATCATTGTTAACTACCTTCTTTTAAGTTTCCTATTGGACCTTCTAAAGATCCTGAACCATATGAGAAAGTTGATGAAGTCTATCAATAACATCTCATGGTGTGTTGAAAGTTCCATAGAATTGGAAACGAATGCATGTAACAAAATATCAAAGGTTAGGTTTACTAAATTCATATCCCAGGGAGGAGTATATCTAGTAAACACCTTTTCATATTTGTACTTCCAAATGTGCTTGGGAAGGATGAGTCTACAAATATGAGTTTCGGGTACTGATCTAGTTGAGAAAAACCAAGCAAAAAAAGCTTCCAAGATAGGCTAATGTTTTCTTAATGCTTTTCAATGACCTTTATAAGAAGTTTATTTTTTTTTCAATTTCATCTTTAACGTATTTAATTTTGTCCTTAATGTGTGCTTATTATGCAATGGGAGTTGAATAATATTAGGGTTTGTGAGCCATATATTTAATAGAGATGTTTTTGAGTCATTGATTTATGCTTTTCAATGAGATTCAAGGCAATATCCAAATAAATATTTGTCATAGGACCTTTAAAAAAAATTGAGATATTGCTTGTGTGAGTAAATATCATTAGAATCTCTTTTGATTTATAATTTTAGGTTTTATTGAATTTTATAATGTCTCATTAATGCTTGTCAATGACCTTTATAAGATGCTTCTACTTTAATTTTTTAAGTTTAAGTTTAATGGATTTAATTATGTTCTTAATGTGTGATTCTTACACAAAAGGAGATGAACAATATTAAGGTTTTTGAGCCATATATTTGGCAAAGATATTTCCAATCCATTGATTTATGCTTGACAATGAACCTATAGTGCATTCTAATATTTTGGGGTAATATTCGGATAATAGGATTTCCAAAGATAATTCTTGGCCATTGAATTTCTAGATGAGTTGTTATTATAGTGTGTTCTGACTTCTTGGTGAAATTTCATCATTGTTATATTTATCGGATGAATTTATAGTCATCCATTTTGTGGCCAATAAGGGGGTTTAATTTCATGATAAACCCAAGCAAAGGCTAAAATAATTTTTAATGGCCAATAACTATTTGTGGGGATAGATAAAATACGAGCCACACAATTAATTTCTTAGTAACCTTAGGATAATGACTTGGCTAGTTAAAATATTTATTAAAGGTGTATATGATGCCAAGGTTTTACTAATTAAGCAATGCCATGAATTTAGACATACAAGTTTAATTTAAAAATTATTCTTAGAGAAGGTGACTTTATGTTTTATAAAGTAATGAAAAAAATATTAAAGAACAATCCTTAGGTAAAGAAGTTTAATCAAAGCTTTGATATGAGGGTGAAAAAAAGGAGGGGATTTTTGGTCTTTGTAGGAATTACACTTAATTTTTTTTTAGATTTTCTTCTTTTGGGTTATTTATTTTTTGAAAACTTTGTCTACACTGTAGATTTTAGAGAAAGTGGATGAATTTTAAATTAGGGCACATTTAAATTTCTATATTTAACCTTACCCTAAGATTATTTTATGAATATGGATTGGTGGTAAAATTATAGTTTCACAAAAATAATGTTAAATTTAAATGACATCATTAATTTTATTTCATGGCTTGTTCCATTCAAACTTAGAGAAAATTTTCACCCTAAATGGAATTTAAACTTGGTTATTCTACAAGCAATAAGAAGGCAATTGAAGACAAAAAAACTTGGCATGTTTATATTTATTAAAAAAGTGTATTTCAAACATCATCCAATGGAGAATGTAATTTTTCCTATTGAAAATATTAAGATAAAATCAATGCAAATTAAAATTCATGACTTTATAAAACATTCAATGTAATAAATTTAAAACCCTAATGTAAGAATATTTAGATAAAAATTAAAATTTCAAGTGGGTCCTCAATTGGGGTGGGTTGTGAAATGGCAACAATAGTACCCTACAACAAAATTAGGTACCCTTTTGGTAGTTGTCATTCTCTTTATTTTGTGATAACCCTCTATAATCTACTCTTGTTTGCACAACCAGGTGAACTCAGAGTTACCACTCTTTCTCTTAATAGAATCCTGAATCAAGTCTTGAATTTTCTAAGCCTCCTATTGAAAAAAGGATCTTTCTTCAAATCTATGGAAGTTCCATAATCTAGACCTAATTTCACTAAATTGGTTTAGTCCTATTTCTTTGTAGCATGAAGAAAGATAATATTTAGCAAACCCTTATGTAAAAGCACTGAAGCATTACCCTTTTGGACCTAAAAATTTGGTTTATCCATAGATTTGAAAAGAAATGTTGGTATATTTAATCACTTTTTCTTCCTTAAGTGGTTAAGGATGACCACATGGAAATTTTTAACAAAAAATTGATTGTCTAGATTTCAGTACCACATGACTCTAAGGATAACCTTATCTTAGGGTTTTGGAAAGGTTTCCTCATAATCCTGTTTTGGCATTTATTCACCTTTTCACAAATGCTAAAAAATAGCCTTAAATCCTTAGAGAGAGAATGCTTCTCTCTAGTAATGCACTACCATAAAGTAGGAACACCAAAAACATATGCATTTTAAGTTACACTTATAGTGAATTCAACCCTCCTTGCTTTCACTTTAATTTCAATCCATGAATGCACCAACTCTGTGGATAATTCTTTGTCTATGCCAATGTTTTTTAAGGAAATTTAGTAGACCACCTTTACCAAATATGTCTCAAACTTCCATATTTAGAGATAAAAATATTGGTGCCATCATTTTCTCAATTCTTAGGCTCCCCATAGCTAGCTCTAACCATAAAAAGTAGAGTACAAATAGAACTACAAATAAAGCCTATGCACTTAGAGCATTTTTCCTGTAGAGTTTGTGGTCTTCCTTTCTTCATTTAATTTCCTAAAAATAATGTAAGAAGTGTGCAAAATGAGAGTATTATTAATATTTTGGTGGGTAAATTAGAAAGGTTACTGACTAAGCCCAGGTAGCAACCATTGCTAGTTTTATATTAATGGAACTCTAAAAGGCATTTTTATTTTAGTAGCTCTTTGAAACAATTAAAATAAACAATGCAATAAAAATAACAAGCTTAGAGATGTAAATTTATTTTTATGTTAGTAGAATTCCAAACAATTGATAAAGTGATACAATAATAATAAACTTAGAGGTGCAATTTTTTGTTAGGAATTTTTATAGTAATTATTGATTTTAATGTTATTAACATATATTACTTGGAGAAAAATACTACAACTGATTCAAAATGATGTGAATTAATTTATTTTATAGCATATGTAACAATGGTGAGTGTAACACATATAACATATATGATTTGTTTGATTTGACATTTATAATATATTTTAAAGCCTTATGCTCTTCATTTTTTAGTATAAATTAAAAATTTATTTTTTAATTGATTATACAAGATTAAAATGAGCCTCACTTGTATTACATCATCACCATATAGTGGTATTAAAACAAAGCTTGGATATTATCCATGTACCGCTTGGAAAAATTCAAACCTTGGTCTCTTCCTTGAATGTTGAGAAATCTAACTAGTTGAGCTAATACCATTTGCTTAAAATTTTAATGTGTTTACACATATTTTTTATGAGGGGTCTTCGTCCCCTCATACTAAATAGGATTTGGACCTTATACCTTTTAAAGAGAGACCAACAATTTTTTTTTTGCAATTATTTTTCTCAATGAGTTTATACAGGTTTTTATGAGGGATCTTGGTCCCCTCATACTAAGTGGGGCTTGAAACTTAGACCTATCAAAGAGAGGCTAAATCCCTTAGCACTTCAATAATGTTGCAACTTTCATTAAACACATTTTTTTAATTATCCAAAAAAATTATATTATATAACATTACAAAAAAAATTAAAATAATACCAAAGTCGTAAGTTCATTCATATAATTTTTTTACTAACCCAATGAAACAGAAATAGTCATCTAATATAATATGACTATATATGATGTGATAGACAACTTGCTTTATAAATTTTTTTGGCTAGATAATAAGGGGTTGTACTTAGGTCTCCCACCATTGACAAATTACAACTCTCTTGTTTAGAGTTTGAGAGTTTACAAATAGATACACTTCTCATCTCAATTGATATGCTTTATCTAGAAACCTACATCATTTTATATAAAATATTTGAATTCTTGATTTTTTATTTTTGGACGTTTTCAAATTTTTGTATGAATATAAATATTCTAGAATTCAACATCCTTCTTGAAATTTTTCTATAGTAGCCTTCACAATACTAAAACTTCACGTCTACTATTTATGCTTTGCATCTTAGTAGAGTAATATTTCTAAAACATTGTACAATCATACTCCACTTTACCAAATCTAGAATGCTAGTTTCTTTCTTGAAACACAAGTGCAACTACAAAAATTATAATAAATAGTTAATATGAAACCACATTATTGTTATAAAATAAAGTAGATATTATCAATGGAAAACATTAAAATAAATCTTAATCATTATTTGGAGGGAGCCACATAGAATGAAGGTGAAGTTAGATCATTTTTTGGTTTCAAAGGAGGTATTTGTGAAATAGAATATAAAAATTCAGATTTTGGAAGGTCTAGCTTCAGATCACTTTCGCATTTTGTTTGAAGGGGGGATCAAGACAATGCAGCATCATAAACCATTAAAATTTGAAAAAAACTAGTTAAAAAAAGAGAAACTTCAAAATAAAATTCCATAGTAGTGGGAAGAGGATCGCCTAGTATATGGGACAACAATGTTTAGATTTCACAAGCAACTTCATTATGTCAAGGGTCAACTAAAACAATGGAGGTAATCTAACAAGACTGACTTCTAGGTCCAAAGAGCTCCATTGGTGGCCATATGGGATGAGGTTCAAAAATACTTTAGGTAAGGAATAATTACATAGAAGTTCAAAGAAGAGGATGATGCATTGCATAAAGTAATTGAGGACATTGAAAACCAAGAGGAGATCTACTGGAAACATAGAGCAAGAACCACTTGGTTATTAGAACGTTTTAAAAATACCAAAATTTCCATCGGGCTGCCTATTCTAGGAGACAGGCGAACAACATGGAAGCTCTTACAGATGAGAATGGACACTCCTTTGATACAATTCTAGGTATGAGTTTCCATTCAATGGATTATTTTTCTAAATTATTTAAGTATGGTGAAAGATGAAGAGGCTCAAAAATAATTTCTTGTTGCCATACCCTTTGTTATCTCTAAATAAGAAAATCAGGCCCTACTTAAACACAATTATAGAGAGGAACTAAAGAAAGTAGTCTTTGGAATGAGCATAGAAAAAACTCTAGGTCAAGATGGCTTTCCAATTGAGTTTTTTTAGGCTTTATGGGACAACTTGTAGGAGGATGTAATGGATGTTATAGAGGATTCCAAAGGTAGTTAAATAAATTTTGAAGCATTAAATCATACTTTCATTGCCTTAATTCCAAAATGGGAGGAAGGGGTGCATATTTTAGATTATAGACCTATTACCTTATGTAATGTCATATATAAAATAATCACAAAGGTAATGGCTAAGTGGCTAAAAATTATTCTAAATATCATTATATCCTCAAAACAAGGGGGTTTTGTAGAGGATAGACAAATCTTTGATGGTGTGGTTTAGCTCAAGAGGTAATCCATTCAATACAAAAAATTGGTAATATGGGATATTCAGAAAATTGGATATGTCAAAGGCTTATGATAGGGTGGAGTGGAGATTCTTGTCAAATATTATGGAGGCCTTTGGTTTCTCTCAGGATTGGATAGAATGGGTCATGAGTTGTGTTTCTACTTTGACATATTCAATGTTAATCAAGGGCCTTTCCTCGCAACCGTTTGGAGCTACTTGAGGCCTTTATCAAGGAGATACTTGTTCCCTTAATTTTTTTCTCATATTGGCTAAAGGTTTGGGTAGAATCATCTGGAGGAGAAGACAAAAAGGTTTGCTAATAGGTATCAAGGTGGGTGAGGAAGTTTTGACTCACCTATAGTTTGTGGATGATATAGGATTGGTGGGAGTGGTCAACTTTAGGAAAGCAAGAATGATTAGAGATACACTTAATGTATACCTTAGGGATACAAACCAAGTCATCAATGATAAAAAATCTAAAGTGGTTTTTCAATGTTCATAAAAGGCTTCAGGACAAAATTTTAGAGATATTGGGATTCACGAGGACTTTTTTCCTAGTGGTATACTTGGGGGTCCCTTTGCATTTTAAAAAACTAAAAATAGATATCTGGAGGAATATTTTAGATTGTATCAAGGAAATAATTAATCATTGGTATCATAAATAATTAAGATATGGGAGTAGATTAACCTTTTATAGTCCGTTGAATAATATACCATATGGTTAATTTTATATCCTTGGTGCCCCACATACCATATGGAAAAAGTTGGACAAGATGGCTAGAAAGTTTTTATGGGGAGGAATAAAGAGAGAGAGGAATTGGGCCTTAGTAGGTTGGGAGAAAGTAAGCCAACCCAAGGTAAAAGAACATTTGGGATTGAGGAGATCAAAATTAAATAATAAATATTTTGCTAGAAATATTTACTGGAGGTGGATTTACCAACCAACTTCTTTATTCAATAGAGTTTTAACTAGTAAATATCTGGGATAGGTAAACCCAAATGAGGTGGGTCATTTTACTTTGGATGGTAATGGGTCCTTAGTGTGGCAAGATTTAAAGTTAGGATCTTAGATAATGAAATATGGATTATTTTAGAAAGTGGAGAGAAGGGAGAAGACACAAATTTGGACAAATTCATGGGATCAATACCCACCTATCATTGTTGAATTTATAGAACTACAACCAATAAAAAAAACCATGAAAACTAAGGGTTGGGTCCAAATTGAAAGTTATTTCAACCCTAGTCAGTTCAGGTATTATAAGTTTAAGCAATTTAAGAAGTTGGATGAGTTACCAATTTTAATCCCTCTTGAACTGACATCCATTAGACTAAAATCTTGGCAAAAATATTTTACATAGGTAAATATGAGGAAGATGAATTAGTTTGGGGCTATGGAAGCCTTGGTGTCTACATAGTGAAGGATGAATATAATAATATCCTTCTAGAGTCTCCTTCTCATGCATATCAGGTTGAGGATTGGAGAAATATTTGGTAGTCCAAGGGTTGATCGAAATTAAACTTTTTTGCTTGGTAGTTTATGCATAATGTAGTTCTTACTTTTGATAATCTCATATGTAGGGGGATAATTGGTACATATCAATGTGTTTTACAAGAGAGAGGAAACATCTAACCACTTGATATTTGAGTGCCCATTCATCTGCTAAATCTGGGAGAGATGGTTTTTATCTTATAAAATTTGAATTAATGGTGATTTGAACAAGACTAATATTTGCGAAATATGGAAGAGGGTTAGATTTAAATCTAAAGATATTTGTATTAGTTGGGAGCTTGGATTAAAATTTATTTTGTGGCAAGTGTGGTTGGAGAGAAATGATAGCATATTTAGAGAAACCTTTTCATATTTATATGGAGTTTAGTAGGTCATTTGGAGCAAAGTCACAGAAATTGTGGCAGTGCATGCTAAAGAGGAAACTTAGATTGTTATAGGGACAATGAAGAAGGAATTTGAAGTGCAAGAGGGGTAGGATAGATCTATTTGAAAACCACCCCAAAATATTGCATTAAAATTAATACTGATGGATCTGCAAAAGGTAATCCAAGTAGAGCTATAATTGGAGTTGTTTGCATGAATAATGTTGGGACACTGCTTTAACTGCAAGGCCTAGAAAGTGCCACAAATAATGAAGTGAAAGCCTTAGCTATCAAATATACTTCTATTTGGGTAGTAAAACAATGTTATAGGAGGATAATCCTAAAATAATATTCTCAAATAATAGTAGGAGCTTTGTATTACATGAGGAACTTTGCTTTGAAGACATGGAGGTTGAGGATTCTTATCACTCAAATTAAGAAATTGTGAAAGGAATTAGATGATGTGATTCTAGTTTATGTGAGTAGAGATCTAAATAAAGTGGCATAATTCTTGGCTAAGATGGGTATTGAGAAGGAGGTAGGGGTTCAGTGGCATAGTGATACATCTAATGAGGATAATATCATTAGGCAAGTTGGTGAGCAAATCCAATGTTTAGCTAATTTGGACAACCATTGTAGAAATATAGTTTATGAGATTTAGCTCCAATGTAGATCTTCTTTTATAGTAGTAAACAAGTGAAAAACCATTGTAGAGATATGATTTAGGATATTTGGATCCAATGCAAATATGTTCTCTTTAGCTAAGGTTGGAAGAAGTCTCATCCCAAATTGTAAATAATATTTATTGTAATATAAAATTTTCAAACTATTTTTTGAAAAAAATCTTAATAATTATTTAATTCAAGTAGTTAAAATTTTCTTGTCAGGTTTATCTAAACTTATTGCTTCCTCTAACCATGGAAAGGAGAATTTAACTTCATGATCCTTGATAAATACCCCTCTATTTACTAGCCTATTTGCATATTTGTTTCCTTACCTTGATGTATGTGTAAACCTATTTTCTTTAAACTCTTTATCAAGATATTAAATATCTCTTGTAAATTCCATGGATCCTTTGCTTTCCTCAAAATTGAATTTATTACTATGAGAGAATCGCATTTCATTCATACTCTATTTCATTTCCTTTTTTTACATATTTTCAACCCTTCTAAATCCTCCTAAGCTTCAACTTCATTATTTATCTTAAATACATTATTGAAAGTGTAATGAGAAAAATATCTCCTCTACGGTTTTTAATTATTACTCCTAATCCTGCTGGTCCTAGATTTCCTTTATATGCTCCATCATAATTCAATCTAACCCACTTCAAATCTAGTGGTTTCCACTTTATATTCTTTGCCTTATTTTTGCTTCTCTTGTACCCAACATCATAATTCCATTTAATGACTTGAATCCATCTATGAAGGCTCTCTAATTCTAGATTAGAGATTGGGTGAGTTGATAGGGTTGGTATAGACTCCTCTATGGCTAAACATATCTTTGTTTTCATTACCTCTAAGTTGTTTTCCTTTCATTTAAATATTATTTTATTTCTTTCTAGCAAAACAATCCCAAGTATTGTATTTTTTGATATATCATATTGTTTGTAAAGCCTCTATTTTATAAGTCTTATGTCATCACTTTAATAAATATTCAATTCTGCTATTCGTCACCATACCTTTACCAAACATATTAATAATCCATTACCATAGTTTCCAAAATATTGAGCAATGTCCCAAGAAATGGTCTAAAATATCCCCATTTTTACAAATAACACATTTAGAGGGACCATGAAAACCCCTTTTCATAAGGTTATCCAAGGATAAAATACTTCTATGATCTACTAGTCAAGCAAAAATTTTAACTTTAGAAATGTGTGGGCTATCCTAAATATCTCTTTATATTCTAGTGATATTAATATTTTGTTGGTGCTTTACATTATATCCACTTCTTGTTGTGTATTATTCTGAGCTATTCAACTCCCAAATCAATTTATCCTTGGATCCCCTTGGAATAATCATAATTGTTATCTTTCTAATCAATTGCCTCCTAGCATTAATGTATTGTATACATGTAAAAAAATATTATTTCCATTTGTATCTTCCTTCTTGATCCTTGTATAAAATTTTTTAAGCCCTATCACCATATTTTTCTTGAAGCAATCTCATCCAAGGTTTCAAAATTGGATCTAAATTGAGTGGTTTTTTATCACACCACATATCCATCCAAATAGAATTTTGTTCTCCAACTCCCAACACCCATCTTAACCTTTAAGCATTAGATCAATAGATTTTTTAAACCTTTCCAAAGAGCAGAACCATTTGGTAGAGAGAATGTATTAAATATTAAACTTGGATTATTGGGCTTAAAATACTTACTTAAAAGAAATATTGCCCATTATATTTGACTCTCTTTGTATAATATCCAAATTGCTTTTTCTGTAAGAGATAAATTTGCATCTATAAGAACTATTAAACCAAGACCTGCTCTAGTTTTATCATCACACACCATACTCCATTTCACCAAAGGAAATTTCCTTTTATCATGTAAACCTAACCATACAAAGGATCACATAATATAGATTAATTTTTTTCAACTGATTTTGGCATAGTATACAATGACATATAATATGTTGGAATGGTTTGTAAGACTAACTTAATTAACTAGACTCTTCCTACTAGTGATAACCATCTACCTTTCCAAGATAGAAGTTTATTCTAAACTTTACTAATAACTAGGTTCCATAATTCTATCCTCAATCTTCCCCCAAATAAAAGCATCCCTAGATAAGTTGCTGATAAATTTACCTCCTCCATTTGAAGTAACCTATAAATTCTTTCTTTGATATTAGCTAGAGTGTTAAGCAAGTAAATTTTGAATTTTTTCCTATTAATTTTTTGCCTTTATGCTCTTCAAAGCTTTGGCCTCATTTATTCTTTCCCTTACAAAAAGGGTTGTATCATCTATAAACTATTTATGGGTGATGTTGTTGATGTTATTACTAACCTTAAGTCCACTTATAAACCCATATTTGTAAGTCTTATTTAAGTTTCTACTCAAAACCTCTACCATAATAATGAACAAATAAGACGATAAAGGATATCATTATCTAAGGCCTATTTTGGATTAAAAATATTTTGTTACTAACCCATTGATCAAAACTGAATAAGAAACTATAGAAACACAAGCTTTAATCCATCTAATCTATTTCTTATTGAATCTAAAATTTTCTAAAACTGCAAAAAGAAAATCCCATTTAACCCTATGATTGGCTTTAATCATATCAATTTTTAATATCATTTATTTCTCTTTTCTTAAAGTTGCTGAGTATATAACTACATGAGCTACTATGATCCCATCCAAAATTTGTCTCCCTTTCGTAAATCCTTCTTTCTCTTTTGAAATAATTTTATCTAATAATAACCTTAATCAAGTCACAATATCTTTGGAGATAATATTATGAGCCATATTACATAGGCTTATGGGTCTAAAAGAATAAAATAATTCAACATATTTATTTTTTAGAATTAGGATAAGATATGTTTCATTTTTTTATAAGCTATGTATTGTTTTACCCTAAACTGTTCCACTACCACCAATAAAGAATCATTTATTATATGTGAATTATGTTGGTAACAAGTTTTAGAGAGCTTATCCTTATAAAAAGAGAAAAGAGGTAAATGAACTTCTAGAGTAATAGAATCAATCAGTTTCCTATTGTCTTCATCCATTATAATTGAAGGTACATCTTGACAAAGTTTTCATTAGGAACTTCAATCTCCTTTGATCCTAGAATATTTTGATAAAAAACTTTACCTCTTTTTAAATTTCACTCTCATATTCAATTCAAATCATTTCTATTGATTTAATTCGACTAATTCTAGGTTTTGATCTCTACAGTATAGCCATCCTATGAAAATTTTTATATTTTGATCTCCTCCTTTTAACCAAGTCTATATTGAATTTAATCTCCAAAATTTCTCTTTCTTACTCAGAATATTATAATATTCTCTGAGTAAATTCTTTCCTCTAAGATTGGATTATTATGATCACCTTTTTCAAAATTTTGAAATTTTATATTTTAGTTCCTTTTTCTTATCAAAATTATTTCCAAAAGTGTTCTTGTTCCATTATTTTAATATAGATGTCATAGATTTAATTTGTTTTGGAATAGCATACAACCCATCATTTCTTGAAGAATTCCATGTTTGTGTTATCATATCAACAAATTGATGATGGTATTCCCACATCTGCTCATATTTATAATTTTTTTATATATATATATATATATATATATATATATATATATGTAATTCACTACCACCATTTTAACTCTTATTGGCCAATGATTTGAACCAATCCTTGTTAAGGTATTCATTTCTTTAAAATTTACTTATTATTTTGAATAAAAGCTAAGAATTCTCTCATACTCTGGGTTAATTTACTAATTCGTCCAAATTTTTCATCAACTTGGTTATGGCATTAAAATCTCTTATGATCATAAATTGGGTTTCTTGATATTTACTTCTCATAAAGGCTTCAATCTCCCTCCAAAATTTTAATCTACCTGACTGAGTTATAGGTCCATAGACATTGATAAGGATAAAATAAATATTTGCAAAGTAGCAAGTGATAAAGGAGGTTATCCGATGCCTAGTTTTATGAATGGTTACATAGGTAATTCTATAAGGATTCCAATAAGTTATAATTCCCCCTATCGCTCCTTTAGAATCTATAACATCCCATTCACATCTTACCCATACTGCTTTCATAATTTTTTAAACTACTTTTGTCATTTCAGTTTCCTAGATACAAAGAATATAGGGCTTATTAATTAAACATAGGTCTCTAATACACCTCTACTTTAAGGGAGCATTAAAACCCCTTATATTACATGAGATAGTATTTTTGTCTCATTAGGGACTATTGGCCATGCCTGTATATTACCAATATCATTTTATTATTTGGTAAAGAGAAGTTCAACCAACTTAGTTTGTGTTCCTTTCTCCATGTTTGTTCTTGCTTCCCTAGATATTGTTTGATAATTTGAGGGTTTTAATATTTTTGCCTTGCCTATATCATGAGGAGGTCTTATTATTCTATTTCTCAATATTATTTCACAATTTTGTTTTTCATTTTATTTATCCTCTCCCGACTCTACTAAAAAATATTTTGACTTGTATTGATCATTTTTTGGTATTTCCTTATTAGTGGAAAAGGTATTAGCTTCTAAAAATTCATTTTCTTTACCAATTTTTTTTCTCCTAAATGGTGCATGGTAATTCAAGAGAGTCCTCAAAACCTAAGGAGACACATTCCTTAGATTCATTAAGATGTTCTTAAATCAAGATCATATTTAATGGGTGGTTCCTTGTTAATATGTTGAACCTATTGTACTATGTCGTCTAAGTTTTGATCCACTTTTTCTTCATAGGCTAAAGCCTCAAAAGAGTTGGTATTTATTTAAATATTCTTCTTTACTGATCTCTAGTATTTATTTTTCTAGATCTATTTCTTGGAAGTTGAAAACCATCTCCATTTATAACCATTTATAAGTTTCTCTTACAATTTTCTATATATGATTTTACTGGGCTCTTCTCAGGGCATGATATCTCAAAATGCCTCACCTAATGTGATGTAGGAGCATCCAAGAGAAAGCAAAATGCCACAAGGAGAGAAAGTGTTGCGATGTCGCGACATGTCGGCAAATAAGAAAAAGTGTCACGATATCGTGACATGTCGCATTATCGCGACCCAAAAGTCGAGTGAAGGCTCAAGAGAGAAAAGTGTCGCGATATCGTGACATGTCACATTATCATGACCAAAATTCGAGAGAAGGCTCAAGGGGGAAAAAGTGTCGCGATATCGCGACAGGTCGCATTATCGCGACCATAGGACGAGAAAAGGCGCAAGAGAGAAAAGTGTCGCGATATCGTGACATGTCGTGTTTTCACGACTCAGGAAGGAGAGAGAAGGCACGGAGCAAGAAATGTCACGATTCCGTGACATGTCATGAAATCGCGACCAGAGGAAGATAGGAAAGGCCAGAGAAGAAAATGTCGTGAAATCGCGATTGAAGGAGTAGAAAGAAAGCAAGAAAGGAAATTGTCGCGATATCACGACATGCCGCATTTTTGTGACCCAAAGAAGCGAGCGAAGGCGGAAGGCAAAGATGTCACGATATCATGACATGTCACGATTTCATGACCCGAAAGCAGAGAGAGAAAGTAGAGAGCAAAGATGTCACGATATCGCAACATATCACGATTTCGCGACCCAAGAGGCGAGGAGGAAGCAGAAAGGAATAATGTCACGATATCGTGACATGTCGCGATTTCGTGACCCGAGAGGCGAGGAGGAAGCAGAAAGGAAAAGATGTCACGATATCGTGACATGTCACGTTTTCGCGAACCGAAGAAGAAAGGGAAGGCAAGAAAGAAAAATGTCGTGATATCACGACATGTCACGATTTCATGACCCAAAGAAGACAAGAGAAGGTCAGGGAGGAAGATGTCGCGATATCGCGACATGTCACGATTTCACGACCGGAAAGGAGAAAGAAGAGCCGAAAAGGAAATATGTCGCGATATCGCGACATGTCATGATTTCACGACCCGAAGGAGAGAGGCAGCAAGGAAGAAAAATGTCACGATATCATGACATGTCGTGATATCGTGACATACTGTTGGTTCATGAATCAAAAATACACGCGTTCCCAAACAGTGTTTCCCGAGGTGGTCAAAGGCCTCATCAATGCATGATTTCTTGCCCTATAAGTTTGTTGAGCATGGCGGCCACTCGACTGCTATGCCTAGAGGTCAGAGATGTTTAGACGACTCATTAATGCATGTTTCCATGATTGACCTGGTGGCAGTTGCCAATGAAGATAAAAAGAGGTGAAGGTTATAGTCACGGGGAGAGAGGAGCCAATTTTGGAGATTGGGAGAATGTATTCTTCCTGAGATCGTAAGTAGATCACCGAAAGTGAGGTAGCTTGCACCAGGAAAATAAAATTATGCCTATGGGCTAGTGTTGTAATTTTGTTTTTGTGATCAAAGTAATATATTGTCTCTGGATTTTGGAGCTCAAATTCTTGGCCCCCCCTGCATCAGTGGTATCAGAACGGGAGTTCTTGAGTGTGTAAAAAGATCACCGGACGTGAGGAAGTTTACACCAGGATCTATGGTGAAGGGTTGTGAGAAGAGAGTGAAGAAGAATGCCTCTACGAATAAACCATGGTGGTGGAAGAAATATGGTGCCAACGAGAAGATTTTAGAGCTTTGCGGATGCGAGTGCAGGCCCTACAAGAGGAGCTACGCAGAGGGCTTGAACCTAGAGGAGAAGAAGGAAGTGAAGATGAAGTTGATGAAGAAGAGGACCAGTTTGAGGAAGAAGAAGAGGTCGTAGATCCTACACAAGCCAGGTTATACAGATTCATCTCCCAGATTGGAAAGAAACCAAAGATGGAGGTTTTTGTGTACTCTAGAAATCTAGATCTAGAGGAGTTGATTGATTGGATTAATGATTTGGAAGAATACTTTGAGTATGAGGAGGTTGAAGATCCTGATAGGGTTAGGTTTGCTAAGACCAAGCTGAAGGGTCATGCCAGCATCTTGGTGGAAGGGAGTACAACTGGAAAGAAATAGAAGAGGAAAAGAGAGAATAACAAGATGGGATAGAATGGTGGATAAGTTGAAGAGACAGTTTATTCCTACAGATTACGAATTGGATCTGCTAAGGAAAATGCAGAGTTTGAGACAGTCAAGCAAAACTATCAAAGAATACACAGAGGAGTTCTATAAGATCTCCATCTGAACTGGCCATTCAGAGGCTAACAAGGAGAAGGTGGCCCGTTACATCAATGGGTTGAGAACCAGTATTCAAGAAGAGTTGAGTCTGGTTAGGATTAGCACCATTGAGGATGCTTACCAGTTTGCTCTGAAGGTTGAAGAGAAGCTGAATAGAAGGTTTGAGGGTAAGCAAAGAGGAAGAGGTCGTGGTGAAATAACTGGTGGAAGAATAGATGGAGGACGATATGAGAAGAAAGAAGAAGCTAGCTACAGTCAGGATCAAAAAGAGAAGAACACCTACCAACCCCGTAATCAGAACAATGGTTACCCAAGAGGGAGAGGTAGATCTGGACGTGGATTTGGAAGAGGAGGATTTCGTGGAACCTGTTTCGACTATGGCGAAGGACATTGAGCATATGAGTGTCCACAACACCAAGAAAGGATGAATAAGAGACCTGAGGGTCCTGCCAGAGCTGCTATAGTAGATGAAGGTACTGAATTAGAACATTCTGAGGAGGTAGAGAGAGGATAAGTTATGGTCACAAGGAGGGCCCTATTGAATGAGGAGAAAGGATCAGACCAGAGGAGGAGCCTATTCCGCACAAGGTGCAGAAGTTCGGGTAAGGTCTGTAATATTATTATCGATAATGGTAGTACTGATAACTTGGTCTCAGAAGAAATTGTTACCAAGTTACAGCTAGAGAGGAGGAGACACCCGCATCCATACCGAATTACGTGGTTATGGAAGGACCATAGGACATTGGTCAGTGAACAGTCCCTAGTCAAATTTAATATTGGGAATTACTGTGACGAGGTCTTGTGTGACATCCTGCCTATGGATGCTTGCCATTTGTTATTGGGAAGGCCATGGCAGTTTGATTGATGTGTAGTGCATGATGGTCACGCCAACACATACTCAGTGACGAAGAATGGAGTGCGCCATAAGCTGAAGCCCTTGAAGGAGGCGGGCGAAAGGGTATGTAGTAGCACTAGAATCTGTTTGCTGAAGGGGATGGATGAAAGGAGGTTGCTGACAACAATGAGAGTGGAAGTTGTGGGGTTTGAAGAACTTAAGGATTTGTACCCTGCAGACCTAGATTTTGCTGAAGCTTGGAGAGCTTGTACAGCCCCAGTTAAAAAGAAGGTGATAGAACAGTACAAAAGTGAAGGTCACTTCTCAATCCACCCCGGTTGTCTGATGCAGGAGCATCCAAGAGAAAGCAAAATGCCGCAAGGAGAGAAAGTGTCGCGATGTCGCGACATGTCGGCAAATAAGAAAAAGTGTCACGATATCACGACATGTCGCATTATCATGACCCAAAAGCTGAGTGAAGGCTCAAGAGAGAAAAGTGTCACGATATCATGACATGTCGCATTATCACGACCAAAAGCCGAGAGAAGGCTCAAGAGGGAAAAAGTGTCGCAATATCGCGACATGTCGCATTATCGCGACCAAAGGACGAGAAAAGGTGCGAGAGAAAAGTGTCACGATATCGTGACATGTCACATTTTCGTGACTCAGGAAAGAGAGAGAAGGCGCGGAGCAAGAAATGTCGTGATTCCATGACATGTCACGAAATCACGGTTGAGGCATGAGAGAGAAGGCGTCCATAGAAAATGTCACGATTTTGTGAAATGTCGCAAAATCGCGACCGAAGCAGGAGAGAGAAGGCGTCCGTAGGAAATCTTAAATCACGAGCGAAACAGGAGAGAGAGGATGTCCAAAGAAAAATGTCATGAAATTGTGACATGTCGCAAAATCATGACCGAAGGAAGACAAGAAAGGCCAGAGAAGAAAATGTCACGATTTCGTGACATGTCGCAAAATCACGACCGAAGGAGCAGAAAGAAAGCAAGGAAGGAAACTGTCGCGATATCGTCGTTTGACATGCCACGTTTTTATGACCAGAAGCAGCGATCGAAGGCAGAAGGCAAAGATGTCACGATATCACGACATGTTGTGATTTCGTAACCCGAAAGCAGAGAGAGAAAGTAGAGAGCAAAGATGTCATGATATCGCGACATGTCACAATTTCCTGACCCAAGAGGTGAGGAGAAAGCAGAAAGGAAGAATGTCATGATATCACGACATGTCACGATTTCACGACCCGAGAGGTGAGGAGGAAGCAGAAAGGAAAATATGTCGCGATATCGCGACATGTCGCATTTTGCGACCCGAAGAAGAAAGGGAAGGCAAGAAAGAAAAATGTCACGATATCGCGACATGTCACGATTTCATGACCCGAAGAAGACAAGAGAAGGTCAGGGAGGAAGATGTCGCGATATCGCGACATGTCACGATTTCGTGACTAGAAAGGAGAAAGAAGAGTCGAAAAGGAAAGATGTCGCGATATCATGACATGTCACGATTTCACGATCCGAAGGAGAGAAAGGCAGCGAGGAAGAAAAATGTCATGATATCGTGACATGTCGCGATATCAAGACATAATGCTGGTTCACGAATCGAAAAGACATGCGTTCCCAGACGATGTTTCCTGAGGTAGTCAAAGGCCTCATCAATACATGATTTCTTTCCCGGTAAGTTTGTTGAGCATGGCGGCCACTCGACTGCTACGCCCAGAGGTCAGAGATGTTCAGATGGCTCATCAATGTGTGTTTCTGTGGCTAACCCGATGGCAGTTGCCAGTGAAGATAAAAATAGGTGAAGGTTATAGTAACAGGGAGAGAGGAGCCGAGTTTGGAGATTGGGAGAATGTATTCTTCCTGAGACCGTAAGAAGATCGCCGAAAGTGAGGTAGCTTGCACCAGGAAAAGAAAACTACGCCTACGAGTTAGTGTTGTAATTTTGGTTTTCTGTGATCAAAGTAATATATTGTCTCTGGATTTTGGAGCTCGAATTCTCACCCCCCCTGCATCATAATGACATATTCTACATCTAAAATATAGGTTTTCATAATCTATGGTTTGGATCCACATATTATCCCCATACTCAAGAATGATTGATTTTGGTAAAGCTTTACTTATATGAATCATGACCAATATCCTAGCATAAATAGCCAAGAATCAATTTTTTGTCATATCTAAAATCTCAAGGAATTATCCTAGAGTGTTGTCTATTGCCTAGGTATTTATTTTTCAAAAATCAATGGGTAATCCAAACATTCTAATCCATATTGGTACTACTGATAGATTAATATTTTTAGGTGAAAAGCCTTCATACTAGAAAATAAAGAAGAGTCTTCCTCTTCCTATAAACCAAGGACCCCCTCTTAGGATTTTGTCTCGTTCTTACTTAGAAGAAAAAATGGCTAGAAAGAAATATTTGGGAATAAAGGATAGAATCACTCCTGGATATAATACTAAT